>OZ010599.1:48642286-48749786 GCA_963932145.1 Acanthosepion lycidas | reverse complement strand
AATTTATTTATTGTGCAATAAAATAAGAACTGATGTTAATGCTGATGTTGATGATGTTAGTCAATAGCTGTTATAAATGAAAACAGATTCCGAAATCCAGAGAATTAGCGATGGTCATTAGTCTTTATACTTCATAAGTTCTCGTACGTGGAACTGCGGAGAATATGGAATTTGAATTAAGTTTTCTAGTTTTGTAAATAATCTCAGGTTCAATGGAAATCAAATCCAGGGTGCTACTTAAAAATCATTCACTTTTTGAATCTTTTAACTTTTATTCTATGCGCAAAAAAAACCCTTCAGAACGTAGGCAATAATGGCATTCCAGAACTTCTTATTTTTGTGGCCCTTACTCAATTCCTTTTCTATCCGTAGAAGCACAAGTCTGGTGAGAAGGCATATCGTTGTCTTATTCCCCCTTTCTATTTTTGTGCTCTACTCAATTCATTTTCTATCCGTAGAAGTACAAGTCTGGTGAGAAGACACAACTTTGTCTTATGCCCCCTTTCTATTTTTTTATTTTTTGTTTTTGATATATACACTTTTCCTTCTTCATGTTCCAAATAAGTGAATGATTCTTCTAATGGGAATTCAATTAACTTAAAATAAAACTTTAACTGGAAACTAAGAAGTTTTGGAGAATCAAAGATCCAAGAATTTCCTAATATAGCAAAAAACTTATTCTTCCGTTTACTTCTACATATCATTGAGAAATTAGATTATTGTATCTACTTCATAAAATTAAGACACAGTCTGTTCAAAATGACACCTGGTGACTCTCAGCATCACAATGCCACACCTATTAAAGTTAATTAAAAAAAAGGCAATAATATTCAGTGCATTAAGGTTTTTTATTAATAATATCTATATAATTTAATATCGGCTAGGTTTTACCATTTGGTTATTTACACTTTTTAGTGTGAAATTTGTCAGTTTTCACTTTTTAAAAATTTTAATTTTTAGTGCTATGATTGAGTGGTACAAGGAAGATTTTGAAATCTTGAACTTTAAAAAATATTAAGATATACTATTCTAACTGTAAAATGTACCAAAAACTGCTGGATTTACTTTTATAAATGAAAGTAACTAATTACCAACCTCTTGGGAAAAAATTGATCAGTCGAATTGCCCTTCCTGGTTAGAGCTCATTTCCCCAGTACAAAACGATACTCGCGCAATATCGATGCATGCCATTCCCGAAATCATTTGTTATTAGTTTTAGTGACTCTGAAGTCCGTGATTTATATTATAGAATTTAACTGATTGGTTGATTTATCGATTGATTGATTATAAACTATAGTACTCAAAACTAGAGACAGCAGTACAGTGGATGGTCTCACTGCGTGCAGAAATAGACTTAACAAGATGTATGTGTGACGTAATAGGTAAAAAGTTAGTGTAGTTGTGGCATTGTAGCTTTGGGTGCAATGACACACGAACAGGTTCTAATACTAACTGAATCATTAGTAGGCGCTAGAAAAATGAGGCATTTCATCTTCCAAGTGGAAAACAGTAGCGCTGAAAAACTAACGAGATAGTAAAAATTATACAGGAGCCTAATTAAGATTGCAAATCGTTGCCACATTATAGTAGATTTGATTGTTAGCAAGCCGGTGTTATTGATAATTTCTAGTGAGTAATGTTTTCAACTGGACTCCCCATACTTCTGACCTTGCATCCAAACTAAGACATACATAGTAAATAATAAGAGTAGCAAGAATAAATCAGGATTATGTGAATTTCCTGCAGACAAAAATATGGTGGTCCGCTGGCCATTAACAAGGATGGTAACTAATTGCAGGAAACGTCGTATCAAATCACATCCCAATTCATCGATAGTGCGCCTCAACAGAAGACCCTGCATTCTATTGGTTTCTCAACCTTCCTTTCCCAATATTCATCTTATTCGCACCAATTTCTGTATTGTAGAATATTTTTTGTTCTAGGCTATCTTCTTTGTCAAAAAGATTCTAGGGTACATATACATGGCCTTGTTGATTATATCAGGGAACAACTTCCAATAGCAGGGAAATAGTCTCTTGAATTTCCGTGTGTTTTCGACTTTTTTTGTTGCACTGTGCTATCTCTTTTTATCGCTCCCATTCTTCGCAGGACTGTCAGAGCATGTCAGATAAATTATCTGATAGTATTGAAATTTCTGTGTATATCTCCCTTTTTCTTTTCTTTTTTCTTTCTTTCTTTCTTTCTTTCTTTCTTTCTCTCTCTCTCTCTCACTCCATTCATCTGCGAATATCTTTATGTTTAATGATTTTAATGCTTGTCATGTCAAGTGGTTTAATCATTCTAATGCTACTGATATTGTCAATATTCAGACTTAGTTTTCCCCTTGCTCAATCTCCCAGCCCTATAGTAGGTTTTTCTGCTCGTTTCCCTAATAATTATGATCATACGTCTTTACTTGATTTGTTCCTTACCTCATCTCCTGGCTTTTATCGAGCATCGTAAATCTGTCCTCTGGGCAATTCGGATAACGTTGTAATATCTTATGTTCTTTTGATTCGTTTGTAAGACATGAAACCCCTATTCGCAATAATTAGTTCTGTTAGTAGCATACTGATTAAGATTAATTTCGTGATTTTCTTCGGATACCCTTCGAATCTAAATTGTTAATCTTCCTAGCGAAAATTGTGCTACTGGGATTTCTTTTGGGGTAAAATCAAACATCAATACTTTTGTGCCTTCTCAGAAATACTAGGTGAAACCACAATCTTTTCCTTGGTTCAGACCTGCCTGAACCATATAGCCTCCAGGAATCACTATTTTTCGGCTATACCTCCGTAATAGCCATGATCACAACAGACTCCGCTCCGAATAATTGCAAACCTCCCCTGAATAAAGCTAAGTTTTGTTCGCTGACCGCATGAGGCACTATATAGCCTCTCATAAGTTTGGTTCCCGTGACTACTGATGACTACTGATAATATTGTGCTAAATAAGGGTAATTCCTCAATCCGTCCTCTCTTCAATCAATTTTTGGTGTTATCCTCTTCTGTTAAACAGAATGATTTTCTCATAAATTCTCTTCCAATTCTACTCTTGATTCATCTGGAATATCATTGCCTGACTTTCCACTTAGAACAGAATCTCTTAAGTAATATGCACATAACTCCGTTCAAAATTTCTGTTATCATCTCTAAATCTGATCCCCACAAAGCCTGCGGACTAGACTGTATCTTTGCAATTGTCCTAAACAAATATCCTCCTGAACTGGCTCTACAATAAATACCTTACTGCCTCTTGCTTTCCAGCATATTGGATATCCTCATCTCTAGTCCCTGTTTTTAAGAATTCAGGTGAATTGTCTGATCCTTCGTATTATCAACCTATTAGTCTCCTGTCTCTTTTTAACAGAGGGATAGTGGCTTTAATAGATCTGGAATTAGTTAAGCATCCCACCACACACGGTCTTCTTTCATACAAACAATATGGCTTTCGCTACTCTAGAGCAACAACCGATGTGTTAATGGTTATTGATGAAAGAATATATCAAGCTTTATATAAAAATGGGGAAGTTATGGGAACATATCCAGTGTTGCGCACGCAAAATCGTTCACTGTCTTGCTTTCAAATTGCATTTCAGTAGCTCGATTTGTCCCCGAATCAATAAGATCTTTCAATTCTTCATCATCTGCCATATTTTCCAAATTGTAGGGATATGGATTTATGATCCATTGTTATTAAATTATCAAGTTTACAATGGCAAAATATCTATAAACGACACAAGCCGCTCTGTCGCGCCAGTAGCATCTAACACCTTTTAGTGTGTAGACAGCCTATATTGGAAAACCCCTCGGTGTAAATGATCTCTAATATTCTCTATAGTTTGTAAGAAGCGGTGACAGCTTATTGTTGAACATGATTTCATTAAATCTTTTTTGTATTACACGTTCTTTGATGCTATTGATTGAGATACAAACTATCTTGAAAACTGACGATACTTGGAATTACAGTTTGCTCCAATATTATAAACAAGAATATCGTTGTTGAAGATCAGCTTCATTTATTTCATTTAATATGCAAGTAGTTATGAGCAGTAAACGCAATTATTTTTCTGTCTTCTCAGTTGCGTGTGGTTCGGCCATTGTCCGTCTTCCTGTGTGCACACTGCCTGTTGGTTCATCTAGCCCTTCATTTTTGCTTTCAGGACTTGAGCGCTCATGGTTTTCCACAATTTCCTATTTTTTGTATCTCTTAAGCAATATTTGTCCCCTTACTATCCCTCCCAGTTGATCTTCTTCATTTCTCGTTAGGTAGGTTACTCGCTGTTTCCCTCTTAGCTTCTTGCCTTCAACATGTTTTATGTGCATCAAATTCTCCAAGACCACATTATATGTCACAGAAACTTAAGTTTCTCCCAGCCCTTATTATATGTCCCAGAACCCTGAGTCCTACAAATTTTATAGAGAAGATTTATAATTGAACTATTTATCCGGGAAGTCAGTGACAGCGTTAAGAGGAAAATGAAAACTTTAGAAAATTAAAAAGATTACTTAATTCAATCATTTATTTTGATAGTTATTGTTGACTTCCTATATCATAAATTGACCAAATAATAACATTCTATTACAACTTCAAAGCATCTAAAAAATATTTAGAGATCTTCTGTGATCCTGTATCTTTCTCACTCTCTTTCTGATAAATTGGAAGATAATGAATTCGATTTTGCCGTCATTGTAAGGTCAAAAGGCAAGTGAAGCAGTTTGAAATCTTGTTCAACTCACATTTATCCTAAACTCTTCTCTCTCCTTCTCTCTCTGTCTGCACTTTATTTCAGTATATTTTTACTTTGTATTTCTAACCGCAAATTATTTGTACTCGTTATTGTATTGTTATTTATTTGTTTACGTGTATTTAGTTCCAAACATCTCCTCCGAGAAGCATTTCTAAACATAACATTCTGAGAATAATATAAATAAGTATCAAAATATAAAACCTCAGTTCTAGTTTGTTAATCAATCATTTTAATGGCTGTAATCTTTTGTGTTATGCAATTATTACACAATTATTAAAAGCTTTTGTTACATTGTAGAAAAAATAAACGAAAGCATTCGAACAATTGTCTGTGTTAAAAGAATTTTTATCTTTTAACCAGTAACACCCTTTCATTGCCCTTTAACCGGCAGATTCAGTCCATAAATGTTTAATTAAGCAAAAATAAATATATAAGAAATGTTCAATCTCCACTTAACATCTAGTGCCATTTGAAACTAGGCATCAACTTTAGAATCATTTCAACGTTTCTCGGAAACAAATGTATTTTGTTTGTTAATATATAAATATAGTTAAAAATTGAAAAACAACTATTCTTATTTTTTTAAAGAATTAATTTTTATGTTCCAGTTTAGCACTTTAAGAGAATGGCGAGCAAATAAAGAAATGCTTAATTTATTATGCGATATTATTCCGGACATTTTCCTTTTATTATTGTATCACATGACTGGTTCTCAAACAATGTCATTCTACTATTGCTTTCAATATTCCATGCTATCTTCCTCTTGCAGAAAATATTCTAGGATACATTACATCCGGCACAAATTTCCAATGGCAAAGGAATTGTCTACTGAGTCTTCCGATGATTTTTTATGTGCTTTCGACTTCTTTATTGCGTCTATTAACAATCTCTTTTTCTTTTATCACTCTCCTTTTTCTAACATATTAGACAAAATATCTGAGAGTATAGCAATAGCTCTCTCTCTCTCTCTCTCTCTCTCTCTCTCTCTCTCTCTCTCTCTCTCTCTCTGTTTGTCTCTTTCTTTTTCTCTCTTTTTTTGTTTCTTTTTCTCTCTCTTTTTCTTTCTTTTTCTCTCTCTTTTTCTTTCTTTTTCTCTCCATCTGCGAACATTGCGATTTTAATGCACATAAGTCAAATGGCTTAATCATTCTAATGAGGAAGACACTTCTAACTATAGGCCTATTAACCTTCTATCTCTTTTTTGGCAAATTACTAAATGTTTTAATCGACTCTGAATTGGTTAAGCATCCCACATCACAGGTTTTTCTTTCAGATAAGCATTATGGATTTTGCTTCTCTAAGTTAACTGCTGATGTATTAACGATTATTGCTGAAAGTGTCTATCAAGTGTTAGATAAGAATGCTGAAGCTCGGGATTGCTTTGTATATATCGAAGCATTTGATAGGGGGTGGGGTCTGACACGCTAGTCTTCTTTACAAGTTGAAAGGTTATGGTATTTCTGGACGAATTTTTATCTGATTCAATCTTTCTTATCAAATCGAGAAAGGAAAGTTGTTTTAAATAACCACACTTTCTAGATCCTTTTGTATTAATGCAGCTGTTCCCCAGGTTCCTTGGACCTAAGTTATTCCTAATTTTCATCAATGAACTTCCTGATGTCATCAGTTCTTAACTTGATATCTATATTTACTGCTGTCTTAATGGTGAGTCTGGTCAGTTCGATAAGGTCAAATTGCCAGCTAAGCTCAAAATTAATCTGCAATTTGTTAACTGGAACAGAAAAAAATGGCTTATTAATTTTACCGCCTTCGAAACAAAACTTATCATCTGAGAGAATCTTTTTTGCCATCCATCATGCTAATGTTAACCTCCAAGAGAGTGACTGATTGCAACTTCTTGGGCTAACGTTTTCCACTAATCAAAGAATTATACCGAATCAATTGCTAGGCTTGCTGCTAGGAATGTTGGTTCACATTGCCGTGTTAGCCTATTTTTCTCACCAAAATCTTATACATTTATAAATCTACCATTGGTCCATGCATTGAATACTGCTGTCACCTGTGATCTTGCGCAACTTCTATGTATTTAGAGATTTTTGATAAAGAGGAATCTGCAATGTTATTGGCCCTAACCTGGCATCTCACCTTCAGTCACTTTCCCACCGCCGTAACGTACCTCCCCTTTGACTTTTCAGTTTCATTGTAATTTTTCTGATGAACTTTCCCCTTTTGTACATACGCTTTGTGAATTTAAGCGCAGTACTAGATTGGTGGCAAAGTCTAATCATTTTACAGTGGAAATGGCTAGATGTAACCATAATTTCTATGCTAACAGTTTCTTCTTCCGCATATCTCGCTTGTGAAACTCTCTTCCAGCTCCCCAGTCAACTTTGATCTTCAAAAATATAAATGCAATGTCAATCGTTATATTCTGTCTTTTTAATTTCTGTTCTTTTATTGTCCTCTCTCCTTGATAGTTTATTTTCCTATTCTCTCACACTCAGTAACCCTTTACGTCTTAGTGGTTTTATTGCCTTGCTTGGGGAGAAATGATTAAAAAGAAATTCATAACAATAATTCTATTCGTTAACCCTTAATGCAACCGCTGCTTTTGTTCTAATTTTAAGTTCAAACTCCCACACAATCGGTGAAACTGATACAATAGTTTTGAAATAAGTTATCTTTCTCTTTTTTTCATAGGATGCTTTATGAGAAATAAATATCATTCTTTTGTACTTCTAATCAATGAAATGGACCGGTGAATTTTTTTTTCTTTTGATGTTTACCGCGTAGACTTATAAATATATTAAGCTAGGAGATACACCATAATTCTGTATACCAGTTCTAAAACACTATTAGTATCTTATCATGCCTTAGTAAGTGCCTGAAGATGTTATCTTACACAAATGCAGTCTTACATTATTTGCCACATTCATTTTTCTGTATTTTAAGAAACCGAATTATGTCATTCACGGAAGCAGAAACTCTATTATTGAGCAGTATATATCGTCTAACAGATAAGAATTAACATCGACCAAATGCTTTTATGAATTTTATCGGATTTTTCAAGTTTCACACTGATGATCATTTTGTAATCTACAAAGATTAGTTTGACACAAATCCGCAGATATGGGATAAACAGTGATTAAAACTAGTGGCCAACTAGATCAGCTCGCTAATCCCTCCTCTGTTCCAAGGCGCCCATATTATTAATACATTATTGTTACGTATATGTCTATATTTCTGAGATGAGGTATTATGTACATTATTTACATTATTCGGGCTATTTTCCTCATCTGTGTTGCCATATTTATTATAACGTTTCGGCCGTTGTACGCTCCGGCCTTCTTCAGGTAGTTGGAATGTCGAACTTAACCCTTTTTTTTTCGCTCACTGGGGTAGACTGTTCTAGTTCTACGTGCCATGTTTAAAGGATGTCAGTTATCAGTTATCTTTTGGTAATTTCCCTCTGAAAGTTCTCCACTGCCCGGTTAAGACAGTGAAGAACTTTCACAGGGAAATTAACTATATTAATATTAATACTGAATTAAATATATTGAGGAGCAAATTACAAACAAATTACAAATCAACCAACCAACACTCAACAAATTTTATTATGAATACAGCAACATCATATTAAAGTGCATATAACATTTAATGTTATTATATTGAAAACGCTTATTTTGCAAAACAATATCCATAACTACAACTGATAAGTTAAAAATTTTAAAATAATTACAGAGTGTGTTCGGGCGGGTTTTTAAAAATCACCATCACAAAGGAATGCAGATTTTATCGCAGTTAAAATAACCTTGTCTTTGTAATTTACCTCTGAAGATGATCTTGGAAAAGATCGAAAGTACTTGGGTTAACAAAAACTACAGCTTCTTCCTTGATGAATTTCATTTTAACACCAAAAAACTAATTAGACAACTTAAAAGGATCAGTATAAAAATAGGTAGACACAATATGTCGATATTATTCAATGTTATATATATATATATATATATATATATATATATATATATATATATATATATATATATATATAAATGCATGTGTGTGCGTGAATGCGCGCGTGTATGTGTGTGTGTTAATAAATCTTCTTGAAGTTATAAACAATACCCTGAATATAATTTTAAAACACCTAAAATGAAAGTAATCCCGAATAAAATCACTGATCAAAAACAGAAAAGTTTAATGAATTTTGCATAAATTCCATTCTGTTGGATATTCAGTCAGCTTTTTATCGGTGTTATTTTCAAATATAATTCATTTGTCGATCAAATCATGGAAATAAAAAAGAATGAAAATATAGAAATAAATACAGTAGAAAAAAATAAAATGTTTCGAATGCTTATTCCATATTTCCCGTTATAATACGAAAAGGGTCGAGGCTGAAAATAAAACTTCTTCAAGGAATATTAATTGAATAATTTTACATTTGGATTCCCATTTAATTTCAATTTTTTTTTTTTTTTTTTTTTGAAAATTTCGACTAAATTTATTCTCTTCTTTTTCCTTTCTTTTCTTTCTTTTCTCGCTCACATCTTTCCCTACGTTACAATTCTTTTTATATTGCTTCCCCACGTTCTTTGCTCCCTTTTGGAAGTAATAAATCCACCATTTTACACTCGGTATATGCACAGATTAAAACCACGGGAGCATGTAAAACCTGAAATCTAACTATATTGGAATAACATCTTATAAGAAAATGAAACAAAATTATATAAATTGAAAGTAACAAATGATGCCGGAGACATTGATGCCCACAGAAGGAAAATATTTTCTAATCTTAGCTTATTTATGCTGGTTTCTGGAATATTTTTCATATTCCCTAATGTAGTAATCGCATTTGTTGTTGCTGTCAGTATCATTTTGTATTGCACTGTTTCTGATTATCAATCTATCTGTATAAAATTGCAGTCATTGCTCGTTCTTTCTTTTCATTTTATACTTATTTCTAGTAATAACCGTTGAAGGCGAGGGAAAGAAAGAAGGCAAAGAATGAAAGTAAAAAGGGAAATTTTTAACTGGTAAATAGGGAAAAAAAATATAAACAGGAAGCCAGTAAAGAAAAGGAATAACAAAATCGAGAAAGAAGATGGTAAAAAAAAAGAAAGAAAATAACAGAAAATATTAAAAAATAACCTGACAAAAAATAATTATCATCTGTGTTAATCTATCCCCTTCAATCTATCTATCTATCTATCTATCTATCTATCTATCTATCTATCTATCTATCTATCTATTTATCTATCTATCAAGAAATAAAACTAAAAACGAGAAAGAGAGAAAGGAACAGGAGAAAAGGAGAAGGAACAGAAAAGGAGACAGAGGAAATAAAACTTGTGCATTAATATAATGTATAATGTATTTATTGAATATATATATGTATATGTGTGTGTGTGTGCGTGTGTGTGCGTGCGTGTGTGTGTGTAAATCCTATTATCATCATATAAACGAGTATTTGTCCTTTAATTCACTTCAACCCCGAAGTTAAAATCACAGGTATATACGTAAAACGTGACAACATTATTTTAATATATATCATCGAGTATGACACATTTAATTTGAACAATGGAAATCAAACGTATAATATCTAAGTATACTAGATTTAATGAAAGCTATATTCCTTTCGATTCAGACGATGGTTTTTACTAATACACAGAGAGAGAGAGAGAGAGAGACACACACACACACACACACACATATATATATATTAGTTTGGTGCAAAAATAATGACGTAATAATGTCGTTTTTTGACGTTAAAAAATACGTCAAAAAACGACATTATTACGTCATTATTTTTTGCACCAACCTAATATATATATATATATTTCCAAGAGGATAGAATCCAGGTAGAACTCAATGTCCAGGACAGAGTAAGAATATAATAAAATGTCTCAAACACTAATATTCCATGGTTATAATTTATTAAATTGGAATCGTAATCACGATCCAATTCATCAGACCTACAAATTCACTAAAAAGAAATCGGAAAATATAACTCCGGGTATAAAAAATAAAATTTTAGTGAGAGTGTGGAAGTGGGAGACAAGTGTGAGAAGGAAATGAAAGCTCTAGAGAGGGGTAACAGAAGAAAGAAGAACAGAAAGGCCTAAAGGTGAAGGTGCGATTTAAAATTTAACAGAGAGAAGTTTTAAAGAGAGGAGTTAAATAACGGTTTAAATGAGTGAGATACAGATAAATATGAATTATTTTTCGATACATAATTCGTTATCGAATCGCTGACCTAAATTAAAATTAAAAACAAACACCGGAAATGTGTGTATACATTTTTGGTGACACTACGCACAATAAAACACGATATGATTTAAACTTAAAATCCAGAAGATGAGAGAGAGAGAAAAGAAAAAGTGAAAGATGGAGGCGGGGGGCGACTAAAAACAAAGGGCATTTATATGAGAACCGATGTGTAATCAAGAAAATTTGACAAAGCAAGTAATATCACCTACTGGTTACAAATTTAACATAAACATATAAAAATGAAGGAATATTTAATCTAGCAAAGACCTACTACTTATATGCCCCAAAACACATACGTAGATACAAACATGCACAACAACATATCTATATTTACTCGCACATACATACATATACGTGTGCACACACACACATGCATACATATACACATACACACATAGACATCCACATACGTGCGCATATACATATATACATAAAATCTTACACACCTCCAAACATATACATACACGCACATTTAAACAAATATAACAACGTATCTATCTATCTATGATAGACTGGATAGTAAAAGAAATGAAACATTTAGCACCAACTGAATATAAAACTCGACATGATATATATATATATATATATATATATATATATATATATATATATATATATATATATATATATATATGCACCTAGTGAGCCAGACAAACCTACCTAGGTTTCACCTAAACGGATCGTCAGCGAAAGTACGAGGGTTTTTCGAAACGAGTCTAGTTATCTATATTTGTATATATATATATATATATATATATATATATATATATATATATATATATATATATATATATATATATATATATATATATCCAGTCGGAAGAATACCTCTTAAAATCCTCCTTTTGAATGAAAATGATTCTTTGTTCCTGCCTCTGAGAAGTAAACTGTATTGCATGTAGAATATCAAACTTAACTGTCATTCCAATAGTTGTCGAAATTTTTATCGTCCTCACAGACAATGATTGTAACAAAGATGGAAAGTATACAATTTACGGTTCTATTCAATGCGACGAAAATATTGTGGGTCAGTCTAGTGACATTTCAGTCCATCAATAATCATCAGAAAAGTTTTTGTCTTGTAACAAACAGTAGACTGAATATAATAATTCCTGACTGTATTCTTAATAATACTTCCTTTGATTTCTTCCTTTTACTGAATAGAAAATTAGAATCTGCACAAAGTACATTATTAACAAAGACAGCGGGAAATGTTGAGAAGGGCACCGGACTACTAAATTGTTTTGTCATACAAGAAACGCCGATAATAATGATAATAATAGGTAGTGAAGATGCGCAGAAGTGTCCTGCTTATCCAAACACGACAGTACTTTGGGATCGGTTAGAAGGCTCTGGATATTTGAAGAGACTTGCTATCAGTCAAGCACGAGCAATCACTACCAGACAAAACTGATGTCAAAGTTCATATCCACAAATAATAATAATAACCAAATAGAAAGATAATAATACGAATATCTTAGAAGTGGATTCGATCATAACAGAATAATTCGGAAGAATAAGGAAGATTTTGTAAACTAGATTTAACAGTAGAAACCTTATTGCAGCCATAAATACATGGGAAGTTTCCATACTTAATATATTCATGTTTCTTCCTAACCTGCACAGGAAAACCAAAAAAATAAACTAATGATTATACATAAAGCTTACGCTGTAGAACTTTCATTGATAGACTGGATAGTAAAAGAAATAAAACATAAATGATGATTTAGCATTAAGGACTATCTCAACTCGACTGTCAATTACAAAGTTATGAAAATGTATTATACTAATGAAAATTCGTATCAGAACTGATAATAAAATGGTAGATTTTGCGTGAGACACATGTGAACTAGAAGCCAAATATGATAAGCAATTCCACATTTACGAGACAAAGAGGATTGCAGAGGAGATTATATAGACATTATAGTTGTACAAAAGACAACAGAAGAAACAAACTGAATAACTATTAATTATTGCCTAGAATATCTGTATTAGAATAAATTATATTAAAGGCAACATAGGTACAACACAAAAGAATTTGAAATATTGCATATGAAATCGCTGATGACAGAATAAATTAGCAAATTAACTCAGAGTAGAGAACAAAAATATACATGAATGAGTAGTAAAGATTATCCATTAGGAATTGTGCAAACAACTTGAATTTGCTCATGAAAGCTAACAGTTTATGTACAGATATGGTAGAAAATAAAAAAGGAGAATTTTATGGCAATATAAAATTCAAAAGGATCGCCTAATCCAAATAACAAACCAATATTTATTCCTTGCAACAAATAAAAAAGGATTCATAAGGAGAGTACTGAAGAGAGCTGCTGCTCTTGATCCCAATCAAAAGCCACCAAATAATATACTGGTTTGAACAATCAATATAATAATAATTATTATTACCCTGATGCTATACCATGATTTCTGATTTTAACAAATTTTAAGTATTTTCATTGAGTGAACAAAGAAAATGTTCTACAGTAAATGCCCCGTTCTTTACCACATTTCGGCTTGGCAGTTGCCATTTTAACATTTCCCTAGGGACTGACGCATTGTGCATATCTGTTCATGAGCGGGAGTAGCGGGGGAGTATCATGGCTGTCGTCGAGAGATTTTTTTTTTTTTTTAGTTTGATGGATGGGACGACCAAGATAATTAGAGACACTCTCGAGCGAAGACCGTCTGAGCTGACTGGGTTATCCGACCTCAAAGTATTTTTATCTGGACCCCACCTACAAACTGATTCCCTGCTTTTATCAAAACCTCCCAACATACAGTGTATGTGATGCGTGTATCTGATATATCATTATCCTACTGGGTGTCATCATGGGTTTATTGGGTTTCGTATATGTAAACCCGAGCATCACTTTCTTGACATGCTACTAAACAATTGACCATCTTATATCAGGTTTAGCACCAACTGAATATAAAACTCGGCATGACAGAGTGGACCACTATCTGCACTGGAAAATATGCAACTTTTACGGGAAGGAATCTGCAAGGAACTGGTATAGACATCACCCAGACCCGGTTACAGAGATAGGACCTGTAACAATTTTCTGGGAATTTACAATACACACTGAAAGAACAATCAAAGCTAATCGCCCAGACATCGTGATCAACGACCACAAGAACAGAATATGCTTTCTTATTGAGATGGCAGTCCCTGAAGATTGTAACCTTTGAAGATCTTCAAAAAACTATCAAAATACAACGATCAGAAGACATCAAAAACGAAGACATCAATAATTTCAGTTGTAGTTGGAACCCTCGGGTTGATTGGAAAAGGTTCCGGTAGACTTAATGAAAGGAACCCGGGGAGCTACGAAAATATACTCACAAGTTCAGCTCACATTTTACAAAGAACTTTATCTATGTAAAATGGATGATCTTAGTTTTTCTTTAGTTTTTCTTCTTTTTTTTTTTTTTACAAAAATGATTAATGGAAAATATCATGAAGCCATTTCTCTCACCTTAGATCTCTGGTTGGAACCCGGAAGGAAATGTGTATACAACAGAGATCAAAGAAAAAAATAATAATAATAAATTCAATGAATGATAATCAACGACATTTTCTATTTTCTCTTTCTCTCTTCTTCTTTTCTCTCTTCTTTTTATATTTATTCTTATTTCTTTTGCCTTTTACTCTTTCTTTTCTTCCATTTGTTCTTAATTTTCTTTTCTGACTTTCCTTTCTTCTCTGTCATTTCAATTTGTCTCTTTTTGCTTCTTTGTATCATTTCCCTTATCCAAATTCTTTATTAATTTCCACAAGAGTGGGCCAAGTAAGGTCCGCCCTAATCTTATCGATGTTCTCTGGAAGTGGTTATTTTTGTTAGCGATATTGTCAACAGCTTAACTGGGCAATCGGTTAATTATATCACTAGCTTGAACGAGTTGTATTATTATTATTATACTTATTGAGCTTCCGCAATAAGTGTGTCTACGATTCCATAGGGGATCAAGTGACAACAAATTTCACCATATTTCAGGGCTGTCTTTAATATTATTTCTGATTTTAGTAATGCTATTGTTTGAATGGTTTATATTATTCTCCGAATTTACATTTTTTTCATCTTTTAGACAAGACTTTATTATTATTCACAGTACATGATGGTTGGTAAAAAGATTATTTTCAGCTCAGCACTCAAGTTTTATGAAATAAACTGATCCTTTCTTCTTTTCACTGACAGGCAGAATCTAATACTTTCTGAAGTATTCTCACTGTTCTAAACAGGCAGGCTTTTTGTAATGTCTCTATTTCCAAATCCCAATCCAATATCTACAAATTCATTTCTGTATTTTTTTGTACAACAAACCAATGCTCCAATGATCTCTGGTACTTTATTTGCTTTCGTTGCTCGTCCTTCACAAACATTCAGAATTTCACATTTTAAATCATTTTTTTTTTTTTTTTGCTTTAAGTTATCATGTTAAATGAACAGATAAGCAAATCTCTTTCACTTTCTCCAACATGGCTACATCTGGGTTATTGTGCTCTAAAGTTGTCACTGTCTCTATCAGAATATCCCACAGGATTTTTGACTTTGCTATTTTTCAACAACTTCTTCTCATTTTTGTCCACATGTTCATAATAATAATAATAATAATAATAATAATTATTATTATTATTATTATTGTTGTTGTTGTTATTATTGAGTCAGAGACAGTGCACTAACAAAATGACGATGGGTTATAAATATACAAAGTCCAATAAAACCATGATGATACCAAATATGATAAGCGTATAATAGGGCTATGTATCACTGTCAAATGTACAAAATATAAATGATATGTTTTAATGAAAGCAGCGCATAACATTGCAAGTTAGAAATACCTACAGGTCGGGTAACTATGTCCACTCGAATGCTTTTCGGTTGAGGGTGTTCCCAAGCTGCCATAAATCCCAAGCCCTTGAAATTAAAACAACCCTCTAGACACACGGTCATAATGCTTCTCCAATTATTATTATTATTATTATTATTATTATTATTATTATTATTGCAGATATTGTTGTTACTTATACCAGTTTCATCTCATAATTAAATGCCAGTCTTTTCAAATCTTCTACAATTTCCCCGCTATTTACAGTGACCTCAATATCGTCTGCATCATCTTTGTTCTTCCTCAGGTTATTATCATGACATTATTTTATATTTTGTCCTATTTAATTAAACAAAGTTTAAAAAAAAAAACAACTATAAATACTTTATGACTTCAACTGAGTGGTCTAAAATCGATCCAAAAGTCTTTTCTGTATTTCCAAATGTTCTTATTTTATCATAAGTTCATGCCTTCAATAGAATATCATCAGCTGAATTTCGGTAATGGAATCGTTTATCGATATCAGCTGTTGGAAGACTTTATTCTGATGAATCTTTATTCAAACATCTTTTTTCCTATCTCTACTCCATTCCTTCCACTCACCTTTATACTCTCTCTCTCTTTCTCTCTCTCTCTCTCTCTCTCTCTCTCTCTCTCTCTCTCTCTCTCGCTCAAAACTTATAGCATCACCAATATTTTTATAGGCTAATTATGTGATATACTTCTACCTTCGACAAATGTTGATTAAAGTAAACTCTTCGTGGGTTTTATTCAAGTGGTTTTTAATAGCGCAAAATAATACATTTTCATAGACTAATTAAAAACAATTACAATGTTTGAATATCTGTTCTTTTAGAAGAAAAGAAAATGCAAAATATTATTAGTGTAAAAACAAAACAGGTAGAAATTTTAAAATAAAACAAGAAGCAAAATTTATGTATTATAATATAACGAAAAGAATCCTTATTTACAGTCACAGTGATTTGTCCCTTTCGAATTTACAATCCTTATAAAAAAAATGTTTCTTTTCTTTTGTCACCTTTTTCTTGATTCTACACTTACATTTTGCGATGCTTCCGCTGTAGGAATGGCAGCCAAAATTTGTCCGTGCCTAAATACTGGTTCTGGCAAATAAATTTTGTTGTTGAAAATCTGGCTTAAGAGATTCTTCTTTTCACGGATGGGTGTTTGCAGTATTTCTCTTCCCAATGAATTGATTAAAGAATGGACATATTAAGATAATTTTTTTAAACTGGAATTCATATTTTAAGGAATGAAAAAACGGTGTGACCACAGACGTAAGTAAAACGGAGGAATTTACTTAAGACGGGGGAAAGACGAATTTATAAGGAAGTATAAGAAGGAAATCAGTGAAATTAGATGAAGGAAAATAATCATGTTAAAATTTGCTACTATTGGCTCTAAAGGCGATTGCACTTGTTTGTTGTGTCCGAGGTCAAAAATATGAATAGCATTGGATCGATCATTTATAGGCTTTTCACATTCTTCGTGTATGTGCTGAAAATTATTTTTGGAACTGTATACATCTTATATAGGAAGCACTCAAATGCGGGCAGCTTCAAATGATTTGAGCTAAACCTTGAGAAGACTTACTGCACTCAAACGAAGACAGACTTCTCATAAAACGAAATTGTTCTGATTGATAACAATTATTAATAATAGTGATACACTTAGAATTATTATTATCAATTATAAATAGTCGCACATTTAATAATAATAATTGAAGATGGTGATTGCGTTAATGGAAAATATGAAGACAAAAGTCAGCTCAGTTGTTATCAGAGCTTATAGCCATGTAAATGATTGGACTAAATAGATCGTCTGTAAGCAGCAGTGTATATTTTCAATAATTGTACTGAAATTATTGATTATTGAAATGACGATAGATAGATAGATAGATAGATAGATAGATAGATAGATAGATAGATAGATAGATAGATAGATGCTTAATGTTCTTCTATCTATCTCTTTTTGTATAAGACGTTAGTAGAATCTCATAAGCAATTCGCAAATTACTAGTTTTCCCATTTCAATGCAATTTCACTTATTGATTTGTCAGAGTTGATAAATCGGCTAAATATAAGCGTAAAATAGTATTACTTTCCATCGTAACACAAATTAATGTCTATATCTGTGCCTGTGTGTTCGGGGTGTATCCTAAGTGTATATATATAAATATACTTGTACATATATGTGTATATGCGTGTGCCGTTATGTCCGTTTAAGCTAGAAATGTGCTAAATGGATAAAAATAAATACACCAAAATAAATTATAAAAATCATATTAAAATTCATTATAGATATTTTTAATAAAATATAAATTTTTATGGGCAAATATATTTATTAATGTTGTAGTGTCTGTACATACATACATACACACACAAAGACACACATTTGCATGTTATATTAAGCATGTTTGTAGGTGCGTTATTTTGCTATATTTACGTTGTATTATATTATGTACAGTAAAATGCTATACATATTGTACAATGCTATATCTCCGTTATATAACATTTCACTTGAACGATGTTACGTTTTATTTGAATTAATGATGCCGTATATGACATATAAGAATTTTTTTTTCTTTCTTTACACGCGCGAACAGCATTTAGTTTCCATTTTGGCTTTGACGTATAAAAATGGATTTACTGAAAATATATTGTTCCAAATCACTCCCCAAATAAATTAAAATATTTTTTTTAAAACTCCTTCCTATTCGTCAGTTATTTTTCAACAACCTTTGTATAAAGCATTTTGAATTATTGGTTGACTAAATAATAATGCGTTTGCATAAGACCAACTTTGACATACGTAAGGAATTAAGTTAATTCTGCATAGCTTTAAAAACTATTGGTTCTTGGTTCTTATATCTGTTAAAAGTATTTTTTTTTCATAATATGTCCTCCTGCACGTGATTACATTTAGAAATATGGAAAGAGAAATGACTATTAAAATTGTAGTCGCAATATAATTCCTTACTTCAAGGCAAAGAAAATATCTCGGGCCTTAGCTAGCCTTTCACCTTTGACCCGTCCCATACTTGTTACGATAATTAACCAGTCATCGTTATTTTTGCCAATAAAAAAAAATACTAAGAAACGATATAGGATCAGAAATGAATAAGGAAACTTACTGTAAGGCCGCCATGTTTTAGGTTATGTCTTCAGTTTATTTTTAGGTTATTTAAATAAAATCTACGTTTTTTGAGGAAAACAGAAGAAAAAATCATTATAGAGATATTTCTTGCGCACTGTTTGATCAATTGATCAGTTGACATCTCTTTTCTATGAACAGAAATCAGGTAACCATTTCGGAAAAGTTTTCTAATATTATTTCAACCAGGCTCATGATCATCGATCAAACTTTTGTTTGTTTCTAATTTACAAATGATTGAGAGAAATTTAAAAAAAATGCATAACAAGTACTGATGAATTATAAATGTGTGCACAGACTCACACACGTGCGTGCATGTACGGGTATATTTGCACATTCATATGTATACACCCTAGCACACATATATACGCTTATATATTCCTAAATATATCTGTGTATTAATGCATACACACTGAAATAAAATTAATAATTCCGTTATTTACTTTTTTTTCGTATTTTTTCAATGAAATATGACGCAGTGCACATGTTAGTACTTCGTATGCCATTCCACGAAGTCTTTCCTTGCAGACTAACCACAGATTCTCGATTGGATTTAAATCAGGAAAGTTTCCGGGCCAGTCTATAGTACTTTAATTGGCTCACTGATAAAGCTTGCCAGTGAGTTCATGCAGTGTTACAATTTTCGTACGCTTCCTTGGAGTAACGTCCATCGCAGACAATGGTTTTAGGACAACTAATCGACATTCTAAACAATAGTGTCTGGGCGTGATAAAAAAAAAATGATTCAATCACGAATGACGGAGTATTTTCCAAGGCCATATAAATTTCATTATAGACCCTGAAAATAGATTCATATTACTGCAAACCACTGCAAATGACCTAATCTGAGGAAAAATAGAAATCGATTGCACCTTGTCTAAAACTGACCGAATGGTGAAAAAAGAAACTAAAGTGGTTGTTTCAATTAATTTGCACAAGGGTGTCTATATATAATTTACATGTATGTATGTATGTATTTATCTAGGTATGCATGTATTATGAATTTATGCGCAAATCTTGACAAGCACTAAATACTGAATATTGGGAAATAAATTTGACAGGAAGGAATTCAAAGAAGATTCGTTTTAATTTGTATTTTTACATAGTCAGTTGCTTTCAGAATATTTCTTTTGTTTAAAACTGCATGACGCTAGTTTTTACGTTGAGATACAAGTTGAGTTTTACATTACAGGCAAAAAGTTTGGGGCCACCCTGCATTTATTTACAAAACACCTTAAAATGAAATAGTTTTGTATTGTTTTAAAGTAAAAGATAATATTTCAGTAATTACAGTGTATTTGATTTTATATTGACAAAAAATAAGTACTTAACTCTAAAGAATAATCATACAACAACATCATATGTTGTTTTCGTCAATAAAACCAACTCCTGCCGTAATTAATTTTTGGCATTCTTTCCAACGGTTTTTGAAAATATAGAATGCAGACCTTTTCAAGCATTCCTCAAGCACTGAAAATGCTCACTCAAACATTTTGGGTATTCTTTTCAAACTCTCTTATCCGATTCCTCCCATAATAATTCAATAAGAAAGAAGCCAGAAGATTGAGGCGGCCAATCACAATTTCCAAAATTGTGTTCTTTTTTTTTACTTGAAGTAATTTTGAAATAATCTAAAAGAGTCGTTTGGGTCAATGTCTTGTGGAAATGTAAATTTTTTGCCAATTATGCGTAAACCAGAATGATATTGTTCTTTTGTTCATGGTTTCCTTGATCTGAATCAAATTTTCGGCCCTTTCGGCAATCTCAAAATGTCCACTGGGGGATTAATAATGAAAACAAAATATAATATTTCTCAAACAAAATATTCATAATTTATCTGTGTTCAGATGAATCCAAATTTGAATCTTTTGTTAGTAAGAGGAGCTTGGAGAAAGACTGAAAAATACATTGTAGGTACTGAAATTTTATCTTTTACTGTAAAAAAAAGATGCAGAAATAGCTTATTTTAAGGTGTTTTTTCAAAGAAATGCAGTGTGGCCACCAACTTTTTACAAAAGTATCGCAGAACTGGAATTCATTTGTCAGGGCTTTGGGGCGTAATATAACCTTTTGCCATATAAGCAACAATGAAATCAACAAAATTAAACAACACCGAAACACCGTATGAGCTAATAGGAGATAAAACCCGAGATAAACATCTGTCAGATATAAAACTATCAAACATTGAATTAGAAACCCTAAACTTTTGACCAAAGTTTGCCAATGGGATTCAAAAAGGAAAGCCAATAGACTCAATAATTACATAGACGAAAAGACACGGAATTGAGTATTGATTATTGCTTCTCTGAGAACAAACAAACGAAATAATACTACAAATACACTTAAAAACATTAAGAAACCTAAGCATAAATGAGGAAATTTCTATCACTGTCTCGGACAAAGGCGGTGGAATTGTTATTTTGAACAGGAATACAATCAATGAAAAACTTAGATTATTATTTAATGATACTAATACATATGAGAAAATAGATGAAAAATAAATAATTCCAGGCACACAAAAATTTAACAAAGCAATTAGAAATTTCGTTAGAAATGAAAATAGGTCATGATATAAATTAAGAGAATATCACCTAAAAATACACAGACTTTATAGTTTACATAAAGCACACTGTTGTAGAATAGGACTCAGCGTACTTCCTTCTCTTCCCTACTATTTTGACAATGGACTGCTTCTACTGGCAAGTAGCTATATTAGAGTGAAATTTGAGGCTTTGATTTATGCAAGATTTCTTTACGTTATATATGTGAGTATTTAATAAACCTCTTCTTTGTTTTACTACCCAGTCTTCTGTTCCTTCGATACACTCTCTTCCTAATTATTGGCTATTTTGAACAAAGACGTAAAAGTAAGCATTTCAATGCGACCCATCATATCAAGAATTGGTAGATTTTACACCATCCCTTGCAAACCATCACCGTCACCCATATTGAAAATTCAGGCAACCTGGTCGAAAGACCAAGAGGAATAAATATGACAGATAAAGTCATGTCTAGTCTAGATGTCAAATTCCTTCATACAAATTTTCCTGTTAATAAACGCTTAAATTAAAAAAATCTCGTCCAATCAAAAATATTCCTTTCCCTACCAATAGATAAATTCAAAAAATCTGCTGACTCATCATAAACTAATATTACTTCACTTTTAACAATGATCTTTATAAACAAAACTTCGGATTACCGACGGGATTACATCTCAGCGTAGTTTTAACTTGTCTGTTAGAGTTTCTTGAATCTAATCCTTACCAATGTATTTTACAATCGACATGGTGATGTAGCTTTGGTAATATATCTCCGCAAAACAATATTAGCTGATCTTTTATAGTAAATAAAGTCGAACGTACCATAGTATTTACTTATGAAACAGAAACAAATAATACAATACCTTTCCTCCGTATGATGTTAAATCTTACTAATGATGACCTAGAACTAAGTTACACTAATGGTTACACTATCTACCAACTTTATCACAACTACAATTGAAAAGAATTTATCTAAGATTAACATGAAATTTGCTAAAACTTCTTTTAAAATAATAAGAGACTTAATACAAAACAAAATAATAACAAACTGATGCAGGAATTTACTCTGTAGCCTGTAATGACTGCCACAAGAAATACGTAAGAGAGACTTCGAGGAATTTAAATAAAATATTATATAAAGACAAAAGAGATCTTTTACAAAACAACGCATTCATTGCACTAGTCGCTCACCGTAATGTGTCTGACCATAATTTCGATTTAAAAATTTTATTGCAGTACGATGTAATGCGGTGAAAGAATCCAGTACAAGCAGGTTTGATGCCATGACAATTCACATGTATTCTTTTTGTTCATTGAGATAATAAGAGCGAGGGTTTGGATTATATAAGGGCGAGGGTTTGGATTATGAACTTTCAAGAAGCTGCATATTTGATATGTGGATTTCATTTGTCAGGCGCCTTGATGCGCGCTTTGCCCAAAAGGTTCCCAGTAATATCATAGGACTGGCCGCCATCTTTTATCAATTTTATATCTAGAATTTATTTTGCACTTCCCAGATGAAATCTTCTACTTCAATCAGTTTTATGGCTGAAATATCGAATCCTACTTTCTGGCTGATGTTGCCGATTGAGTCCCCATTGAAATGACTCAGAATATCGGCTTTTAGAACAGTGTGTATGTTTTGAGAAATGCATTTCAGAAACTTATGTCTCTTTATTTTTTCTTCTTTTTTTTTAAATTTCCTTGAAAATACTCATTTCATGAATGTTTCGCCTTTCTTTACTTCTCTTCGCTGTTCTAGTGGTAAACATTATTTCTTTTATTTATTCTTATTTGGGCTTCAAAGTGATCAAGGTACATAACAAGCCCAATATCATTGAAAGAACCCAGACTCGATGCTATACATGCTCCAAGCTAAATAACATAATGAAAGTTATTTTTTGCCCATAGTTTTCTATCTGTTGCCGTTTGCACTTTGCCACCTAATACAAATTAGCTTTTCTTGTACATATATAAGTATATATGCGCGCGTGCGGGTGTATGCGGCTAGGAAAATGTATACATTTCTTGAGCTTATTGTGAATCCTGCACGGCGAATACAATATGATGGCAAATACTCGAACGTATACATATATGTGCTAATTGTATTTCCGGCATCGAGCGATAATTACAAGTTAGTACTGAAAGTCATTGCTAATAAGGTTTACTTTTCTATAATGATTTTGTACAGAACAAGATTAAACTTGATAAATATCTACATCCGTTCATGACGAACTGTGTTTGGATAAGTGGCTGTACTCTCTCTCTCTCTCTCTCTCTCTCTCTCTCTCTCTCTCTCTCTCGTGTTTTCTTGGTCGAATTTTTCCCCTTTTTTTCTCTTGATTTCCCATTCATGTTTTTAATTTCTTATCATTTCTTCATTCGCCGTTCTTTTCCTATCCAGCATACAAACTACTTTTTGTTTATATTTTTCTTCCTTTCCGTTTCATCAAATCACATCATATGAGATAATTATACTACCGTTTTGCCAAGATTTTTCATATTTATTTGGAAAATATATTATATATATTGATTTGGGGGACATTTTTACGTCAACACCCGTCGTAATAATGGTAGTTAAATATATGTTAGATTCTTTTAGATTCTTTAAAAATACTATATTACATCACCAACTTTTATTAAATCCATATTTAATAAAAGTTGGTGATGTAAGTGTTTTTGACGTGTGTTTATAATTGGTAAAATTTTTAGCAGCGGTCTCTCGTAGTATTTTCGATTTAATTATTTATATTATTTTTTAGTTATGGTGACATTTGTAAAATCAAAGTTATGGCTGGTCTTATTTTTGTGTATTACAAACGAGTTTAAATAGTTGTCTCTTGTATTCATAGATGCGGGCTTCTAGATTTCGAAACGTCTTGCCAATGTTTGATTATTTAATCAGACATTAGAAAGTGAGACGAACCGAGAACTTCTCATCAGGTAACAACCAATAAATAATAATAATGCTCTGAATAATAAAGAAAATAATAACGATAATTCTTCATGTAAACATTTTAGACATAAATCAGTTGTTTGTATAATTTTATCTATATCTATAAAACAGATGTCTGTGTATGTGTATGTGTGTGTGCGTCTATATATCTGTCTGTATGTGTCTCTATGTGTGTATGCTATTTATGCATGTCCACATTTCTCGACTGATTTTAATGAAATTCTACACACATATTGCAAATTTATCAAGATAGGTCAAGACCAACTTTTCAATCTCTAGGCCCACAGAATTTGATAGAAAAATCGATAAAACTGAAGGTGAGTACAGCTTTTTTGTACTTCTTAAAATAAGAACTTGAATAACTTCCTCGTTTTTATCCGATTTTCTACAATCATATCGCAAAAAAAAATTATATATTGCAATAAATGATTGTATGGTTTTAGTCGCTTTCCCGTGTATAACAAAAAAAAAAACACGAAAAACTGTTCAAAAAGCCCGTTTATCGGCCATAACTACCTGGGTTTTCTTTCAATGCTTTCCAAATCTGCCATTTAAATTACATATGACACACAAATTGTCTTGCATGAATGTTTGGTTTAGATTATTTCAGTTAAGTCAAACTAGGTCCAAATTCAGCCTTTTCCAAAGGTTCTTCATAAGATTCCATCTTAAAATGGCAATTTAACAACATTTGATGCAAGATTGTTTGAGAAGAATTATTGAAGCGTTAAAAGGGAAAAAAGAACCTCTTATTAACCCCAGCTTTGCAGTAAAAGTGCGAAGAAGAAGGGGGTATCATACGTTTGCACTTGCAATTGAACCAATCTCTGATGCTTCCTTCCTTTTTTTGTTTCATTACTAGATTTGTGAACGATGACATACTATTTGAAATCTATTACAGCCATGGGAAATTTAATGAATATCTAAAACATTGAAACAATTTAATCCCGAGCAACGACCACACAATATGGTTTTATCGATGAAATCCCTTTATTAAGAACAATCAAACATTTACGAAGGACATATCATAAAAAAGATGAGGGGGAAATAGCTTAGTATACCAACGGATGATGCATGCAAACGGGGACGCAGGCATACATTTCTAGACAGAGGGGTACAGGTATACAGGTGTGTGCGGTTTTACAATTGCATCCATGTACACCCGGGCAACGTCGGGTACTCCGGTTAGTATGTGATAAAATGTAAAAAAAGAAAAAGGAAATTTGTTCATTACTTCTTTTTATTTAAAGTTCTCTTAATAGAGATTTTTTTCTATAATTCTTGATAAATGTGCATAAATAAATATCTAACTTTTCATGTGTGCGTGTAAATGTTTGTTCTCAGATATATTTCTAAAACAGCCACATTGTCTTTCTTAAAGTAAAACTAAATGAATGAAAAAGCATAAAAATTTCAGTTATATTCAGCAACTTAACTAAAAAGAAATTAAAAGTGATTAGATAGCAATAAATTTGTGCAGCCAGTAAAAATATTTAATCACGATGCTGTTAAGCTATACCTGACTCAAATTAATCATTTGATTTCATTTAATTCTGTAACATAAATGATTGAAAATAAATAAAATATGATAACAGAAACTGAAAGGGAGTGCTATACACATGCACACCATATATATATATATATATATATATATATATATATATATATATATATATATATATTATATTATATTATATTATATTATATTATATTATATGATTAATGAATATATATATTAATGTCAAATCAAAATAACCGTATATCTAAATCATAGCACTTTTCACATATATTATGCATATATTTGTCTTTATGTGTAACTGTAGTTCATCATCCGTTTACATAGAACGTTTTTCAAAAGCCTCGAATAATTTCCGACAGTATTCCATTCTCTAGTATTGACTGCTCATTATTTTCATTATTACGCAGCTTTATATTATTAGTTTTGACTAGTTTCTTAATGTCTTTCGTTTTCTTATCACAATAGTTTTAGTTCATCCATTATATTTTATTTTAGAACACAAATGCATACTGCTAGTAATACTAATACGACTATTATAGCACTACTACTAATTAGGTAATCAATACTAGAAGAATAATGTCGGAGGAAAGTTAAATAATGGAAAGATTACAGATATCTAGCTATGATATTTTTACTAATTGAGTAACGCATCGCCCATGAAAGACAAGCTCTCAAAGCGAATTCATTTCTCGTTCCAAAAGATTTATTTATTTTGAAGAGTCTAATCGATTGACTAAAGAATATATCGGTTCAAAAAATGACGATGACTTAATAAAAACTAAAATGAAAAAACTGTGTGAAAGTGAAAATATATTATTTATTTAGAAATAAATATTTATTTTCTTGTAATCAACATAAATGCATGAAAATGAATGAGATTTTTTTATCCTTTTTTACTACTAAATATAAAGTAACTGACTATGATTCCTGATTGATGAAGGCTAGAGGTATTTGGTAAGAAATGTCTGTTGTTAGTGTTGTAACTGAGTTATCAAAAACAGCAGGAGAGAACTGGAATTGGTTTAAGAACAAGTTTATTACCTTTTGGTACAGGGAAACATAATGTAGAATGGAAACTAAGAAAGAGAATGTTTAGCCGGGAATGACTGTTTTCAGTAAAAGCTACTGCTCCTCCTGCTACTCCTCTTGATGTAGGAGTATTTTTATGCCATTCGTCTGACGACCGAGTCCAAACTTGTAGGGAAATATTCTCCCTCACAACACAAACAATAACCACTGACTGAAATCACATCAGCATAAAATGCATGAGGATCCAGATTTATATCTAATAGGTTAGTTCAGGCTTCTTTGGAGTATATAGGATATAGTAATAGCAGAATTCAATTGGTAAAATCAAGACGCCTAAATTGTGACTTCGCTAATTGGATCCTGAAGAACTGGAAACATGTAGTTTGGTCAAATAAAGTCACGGTTTGTGTTGTTTTAGGCTGGTGATAGGCTAATGGTTGTGGTGTAGAACTCCTAGCTATAGACGCCAGTTGTCATAACGATGCCGTGTAAGCAGGTTTTGGTTCCATAAGTAAGCTCACGTGGCATGGGTTTTGTTCGCTGATCCACTTAATAGGTTATTTAATCAGGAATAACTTATCGTGTCATTTGGCCTAATTTTCCCAGAATGGATTTGTGGAGGATGTTTTTGAGATTTCAATAAAATGTGTAGCTAACACTTTTGACCGGTGGTAAGACCAGTCGAGTATTTATGGGAAGTAGTCTAGAGGTTCATTATCACCCAAGATAATTCACCTATACAGAGGACTTCCAACCACTTTTTGAATCGATGCCATGGCGAGTTGCTGTGATTCGCTATGCTAGACGATGCACGATACTAGTGACTAATACAATGACTTGAAAGGAAAATGTGAAAGTTTGGGTTATAGTTACCATTTTTGACTATTGGTTTCTTGAACGGTTTTGTCCTTAATGTTGATCGTTACTGCTTGACCAAAAACTTCCCTTAAAAATGTAATTGTGCATAACAACGCATCTGGACATCCAATAATTTTAAATTACCTTCTCCCTAATGTAATGGCCGTATTTACACCCAACACATACGTGCGCGATCTCGCTCGCGTGCACACACACACACACACACACACTGTATCTCTTTTTCAGCTAAATGGACCAATGTACTATGACCTTCTTTAAGGCCTATTATTTATCGCAAATCTTCTCACAAGATGACGTGCTTAAGGGACTTCTGGAAGAATTATGCCAATTATGATACTGTGAAAATATTTCAAATTCTTGGGATGAAATGAAGCTGTTAAATCTAAAAGTAGTGTCGCACAAATTGTACTCATAAATCTAGTATGTTTTCACCGGTATATAGCTGACAATATCGCTGAAGCGAACTGTAGTTAGACATTAGCAAAAATAATAGAGTTTCTCAAGTATTAGAAAAAATGCGTTCCGTGTTTTAAAATTGAAATTCGCTTTGCCACTGCCCAGAAAAGGGTATTGCTACAATTTATGTCAACATATATCGGACACCTTCTGAAATGTGTTCTGAGACATGAGTTACGCAAATCATTATATATATATAGTAACTAATCATGTTTGAAACATCAGAAATTGTATCAACCAAATCAAAAGTTACTTCAAATAGTGAAAGCTTAAATCATCAGGAAGAGCATTCGAGTAGAGCAAAACTGAAACAATTGGTTTAAGAAAATGAAGGAAAATCAATTGGAAATGGGAAATAATATTGAATGAAAAGACTCAGGTAATCCACATTGCTGAAGGGAAGAAGCCGCTTGATTAAGTATCTCAAAGAATTCACATTTACAAAATGTATATGTGTGTGATTATGTGTGTATTAGATGGAAGGGGAAAAACTTTACATACATATATCATTTATTGACCTCTGTATGTCACAGTAAGGGCTTATACGCTCTCACTTTTGACAGCATGGTTAAACAAATCTATCTGTATTTGTGTGTGTATGTGCTTGCAGCTATAATTCAGTTATTAGTGTTTGAGGTTTACAAGGCTTTGACAATGATGGATATGCTCAATGAAAAATTGTGCGAATAGCCAACCCATATTGATTCTATTTTCATAAATTTTGAAAAACGGAGAGACTGAGAAAATTTTCACATTAAAATTATTTTAAGAATCAGAGAACTGGATATATTTCTTCTTCTGAAGTCATTTATAGTGATTATAGATGTAACACGTAAAGTTAACAGCTAATTAATGTCATAAAAAAAGACATATTTCATTTTAAAGACGAGAGGAAATTGGGCAGGGAAATGGAAAACATTTTTTCAATCTCCATTAATGATATTTCGAAAGAGCAAATAAATAAAAGATAAAAGAAAAAAGACAAAAAATATGTTAAAAAAAACAACTGAGCTCAATCGAGAAAATAAAATTGCTGTGCATCACGACTAAAATGGACGAAATTTAAAATAAGAAATACACATATATCAATAATATAACAGCATATGTATATTGATATTGCAAACTGATCCCACTGAAATCCAAAAAACATTATTTTTGTTTCTACAAACAGGTGTGTTTAGATTTTATAAAAATGATCTACATAACTTTCAGATGAAAGTCTAAATGCATTTTAATCAACGCACAAAACCCTCTTGATAGGCTGAAACGGATTGCCAGATGCAGTAGAACACTTATGCAAATTTTCAGATTAGATTCAGACGTTCATTGCATTAAAAAAATGTTCAATTTTCTTTGGTAAATTATACATTACGCATTGATGTACAAAGATAAAATATTCGCGCTAACAATTTTATAGCGATTTTTAAAGAATATGCAAATAATTGATTAAATATTTGAAATTTTTTTCACTCCGATTCCAGGAACGAAAATATATTAAATAATGATGTAAATTATTTTTGTTGTTTTTTTTTTTAACTGTATAATCATAATCATAAATTGTACACCGCAATATTTCAATAATTTTTTCATAGTAAATTAAATTCAACAAATATGGAGGTCTATAAGCATATCTTCTTACATTTATTAGTTAGCACGTCCATATCATTTATTAACTTGTCGAAGAGGTTTTTGTTATTCACTTTTCTTTCTGAGTCTGCCAGCGATAGAATGTCATCTGTGTACCTTATGTTGTTAAGATTATGTTTGACAATAATAAATTCTAGTAGGTCTTCTAGATCTCTTAGGGTCGCCATGTTCTACAGGTTAAATAATTTCAATAAGAAATCATGTTTTTGCCTTACTCCTCTTTCTGTTTATGTGCATGCATAGCATTCGTTCTCTATCCGCATGTTGGCTATTTGCTCCAAACAAAGTTTACGGATTAATCGAATATCTTTCCCGTGTAAATCAAGATTTTCTATTATTTCAAGTAGCTCTTTGTGTCGTATAATGTCAAATAACTTTGTAGAATCTAAGAAACATAGATATGGGTCATTCTGAACTTGTTTTGACTTTTCAAGCAATCTATTTCTGGCTTAAAATTACAAAATTAAGTAAAAGTTTTTGTAAAGCATATTTCAAGTTATTTCCTTTGCAACAAAGAAAAAAAATGAAAACTTTATTCGCCTTGCAAGAAAGGTCTGCTACTCAGTGGTATTCATGTTGATTATATTTAATAACCGATTCGTTTCTTAGTTCCACACCAAATATGTTTTCATAGCAATGTCTAATAAATATGAAAATATATTTACTTTATTTCCTTGGCACATCAAGTACTTTATATTTATTTATCAATTTAATAGATTACTCCCCGTTCTGTTCTGGTTTGAGTAGGTAACCCGCGCATGCGCAACAGACATTTACAAGATTGTCCTGAAACTAAGAATTGGGAGCAGAGATTATACGGAGGCTCATGAGAACCAACTACCCTGGCGGCGGCCTATGTGCTAAAAGAAATGTTCATAATATACACAAATAGATTTGCCTATATATGTATCTATAGACTTAACACTCATTCTTAAGAGATTATGGAATGTTACTAGCGATTCCAATTTTGCCTCTTCGTAATGTCTCTTTTTTAAGCGTGTAGAAAAACAATTTGTCTAAATATTGTCTGATCTTCTGCCATCCCCCGTAGTGTTTTGTGTTACCAAACAATGATAAAGTAAGCTTTAATCGTGTTTACCCTATCCTTTCCAATTTTAGATTCCATTAACCGACTACCTTCATCGACCGGCCAACAATATTTGTATGATCAGCATGATATATATATATTTAAAATAGTTTTTAAGTATATTCAGAGCTACTTATTTACAAAAATACATTTAATGAAGAAATACGAACTTATTGCGAACAGAGCTGTTCTTTTTTGTCTACGAAGAATTAAGCAATAAAGTAAAATCTGTGAAAAACTCCAAAATTTTAAATATTTCGTGAAATTACTCATGCGCAATCTTGTGAAAATATTGCAATCAGAGGATAATGTTTGGCTGTTGTGATGCGTTTCTATGTAAATTATTACAAAGTTTCAACTAGAAACTGTGGCGGTTTCCTGCTTTTTCAAGCCTATCCATGCTTCCGAAACACAGCCTATGCTATATATAAAAATTTTAAAAATATCTGAGTATTGCGACAGTATCATATCCTCATTTAAATTTTCTACAATTGTACAAAAGAACTTTGGTATTAGAACACATTTGAATCGTCAGTTATAATTGATTTCGGTTATTCTCAAACCAACACACTATTACCAAGACTTCATTATGTCTTACAAAATGATAATACTAGATTTTTATTATTATTACTGAACAATAGATCATTGTATAAAACTGTATCTACATATAGGTTAATGCATAAATTATGCTTTTAGACAAGTTTGAATATTTATAAATGATGATCATAAAGTGCTAACAACAGTATCGATGATTGTAATGCAAATGCTTATCTATATCCGTACTTTATATAAGCGACCATTCATATATGAACTTTTCCCTGAATGCCTCTCTCTTTCACCCTCTTTGTTTATCTCTCACTCTCTTTCTCTATATTTATTTTAAGTATAACATTGGTAATTGATTTAAGAATTAGATCATATGGTATTCTTGACCAATAATTTTAAGTGAATAATTCCTCTTACGGAAAATGTTTCATTCCAGCAATTTTGGGCGATTAAAATGTGTTTGTTACATGTGCTGCCATTGGCGCTTGTGTCGTAAATATTTGCTTCAATATTCCATTTTGAAGATTCGTGTATTTTATTGCAAAGTCAAAGAAAAACGAAATACATGCGTACGATGCGCCTGTCTTTGCCTCATAAATTAGAAATTATGGAAGGCGTTACAATCAATCATCGAAAATGAAAACAGATTATTAGTTATATGTTAATTCTATGTATTTCTTTATAAATTGTAACAATTTGAATATTATGAGTTTAAAATGTATGTTTTCTTTTACATTTAGTTTCAAAATATTGTCAATATCAGAAAATGCAGTTGAATGAAAGGTTTACAAAGATTATTATTATTATTAGTAGTAGTAGTAGTAGTAGTAGTTGCTGAACTAGTAGCGATTATGCATCTGATGTCATTTGTTACGTATAGATTTCTTATCGTAATTTCTAAACTGAACATAACTATATTTTCTGTTAAGCTTTCTCACCATTTTCCCTTCCTTCCTTCCCTTCCTTCCCTTCCTTCCTTCCTTCCTTCCTTCCTTCTATATGTTTGTCTATCAATCTCATTATGTTTCTAATACTCGATCTACTTCACTTCTGTCCTGTGTTCCTTCCTATTTCACTTCTGTCCTGTGTCTCTTCCTGCTATTTAGGAATCAAGAGATATTTAATATAATGAATATATATTTAAATCCCCTTACATGTGAAACCCCATTTTCTTCTCGTATTTGTTTAGGTTGCAAGAGACAAACTCAATTTGAAAACCTAGAAAGAGTTAACACGGCCACATGAACTCATATTGAGTTCCTTCGTGTCTGCGAAGTGAAACATTAATTGTTAGAGATTACGAGATACTAATCTCACTTATTCATTTTCGCTTCCTGTCACTAAATATTTTCAATCAATCGAAAATAAATCGTAATACTAGTTGGATTTCTTGGGCTTGACAAACGAGAACATTCCGGGTTTATGAATGAGAACGAGGAAGACATGACGGATGCTAAATTAAGACACATAAATAAAAAATGATTTTAGGTGGGACAAGGAAGTAGGATCGGGAACGAGTTTGAAGTTCAGATATTCTTCCAGATAGGAAGAAAAGTATAGATTAATGGAATTGCTCTCGTAAGGCTCGAAATGACGCCAAATTGTATGTTCTCGAAAAAAAAAAAAGGATTTTTGAGCATTAATTTAAAGCTGAGAACATTTAGTATTTGAAATAAGAGGCATTAAAATAAAGTATATTTACTTCGGCATCATAAAATTAGGATGTTCTAAGATGTTTGAACTGTTGTTTGTTGAAAAACTTTATTTTTTGTGATAATCGGAATACTTTAAATTTTCAGTCAATCGAAAAGAAGTCTGGCCATTCGGTATTTGTTGGAATTTTTTGTAGGGTATAAAACTCTTCATTCTAGAAATGATTCATTCTGAAATGAAGGTAGCAATTTTGAATGCAGCATGTTTGAAGGTTAAGAGAGGAGCTTTCGCTATGTAAAATTTAAAGCTGTCGTGTAACGAAAAATCGTTCCATGGAACAGCAAATCAGTGGATGCCTTTGATTTGGGATCAATTTGAACACTTACTAGGGAATTCTCTGACATACTCGGGAGAGATTAAACTTTTGCGAAGGCCATCAACTTAGCTCAAGAACAAATAATAATAAAACCAAACGAAATCGACATCATTAAGCACTCCCGTAAATCATTACTATTTCACAATGAAGAAGCAGGGACAAAGAAAGATAGGATATTTGACACTACAATGGGAAGCTTTGACAGTGCAGAGACATGCGAAATCATAGGTATTTACTTACTACACGAACTAAGAAAAATAATAGATAGAAATGACACAGGACTCTACAGGGACGACGGTCACATAATCTTAAGAAACTGTAACAAACAAAACACAGACAAAACTAGAAAAGCAATAATAAAGATTTTCAAAAATAACGGATTTGACATAGATATAAAAACTAACCTAAACGAAGTAGATTTTCTAGATGTCACCTTCAATCTAAGAAAAAGCCACTTATAAAACATACAGAAAACCCAATGATAAACCACTCTATATACACACATCTTCCAACCACCCGCCTTCTATAATCAAACAGATACCAAAATTGATTAACCGCAGGCTTTCCGACAATTCCTCCAATGAATCCATATTTAACAAAGCTAAGAAAGACTACGAAACAGCCCTAAAAGATAGCGGATTCCTAGCAACACTCACATACTCACCACAGAACACAAAAAGGGCTAACAGGAAAAGAAATACCATATGGTTCAGCCCACCGTACAGCAAAAACGTAAAAAACAAACGTAGGAAAAATATTCTTCAAACTCTTACAGAAACACTTCCCGGAATCAAGCACCTTAACCAAAATATTCAACAAAAACACAGTAAAATCAGCTACAGTTGCACGGAGAACATGGCACAAATAATAAAAAAGCACAACAGGAAAATTACCAATAAACCACACGAACAAATTAAACCCACGTGCAACTGCAGAATAAAGAATGAATGTCCCTTAAACGGTAATTGTTTACAAAACAACGTAATATACCAAACCACGATAAAATCACCAGATAATGAAGAAAAAGTATACATAGAAGTAACTGAAAGACCCTGGAAACAAAGAAATTATACACACAAAACATCTTTCACAAATAGTAATTATGCGAACAGCACAATGCTTTCTAAGTATATCTGGGAAATTAAAAACAAAACGCACATCACACCAAAAATATCTTGGAAAATAAGGAAAAGATCATCAGCCTACAACAACCAATCAAAAACTTGCAAACTTTGCTTGGAGTAAAAAACAGCTATCATTACCTTCCTAGACCAAAATAAATTATTAAATAAAAGATCCGAGCTCATCTCAAAATGCAGAATGAAAACAAATTTTTACTACGTTACTTAAAAATCGAAAATGGAAAAAATAAAATAAAAATAAAAAATAAATAAATAAACAAAATAACAATAAAATAAGCAAAATAAATTAACCCAAACAAATTACCAAATCACCCCTGTTAGAATAGAATAAAAAACAAGAAACGAAATCAATGAACCCAAATAAATAAAGTAAATAATAAACAAATTAGCAAGCTATTATGACCAAAATATTAGTTAGATTATAAAAATCAAACCAAAAATCGGACGAAAAAAATATCTATAACTATTATATAACGATAAAAGAAAAAAATACTACATTACTTTAAAATCGAAAACCGAAAAAAGAAAATATACAGTATAACAAATAAATAATAAGTAAAATAATTTGACCTAAATTCATCCAAATGAATAAACAAACAAACCGATCCCGATAAAATAACCGTTAAAAACAAATAAAGATAATCAATCCAAATAAATACATGAAGTAATAAACAAATTAAAAACTGTTTCCGCCAAAATAATAGCTAGACTAAACTACAACAATCAACCCCAAAATTGAATAAATAGCTTTAATTATCTTCCCAAACCAAAACAAAACTATTAAATAAGCGATATAAAAATTTTTGACTACGTTAATAAAAACACCGATTAAAATAAAGAATAAAAAATAAATATATATATAAGATAAGAAATAAAAATAAAATAAGATAAAAATAAAAAATAAAAATAAATAAAAACTAATTTAATTTAGCCCAAATACATAAATAAACAAATAAACGACTTCCGGTAAAATAACCGCCAAAATAGACTACCCACAATGCACCACTGACTCGTATATATAAATATCCGAGAAAAATAACAGCACTCATGGCTTGACGATTGCATCTAGCATGAAACAGACTGTCGCCTCTAAGTGTTGACTTCTATGTTGACTTTTATATTTACACGCGCTCTATCCCTGATATTGAGCACTTTATCCCATAAATATAGCACATCTTAAGACTATATTTCTTCATATATATATATATATATATATATATATATATATATATATATATATATATATAGTTTTAAGATGCTATACTTACCGGTAAAAGTGCTCAATATCAGTGATAGGGCTTATGTAAATATGAAAGTGGGTATTGAAGTCAATACCCAGAGGCGACAGTCTTGTTTCATGCTTGAATGCAAGCGTCTTTTTAAAGTGTTTCATTAATTGCGGCATACAAGGAAAATTTCATTAATTTTTTATTTAGTTTTTCCAGCATCCTTACATCTTTCCGTTTTCCGGGAGGAAGGGAGTACATAAATTTCCAATAATTTTCATTGTCCCAAAAGCTTTCGGCAATTTCTTTAGCCATTTCCAGGGGGAGGGGGGTATTGTTAATTTTTCCTCATGTTTTGACTGTTTAATTTATATTTTATTTTTGTGTTGTTTTGAATAGAAGTGTTTATTCCAAGTCTTCACGTGCTGAGCACAGATAGAATTTGTTTGAGAATCTTACTATTTTTAAAAAAACCTTTAACACTCCATTCCCACTGTTAAATAAGGTAAGGTTGATAGTAGGAGAAAGATGTTTGATATACAGTGCCTCTCTTATCACGAGATGTTTTTAGTAATATGATTTATATAGAATTTTAATGTTTTCGACCAGAATTTTCTCTATATATATATTTCGGCTAGAATATATATATATGTGTGTCTGTCTGTGTGTGTGTGATTAAAAACAATTGATGTGGCATCTGTTTCGTGTAATTTTTTGTCAATTTGTTTACATAGAAGCCTGTCTGGATCCAACGAATGTAAATATAGTTCAAACGTTTATCTTCTACCAATTTCAAAAATACTTGTGGCTATTATCTGAATCAAGGAAAAACTGTGGACGCCATTCGATTTTAAATTTTCATCGTTTATACGCTATGATGACGTTACGTACCAAACGATATACAAATGAATATTTTCACTGGACGAAATTTTATGTGATTAAATACATTACGAAATATGATTAAAATGAATTGAAAATCCCAGTTTCCAAATCAAGAACATATTATTTAGTTTCTTAATTTTATTATTTCACGAATATTAAACCGTTTTTGTTATTGTCCCATTGTATACGCATTATTTGTGAGTATTTACCTATTGTGAGTATTTGACTATGCCTTTTAATATGGGCCCGAATGACATTTTGAGCGAATAAATAGCAAATTAACCTGAGATACGCAATTAGTTTTATGTCTAAAAAGATTAAGCAAGATGTTTTTCCTGGTTTTCCACAGATTCCTATTTTCATTATATGTAAATTGCCATGACTTTTGGTGAATGATAATGAAGTGGATTCCTTCTTGACGGTTTTGAATTCACAGTTGTCCTTCTATTACACTGGCTACCATGCAGAAATAAAAAAGGCCAGTCGGCATTTCAGTGTAACCCTTATATGGGTAAAAAAAAAGATAGATTCATGTCTTTCACAAGGGCATTTGTGTAAAGTGAACACAGAGACCCTAGAAGAAATTAGAACTCAGCTTACGCCATCCGCAAATTACATCGGCAAAATATAGAATTTAAAAAACTTCGTTAAATTTACGAATGATGCTGAAAAGCTCACGGACCAGTCAATAATAGATTAAAACTTCTAATGTTTGGTCATTTTGTCAAATTTTGGAATTTTTGTCGGGTTACTCCATGTTTGAATGACATTACATTCGAATAACATCTTTATTTTTATGATGTGACGTGTTTAAAAAATGTTTCAGGTAATTATTTTCTTTTATTTCCAAACATTGGCTGCTTTATTCTCGTTTTTCAAGTCAGACACTATATTAAAATATTTTAAGAGGGAAATACACTCTTGCACGAGCGTGTGCGTGCAAGGGTGCTTGATATAGAAAACACAACCTATTTTCTCACGATTTATGAAGTGTATGCTTTTAATCTTCCTCCAAGCAATTCCTAAATTTTGTTGCTTTTGATTCCAGTGCAATGCTCTAACGACTGAGATCATGTACGTTAATTAGAAACAGTAAATATAGAAATCTATTAAAAGTAGGTAAATTAAGAAAGTTTGGGAAAATCAGTTGCGGTCGGTGTCAGCCACTATTCCGCATCTCGAGATCAACAAAAGCCCCGTTGTGAAGACGTGCAACGTTCATCAAATGTGTTTTAATTTCCTGAATAATTCTTCTCGATTGGAACAATTTCAGGTTTGCAATTCTAAGCCATATTAGCGGAAAGAAGAGCGCTTTTCTTTTTAAATCTACTCTGCGGTACAGACTTTCTTTTCTACTTTGCCATTGTTCCTTTTTTTCGCTATTTCATTCATCGCTTATAATCCATACTTTCGGTCTCTCTATCTCTCTCTATCTCTCCCACTCATTCAGTATTGCACTCTCTCTCTCTCTCACTATCATTTTGCTAACGCTCTTTTCATTTATTCTATTCCTAATCTTTTCCTTCGTTTTTTTTCTTTTCTTAATCTCCTAATATTTTTCTCGTATTTTATTTTTCTTCATATTCGTATCTTGGCAGCAACATTCAGTTTTCTCTTTCTTCTGTCAGTCTTTTACTTTACTTTCGTTTTTTATTAACATAATTTCTTGCCAACTACTATTCATTATCAACCGAATGATAAAATTTTTGGCTTTAATGTGTGCACATGGTATTACCTGCGCATTCTGCTAATGTCAGATTCGGATATATATATATATATATATATATATATATATATATATATATATATATATATATATATATATATATATATATATATATATATATATATATATAAAGGAGGGGCACGGTGGGGATCCATGCGTGGGGTGAAAGCGTTTGGGTGGTGGCGGGTTGGGTTCGGAGGAGAGGTTGATGATGAGGACAGTACGGCGTTTTGAGTGGGAGAGCGGAAGTGGTGTCGAGTTGTAGACATGAAAGCAAGAATATTCTCGGCCTTTACGACCCCGGATCATGTTTCTGGCGATTTAACATATTTTGTAATATATATATATACATAATTAATTCACCGTGTCTAGAATAATCATCGACAAAATACAGAAAGCACTGGGATTTGGTGGATTCATTAGCAGTGCGAATCCACTACCAAGAATTGAACACGGACTGTAACGATATGACGCAAGCGTCATACCCACTCGACCAACGGGTCTCGGTGACAGTGATGTAAGAAAACAGACTCAATATAGCGACAGCTCTTTACAAATTCCGTCGTGTGAATTATCCGAATCTACTTATACTAACTGTGCCGCATGAGTCACGAATTCTCTACCTAAGCTGCTCCATCCGGAGCATTAGAAGCCGGTTCAAGCAGTGATATATATATATATATATATATATATATATATATATATATATATATATATATATATATATATAGAGAGAGAGAGAGAGAGAGAGAGAGAGAGAGAGGGAGAGACACACATTTTTATGTTTATACATTCTTTTTATAGATGGTATTTATCAATCCACCCACGAGGTTTGAATGTGGCACAAGACCTTTTTAATGTGGATATCTCCGAGCCCGTAGGCTCAGCCAAAAATAAATAACCATCCAAACCCCCCGAGGGGGGTCAGTTCCGTCGACCTCGCCCAACGCAACCCTACCCTTCGGCGGAGCTACGTCAGGGTTCCTCCCTGCAAGCAGGGAGTTCGACAAATACCCGACAGCTCACAAAGCACAGATACTAGACTTTGATCCTAGCCACCGGGCCGAGCGGGTATTCTTTTTATGGATGGTATTTATCAATCCACCCACGAGGATTGAATGTGGCACAAGGCCTTTTTAATGTGGGTATCTCCGAGCCCGTAGGCTCAGCCAAAAATAAATAACTATCTCAACCCCCCGAGGGGGGCCAGTTCCGTCAACCTCCCCCAACGAAACCCTACCCTTCGGCGGACTACGCCAGGGTTCCTCCCTGCAAGCAGGGAGTTCGACAAATACCCGACAGCTCACAAAGCACAGATACTACACTTTGATCCTAGCCACTGGGCCGAGCGGGTATTCTTTTTATGGATACAAATATTTAAGTAAATTCTCTGTTTATAATAAACAGTATTAAACAACATTTACCGGCCAGAATGTCCGAGAAATTTTCACAGAAAATATTCGTCCTCCGACAGGATTCGAACCTGTATCCTATCCAGAACCGTCATTTAGATTGACGTGCCTTTAACCGATTTGGCCACAGAGTATATGAATGTTCGTGAGAGATTCATAGAAGATTGAAGTTCAAATACAGTAAATTCGACCTTGCTAACCGTACGCTCCTCTGTGGCCAAATCGGTGAAAGGCACGTCAATCTAAATGACGGTTCCGTATAAACATAAAAATGTCTTAAAATAATTGTCGGAATTTATCCATTTCATAATATATATATATATATATATATATATATATATATATATATATATATATATATATATATATATATATATATATATATATATATATATATATATATATATATATATATATATATATATATATATATATATATATGTGTGTGTGTGTGTGTGTGTGTGTGTGTGTTGAGGGTATTTGAATAATAATAATTAATTCATCGCGTCTAAAAGAATCCTCCTCAACAGAATGCGGAAAGTATTGGACGGCCGTCTCGTCATACCCAACGGATCTCGGTGACGGAGAGGTAACAAACCAGACTCGATATAGAGTCAGCTCATCACATATTCCGTCGTGTGACTCATCCGTCATATCATTACGGTCCGAGTTCGATTCTCGGTAGTGGATGCGCACTGATAAAACGTCCCCAAAATAGACGAGACAGCCGTCCAGTGCTTTCTGCATTCTGTTGAAGATTCTTCTAGACGCGATGAATTAATTATGATTATTCAAATCAGATATATATATATATATATATATATATATATATATATATATATATATATATATATATATATATATATATATATGTATGTATATATATCGATGTAGTGTAGGAAGCTTGTCCTGCTAGATCTATTACTGGGTGCACCATAATTTCGGCGCTGTGCCACATCTTAGCTGCACTTAGAAAATCACTATATATATATATATATATATATATATATATATATATATATATATATATATATAAAGCTTAAATGAAGAAAATTAATGCTTACCGATGAAATTAGAAAACTATGAAATATTTAATCTAATAAACAAATGAAAACTGTTTTCCAAAAGAACGACTTGCTTCTTCAAGTTCAAGATGCAAATGGTTGATAAATAACAATAAATCGATGAAGACCGGCGAACAATATGTAAACCGGTAAAGAAATTCTCTTGTCTGATGACAAATATGGAATCTATTCAGGTTAGTTTAATGGAAAGCAGCTTTCAACAAAGATGTTCAAACAAAAGAAAAAGGATGTTCAAAGAAAAATGAGCATAATTCTAATTTTAAAAAATTACATTACTCTCTATAAAACTAAAAACTTGAACATCTACTGCTAAATATAGAGAATTAATAAATTTACCTCGAGATATCCAGAAACAGAATTAGTTGTTTTATATTTGTCTGTTTTAATTTTGTATCTTTATGCTGAGGTGCATACATAATACATATCTTTATGCACTAGCTTGCTGAGTAAATTACAAAACTAAAACAGAAATTATTGATGGCGGCGTCTGGTGTCAAGCAATTATTAGATAGATAGACAAACGAAATCTGGGTTTTTGTTTTGCTTCACTCTTGCAAACTTTTATCTGCCCTAACTTACCTTAATAAATATGATCTTTGTTACTTACGAACAGTAGACCATTTCTTGTTCTGTATCAAAACATATAATCTTCTGCTTTATTTACAGTTTCCGCTTTAAGCAATTCCTCTCTTTTCTCTCACTCTCTTTCTCAGTCTATCTATCTATTTATCTCTCTATCTGTGCGTACGCATACAAACACACACGCACGCGCGCATGCACATATATATAAGAGTAATAATTACTGACAATAGTAAAATATAATGCTTTGTTTTTGTGTGTATATTAAATCTATGTATGCATATATCTGTTGTTTGGTTCTATGCAACATCTGACATCAATGTTATTCATTAAAATCATCGTAAGAACGAGAAGAAAAATCCAAACTTGACAATTCCGAATTTCTGGCTGGGCAAAAGACACGCCCCCATCATTGTTACTTCCTTATCTCCTTTCCTTCAGGTGCCATATTCAACATGTCTTCCTGTTTGATTCGATATCTAATGATCTTCCACTGAACTACTCTTGCTTAATTATGGCTGTGATTATCTAATTACATTAATAAACATGTCAAGCGCCATTGGGCCAAAGTGCAATATTTTTACGAGCCTTGCTTCATTAGCCAATCCGTTTATTTAAAGGAATATTGAAAGCGAATGTCAACTGTTAATACCCAGTTCGTTGATCTTCTAGGCCTATGCTCAACTGTCCTTAATTAGTTCAATGGTTAATTAATAAATTAATTTATTTACTAATAGAAATTGGTATATCGCAGTCTATAAACGGAATTTGTGATAGTGTTCATTTTTTCTAGAATATCATAAGCCTCTCAATAGTTAAATTACATTCTTGCCAGGGAAATTGGTATTGAAATAATTATGCATGAATGGAAGTTGATATCAACTAATCAAATCCTTGGGGAAAGTATGTTTTATGAATTTTTATTCTTTTTCTATCGAAAAGGCCTTGAAAACCAAGAAAGAACAGCTTTACTAAAATTACTAAAGCAAAATTACTGACAAAACTCCAAGTATTTTTTTTTTCAGAATAGAAACTAAAAAGTCTGAAAAAGTAAATCCTTCGCCAAACAAACTTTGCATATAGTTTATATTTTTGCCAACTAAAGTAAAACCAATTAATTGTGATAAATAATTTTGGTATAAAATGGCCTCTTAAAGAGTTGGTATCTTTATCAAATATGACCCGGGATATTTTGTAGAGGTCGGCATCTTGCTAACATCTGTAAAATGAGGCATTTGTAATGTAGTATTAATTCCTGTCAATACTAACCCTGATTGATTCGAATTGGCTGCTTATTTAAAAAATTACCTACAATCTGTTCTTAACTGGGGCAACGAATAGCTTGTTAATTTTGATTGCCTTCAATACGAAATTGAAAGGGATGTCTTGAGACATCCCTTTCTGACTTCCATCAGCGTGGCAGAAGATAGACACATTGCGCCTTCTCGGACTGACGTTTTCCGCTGGCATGAAGTGGAAATAATATATTGAATCAGTTGCTAGATCTGCTGCTAGGAAAGTTGATTCAGTGTATCGTACTAGACAATTTGTCACGCCAGAATCTATCTCACACATTTATAAGATCATATTTATTCATCCATGTACTGAATATTGCTGCCAAATCCAGTCTCGTGCTCCTGCTATGCATTTAGAGATTCTTGATAAAACACAAAGAAGAAAGTGACTCCATGTAATCGTAAGTTCTATGCTAACAGCTTCTTCTCTTGCACTTCTCGCTTGTGGAACTCTCTTCCAGTTTCTTGCTTTCTGGTCAACTTTGATCTTAAAAAATTTAAATGCAATATCAATCGTTATCTTCTTAATTCTTGTTCTTTTATGATTATCTCTTCTTGATAATATTTTTCTCATATCCTCTCACACTCAGTAAACCCTTTCGTCTTGGTAGCTTTATTGTCTTGCTTGCGGTGAAATGATTATCCTAAAACTGGTTTTTACCTTCCACTGTACCTAAGTTATGCGTAACGCTTCCTCTTATAAAAGAACGTTTTCCACATAAAATATTACAGTATACACGTTTCATTACTTTTTCTATAAATATACTGACTTCTCTGTCATGAACTATTTTACTCTTCACAGATCTATAATATTGCTGGTATTATTGAAACGCTGCCAATGCCATTAAATGACCATAAAGTCTAACGTCAAACTATTGACAAAGATTCAACAACCAATCAGAGCATTGCAAAATGTAATATTTCGAGTTAAAATATACAAGAATATAGGATATTTTTAGTTTTACTGGCTTCTTGTTTATTTCTCACTTAGAGAATTTGGTAAAATTCTTACAGGCGGTCCAACGAAATCAACTCAAAATAGCATAAATTAGAATACCGAAAAAATACCCATTCTTTCTGACTTAAATTAGAATACTTAAAATGTACCCCCTACTTCTTCACTGAGTTACCGCAACCTGCTCCTGCTGCTAATTATATGTGAGTTATTCTGATGATTCGTTATAAATTTGCTTATTTATTTTATTCGAAGTTATGGTTTCATCTCATTGCTCTGTCATATACAACAGTTTGGATTCGTGTTTTGTGTCGAAAAGCTCCTCCTTTTTGTCTGTAAATTTTAGGATAAATTTTTAACGTTTTACGAAAAAATGTCGATGTCACGAATTATAATACACAGGAGTTACTTAATTTGTAACGTGATGGGAAACAACTTACATTCTTACATTTTGGTAGCATATTCAGCGTACTCACAATATTCTTACGCTATTAATGGATTATTCGAACATTTTGATTACAGTTTAAAGCGACATCTAATCAAACTAAACAAGACGTTTTATTTGTTAGTTTTATTTTTCTTATTCGCTTTGTTTTTGTTTTTTGCGGGGGGGGGGTCAGTGACGCTAATCCACTTTCAAAGACTTGACTAAAACAAAAAAGAAAAACTAATCTGAAATCTTGTTAAAGCTTTTAGCTTCATTCTGATTCCACTTTTGAACTTAAAATTAAAAGTTAAACTATATCACTTTAATGGCATCCATTACTGCTAAATCCCGAATCAGACAAGAGCTTTCTGTCCCATTTTAGATTTGGCTTTAAAGATTACGCTGAAAACAAAAATTTACTTTAACGTCTTTCTTAAGTTCCATGCCCCAAGTCAATTTACCCAAAATCAATAAACAATACTTATATAAAGTTATTCATTATATACAAACTTCAAGTTTAACAATAGTTTTCAGCAACAATAGAAATTCCGTTTATATTTTATTATAAAAGAACAATCAGCAATGCATAGATCACAGCGTGACAGTATGTGAATATCTGCTTCGAATTAGCGCAAGACAATATTTTATAATATCGCGCCAAAAAACAGATTAACTCATTTCAAATTTCAGTTGTTTCTGAATTTCTAAACAAAATAAGTAATCATCAATTGAACAGTATAATAACATTATAACAATATTTTCGTTAAAAGAATGAGTCGAACATATATAAGAATTAAGATGTTTAACTTTATATTATGATTAACTATATGTTGTGATGAATAAGCAAGCAAGGTTTGTCTGCTGCTTTCATAACCGGTTTTGATATACAAAAATATATCTCCCATGCGATTCATCGTCAGGGACAGACATTCAATTAATTATACATCATCGAGTGATAATTCCATGATCTGAGCGTCCTTGTTTTCTTTTTGTTTAAGATCTTTATAGAACAATCATTCTTACATAATCTGATAATAAATTAAAAATCATCAAAAATACAACAGGAAGTTCAATTATGGATATAGACAAGCACAAAACCATTATGCATTTTAGCAAGTCTTTCCATTCATTGTTAAATATATTAGATAATAACGATTTTTACATTCAAATAATATATGCGTGCGTATGAATCCGATAAACTGATACACAAATAAATACACATATCCATCATCCACAACATAATTATATGCGGTTGTGCTGAAAAGTTCTCGGTTTGATCCAAGCCCCAAAATCTGACCGAACGAACTTCGAGGCGAATAGCTTTTTAGTTGAGCTCATAAATTTTCAGTACCACTCACAAAATATGTGTATGTAAGCTCATCAACATATACAAAATTAAAACAGACAAAAACAATGTATCCTATTTCAGGATATCTCGTGGTAGATTAATTACTTCCCTATAATTAGCAGTAGATGTTCAAGTTGTATAGAGAGTAATGGAATTTTAAAATTAGAAATATGCTCATTTTTTGGTCGAGCATCTTTGTTGAAAGTTGCTTTCCATTAAACTAACGTGAATAGATTCCATATTTATCATCAGACAAGAGAATTTCTTTGCATATTGTTTGCCAGTCTTCATTGATTTATTGTTATTATTTATCAGATATTTGCGTCTTGAACTTAACTTGACTAATTGCGAATAGCAGAAGAAACACAATGTTCTTTTGAAAAACATTTTTCATTAGTTTATAAGAGTAAACATTTCGTAGTTTTCTAGTTTCATCGGTAAGTATGAATTTTCTTTCTAGTTATATAAATCGCATTACTTGCTATCAGAGAGGCCTTGTATATTAAGCATTTCTCTCCTACTATCGACCTCACCTTATTTAACAGTGAAAATGAAGAATTAAAAGTTTTTTTCTAAAAATAGAAAGATACTCACGCGATTTCCAGCAGAGCTCTTTTAGTTAGTTGTTTACTCGTATCGGGGTTTTTTCTTTGGGCTTTAAATCTGTATCTGTGCGATTTTTTTCGACAGACTTTCATGTTTGTAGCTCTTTCTTTTTTTAAAACCTTTTTTCCTTCGTGATTGATTTGATTATTGGCAAATCAAAAATTCGAAGGTTTTTCGAAACGAGTATAGTTACCTATATATATATATATATATATATATATATATATATATATATATATATATAGGTATATATATATATATATATGTATGCAGAAATGTTAATATAGTTGAATCAGACCAGAAAACAATAGAATTAAACAATTTGAAAGTATATATATATATATATATATATATATATATATATATATACACGGACTAGAATGTGATGATAGTCTGTTTCTGTTTACATGGATGATTTCCAAGTAACGATAAACACGTGCATATAAGACGCTGGAAGCGAAAATCGCATTGCAGCTCATGACGTCACACATGACCACGCGAGAGTGAATTCCTATATCGTAATCAAATACATACTAATTATAAACAAGATGAAAATATACTAAAAAATTTAGTAAATACTAATATATCAACAACAGATCCTAGCAAAAAAATTAAGTTAATCATATACTACACCAAATCTAGTATATGCAGATTGTGTCTCCAATGAATTAAATAATATTTATGTTGGTCACACCAAAAACTCGCTTTCACGATGCTTGACACTACATTTGAATAAAAACTCTAACATTTTTAGGCATTTAAAACAACATACCTGGCCGCATACACAATTGCGTAAAATCCTTGTCGAAAACACAATTATACTTAAACATGAAAACAATAAACAAAAACTAAAAATTCTTGAAGCTATATACATAAAACAGTTGAAACCTAACCTAAACAAAATAAACTATGAAATCTCCACAAATATCCTTAAATGTCTATAATTAGTAACAGAAGCCATTGGTTTATACCAACGGCTTCCCATACTTAATACTTCTCGAATTCGCTATCTATCTACCAATCTTTTATATTACTTTTAATATTTGTCGGTGATATATGAGCTTAATATACAATATAAATAAGTCAGCCTAAATCCTGGGTGTTTATTTTATTCTTTGGCTTTTTTGTTTGAACATCTTTGTTGAAAGTTGCTTTCTATTAAACTAACGTGAATAGATTCCATATTTATCATCAGACAAGAGAATTTCTTTACCAGTCTTCATCGATTTATTGTTATTTCTCAGCCATTTTACATTCTGAACTTAACTTGGCTATTGCAAATAGATTAAAAAACATAAGAGGAAGAAATACTCACACACATCTATATATATATGTGTGTCTGTGTGTGTGCATGCGTGTATCAAAATTTGTTTACGCACAAGAAATACTTTAGTTTTAAGAAAAAAACAAAATTAAATTTATTTGACGTCAAATATTAACTTTTTATCTAACGTATTTTAAACTCGATATAATATTTGTTGATATCTGTTTTTCTTTCAATTCGATCTACGTACCAATCTATTACGATCATTGATATAAAGATTATTTAGCATTTGTGGAGACTGATTAAATAAACAAAGAGATAAAGATCACACACTGATAGTGACCGTTTGTTTTCAAACCAAGTTTAAAGGCAGGATAAAAAATTAAAAAACTGATGCAATACAATTTTCTTACTCTTCTCATTTGACCTTGTGCCAGATGAAGCTAACCTCTCTAAATAAGAAACGATAAACATTTTTCGAATGTGTACAATTTCGCAGTATTTTTAAACAATTCACTCAACCTCTCTTTTCTATCAGACCAAAAGATGTTTATTTTTTGTTTCCATTTATTTCAATTCAATCTACTGTTATTTCTTTCTAAGACAGTTTAATCTTTTTAGTCCTAGAAACGTTTTAAATGGTTTGAACACACAGTTGCCTGTGCGATTTTCTTTTACGTCGGTTTAATATTATTAGGATTGAAATCTGCTGAGTATCCCTCATTTTCAGACTTGAAGTATTTGTTTTTTTTTATAAAATGTCTTCGTCTGTTGTTAGAAATCGTCGTGGTAGAAATTATTTATTTATATTATATTTAATTATATTTATTTATATTGTATGCTTATGTGTAATTCTGTATTGATGTGTCTCCAAATTAAATATTCAAAGCCAAAAATTATATATTGTCAATACTTTAGGATGAAAAGATGTCGAACGTTTCTGATTATGTCATTGCGAAAAAAAGAGACAAAATAAAGTGACCTGTGATTGGTTTGCTTTCTATTATGTACTCTACTAAAAATTGATAATCCGGCCGCTTCTATGAAAAGCGGTCTATCAATGTGACCTTGTATCAAATGCAGTTTTACTCAATAAATATCTAATCGAGTTTTGTCATTTTTTTTTTACACATTTAGTAGAATTTATACAGCAAATCATTTCAATCTGTTTAAATATCTACGGAGAAGTATCCAAACATTTTAACTTCCCTTGGAAGCAACATTTAACAGGGAGGCGACATTTAACCACAAAACATTAATTTGGTAAGGAATTACAAAAATATATTGAAAGGTTTTTCTCGGGAATCGAAGAGCTAAACCTCCCATTTGTTGATTACTTTTTGCGGACTTTTATGCTAACTCTTGCGGGGGGCTAATGAGGCCTCCGGACACGAACTAATGGAACCGCTGGTCCAGCTTAGAAAACAGCAATAATAATTTTGAAGAAATAACCAAGTTACTCCATGGAACTTCAAATTTAACTTTAACACTGATTTGGGCTATAATTCTCGCCAAAAGACCGACTTGAGCCAAAAGTACGATTTGGGCCGAAATTCGAATTCAGGCCAAAAATGAATTGGCGAAACTTCAAAACCTCAGATGATGAAACCTCTTCACTTTAACTCTGACTCCTTGGCATTTTGAAGAAATAAAATTGATTTCCTCAATTCACAAAATTTTGGAGATATTTTAAACTGAATTTAAAACAAAAAAAAATTAAATTCACAAAGATTGAAATTAGTGATTTTAAAAGATTTATAAATTTAATTTATAAATCATAAATTTTTTTCAGATATTTTAAAATTTTAATTTTTAACTGTTTCCTCCTCATTCGGACACAAATCCGAATGCTGGATATTCAAGAACTAGATGATTAATGGTATGTTTTCAATCCCGGAATCATCCTGATTCCAATTAGGTATGATATGTTTATATAGAGCAAGTGTGGCTTGAGTGAGAGGGATTTCAAACCCACAGTCGAACAGACAGAATTTGCCGTTTATTTATTTAGATAAGTCTCAAAACTTTATTAATGATTGCATTTCCTTGAGTTTCTTGTTACTTATACATCTACAGAATAAATCTGAAAATAAATTGGCAAAAGTTAACAGAATTTGTGCAAATTTAGCAGTTAACATGAAAATATGAAGTAAGCTATAACGAATGAATACCTAATGAGATGGATGGCAAGAGACGAATAAATCGCCGGAGTGGCTCGAAGCTAGTTAATCATTGACGGTTAGATATTATAGGACTTGGTTTGGGGGCATAGACCCGATGAAAAGGGTGAAAAAAAGGCTTCACTGCATTCATAAGAAATTGGAAGGAGTAAACTATTTGAAAAGATTAAGCGAAGTTGGATTTGAGATTATCAGAAAACTGAACCGTAATCTGTCTTGTAGATATCCAGTAATATTAAGTATAACTAACAAAAACCTACTTATATCCGATATACACTTTCCAGCACAACTTGAGCTTTCAGAGAAAGATATTTCCTAGCTGAAAGGTTGTTTTCTTAAAACATCAACATTCCATAATTACGTTGATTATAAGGCAAACTTTAAATTAAAAAAATGATTTTCAGAAAGGAATTTTTAAACCGAAAATTGAAGAAAACTGGACCAGGGAGCCTTGTACAAAAATGAGATTAATGATTTGATTTTAATAATCAGTGTGTCAAATCAAGGTAAATATATCCAGAAAAGATGCATCAATTTACAATTGAAATTAACGGATGATTAGAATTCAGAGAAATAAAAGCCTCCAGAAGTAACTGTCGATTCCCCAATCACGTGATCAGACTAGAACACAAAGATATATTTTCTTCCTTCCTCCAGTAGCAAAACTGCAAGAGAAATTGATTCATTGACCAATCCAACTAAATTACAAGGAAGTATTCACATTTAAATTCATAGTTTGTAAAAAGAATTTATAAAGAAGTCTGTTGTCTTTTGAGACTTTAATCTTTTCGTTCCTTCATTTTGTGTCTAACTACAACTCCAAAAATCAAACTTAATTCTAATTATGCGATATTAACCCAGTTTCAGTCCCTTAGTGGAAGGCCTCTTCATTATCAAGTTAACATAACCTGTGCTGAGAAACACTTCCAACAAAGAATAACGTTCCCTAGATAGACCTGTGTCCAGACTAGCAAATTTCTGAATACGTCGGGCTATCTCTGAAGCTGGGACAACCAGTAGAGAGCGCATGATAAAGTATTGTCCTATTTGTTGTCATTTCAATAAGTACAGTGTCTGAAGCGAGGGATAAACTGTCACAAATGAAATAACAACAAAAGAACTTATCAGAGAATGATGGTTAGTATGCAAGCTGTTTTTGTGAAGCCTAAGTTTTGCCTCCCAAAACCCTAAAATAACAGTATAGTGAAAAAGGAAACTAAGAAATACATACTTAAGTGAACTTTTCCAATGCGAAGTAAACAAATGAACAAGACTTCAGAAATTAAAATACCAGTTATCTTCATAGTGAAGAAGGTGGTAGAGACGTGAAACAAAAAGTGAATGAGATTGAATATATACACAATTTGCTCGTTATGCTTCACTTCTATATTAAAGCCTAGTCTTAAAATAAATATAGATTAACAACGTTTAAATGACAAAGTTGACGGAATATATAGATGCTTAGACGACTTCAAAAAATCAGGAGAGATTTTTCAAATCAGGATTTCTGCTATCATTTCTAAAATGGATCTCCTCAAAAGACTTGATACTATCCATGCAATAGTCCGTAAGAAATGTGCTCCTGAACTGGTTCCTGTTCTCTCTATACTGTACAATAAGTGCTTTGTTTCTTGTTTTCTTGGTTACTGAAAATCCTATATTGTAGTTCAAGTAGTTCTACCTGTTAGCTTCTACTGCTTTTGGCAAAGTACTAGAGGCTCTAATCTACTCTGAATTAGTTAAGTGTATTAGTTTTTGGATAAGCAATATGGCGTTTGTTTCTCTAGGTCAACTGCTGATGTAGTAATGCCTATTGTTGAAAGAGTTATCAAGCTTTATATAAGAGTTGTGAAGCTCAAGCTGTTGCTTTGGATATTTCAATAGCATCTGGTCTTCTTCACAAATTGAAAGGTAGTCGTATTTCTGGCCGTATTTTCGAATTGATTCAGTCTTTATTATGAAATCGCGAAATAAAAGTTGTCTTGAACGAACACTCTCCTAGATCTTTTTGTATTAATGCATGCGCCCTCAGAGCTCTATCCTTGGACTTAATTTTGTTCCTAATTTTTAACAACGACCTTCCTGGTGGCAACATCTCTCAATTCGGTATCTATGCTGATGAAACAACTATATAGTCCTGTCTTTATAGTCTGATCAAGGTTAAAATGGCCACTGATCTAAAAAAATTACCTATATTCTTTAGTTAAATGGGGCAAGAAATGGCTTATTAATTTTAACGTATTCAAAACAGAACTGCTCTTTCTTGTCTGAAAAAAACTTTCTGTCATCCATCAGTATGGCTAATGTTAACCTCTAGGAGAGTGACTCCTTGCGCCTTCTCAGGGAAAACATTTTCCACTGACATGAAATGGAAAGATTATATTGAATCAAATGTTATTTCTGATGCTAAGAAAGTTGGTTCTCTGTGTTGTGCTTGACAATGTTTCTCTCTCGAATCTATCTTGCATATTTATAAGCCTACTATTCATCCATGCTTAGAATATTACTGCCACATATGATCCGAATCCGAAGAAGCATTTGCAATGTAATTAGTCCTGACCTGGCATCTCGCATTCGGTCACTTTCCTACCGGCGTAATATAACTTCCTTGATTTTTTTTCTGTAAAAACTTTAATGATAAATGTTCTAATGAACTCTCTTCTATGGCGCCTAGAATCTATGAATTTAAGCACAGTACTAGATTGGCGCCAACATCCCATCGTTTTACAGTTGAAATGGTTATTATGTAACTTCATTCTAACAGTTTCTTCTGTTGCATTTCTCGCTTGTAGAACTATCGCCTGGCTTCTTGCATTCACAGTCAAATGTAATCTTCCAAAATTTAAATGCAATATCAATCGTTATCTTGTGTATTCTTAATTCCTGTTCTTTTGTTGTTTGCTCTCCTCTATAATGTTTCTCGTATATTCTTTCAAATTCAGTAACCCGCTGCGTGTTAGTAGCTTTTTTACTTTACTGGTGTGAAATTGATTAAAAACACATTTACTTTACAAACAGGAACAGCTGTTAATTCTGTTTGTATTTCCATGTTAATGGACAAAATATTTTCGGTGTTACTCTTATCCTTTATAGGTTTGTATGTGTTCATGTATATAAATCCTATTTTGTAGAGTATTCAGCCAAGACAGGTGCCCGTGGTTTATGAAACTGAGTCATCATTTCTCTGCAGTAAGGATTGCCATGTATATTTGAACTGGGGAATTTTGAATAGACTGATCAATGTGTTCATCTGTCAGGTTTCTCGTGTCTCACCGAACATTTAGCACATGTCTGAAAATCACGCCATCAGAAAATAAAGAACCGTATTTTCTATCAATCTATTCTGACTTTGGTGAAGCCATTTATGTCATAACTTCTCCGAAATCTAAGGTAACATTGATATATTTAGTGATCGAATAAATTTCTGTGCAAAGAATATATGCTGTGAAGCCAGAATGCATGATCGTTAGCAAAAGATGCACGCTACGAATTGCAGACATCAGACTTAAACAAGTACAGAAATTGAACGATCTAAGAAATGTTATAACAAACGACGGAAAATGTAACCCAAAAATCCCAAAGGAAATTGCAATAGTGAAAGATGTCTTCCAAAAGCTAAACAAAATAAAAACAGGAAGATTTATTAGAAAAATGAAAAGAGTGCTGGACTGCTATTTAATATCAATCTTCCTATATGATAGTGAATGCTGCACAATTTCCCCACAGAAATAGGGCTGTAACGAATCATGCTGAAAATACCAGGTAGAGACAATGTGAATAACAAGTACCGTATTTTCCGATTTACAAGACGCTGCGGCTTGGAAGACGCACCCTAATGTTGGAAAGAAATTTCTAAAAAAAAGTTATCGTCATACAACACATTCACCATGCGTCCCTCACATACTGGCGCCACGTATTATTTACATTAATCACTCTGATATTTTTAGCATGGCAATGACATACTAGTTGGTGGTTAGTAAATATATTATACATCTTTCGTTGTCCAAGGGTGGTTTTATTTTCATAAAAATGAATTCATTTTTTTTTAAATATGCATGTAAAAATATAAAACAATCAAAGAAATTTTATTCATCCTCAGATCCCAAGAACTCGTCACTGCTGGATTCATGTAAAAGCCTGGCGGTAACTGATACTTTCACGACATAAGAGTGTGAGCAAACCTACACCATCAAGATCAAGAGCAGAAAGGCTCTTGCCACTGATAATAAACAGAGCGTGTTTAAGTTTGTGGCTAGGCTTCAGGAAGGTTTATAATCTTGGAAATACTTGTAACAGCTAAGTACTAAGGTTACATCTTATAAAAGACTGAATTAGATAAATAGCTAACATTATAATGACTCAACATACAAATCTACATCCCTATCAGTCAAGCCAATTAAGTGACCGTCCAAGCTTACTTGAGCCTGGGAATTGTCTTACAATCGTTTTGGAAGACGTACATATATTTTTCAGGTTATTTTTTAAGAAAAAAAAAGTGCGTCTTGTAAGCTAGAAAACGGTAAGTTTTAAGGAAAATTGAAACAAAAAGGACACGTACTTAGAGACAATTGAAATTTCTAGAACAGATAACGAGGAAAGAGGGTTTGGAGAATTTGACACTTACAGGTCATATTGAAGGCAAGAGGGGCAAGAAACAGCAAGTAACCTTCCAAACGAGTTTGTGTAAATGGATGACAGAACAGGGACTGGGAAGGACAGTAAAATGATAAACTTACCTCAAAGATACAAAGTATAGGAAATTGTGGAAAGTCATGATCGTCCATATTCTGAAGGGACATGTCACATAATAGAAGAAACCAAATTGCAAATTTATGAAGCACACAGTGAGAATCGTATTCACTCGCATGCGAGAACTGTTAATCGTCGCTCAACACCAAATAACATATTTATAATGACCAATAATCCTTTCTGCATGCACTAAATTTCAATGAAGCAATGAAAAATTCACAAATCAAAAAAGTAGCGTTTAAACGAAAAGGGACGGATAGCAAATATAATGAGTCTTCTGCCCAGGGAAGCAATAACATGATCAAGCGAATAAAATGGAAGCTACAAGCAAACCACGAGCTGTGAGAGACAGTCACTTTAACTGGCTGTCCAACATCCATTGATCGCTGCAAAACTAAATATATCTGAATATGCAAATACCAGAACCATTGTTGTTTTAAAATGAACGCTCGCAGAGAATGAAAAATTGATTGTGGACTCTGACAAAATCAAAAGAATGAGCGACTAATCGTTTCAAAAGAAACGTTTTCAACCACAATATTCGATTGAACAAGAGCTGTAATTCGTTTCGACCTTGAAGTCGGAATATGGAAGAAACAGGAATCTATGGGTCTTTGATAACGGACTGAGAAAAAAGATTATAAACACAATGTTCTGGGGCCAAATTGAATTAACTGTTAAAATTGTCTCATCGTTTATGCTAATTCTTTGAGAATGATGGGAAACTAAATGATTATTGACAAGTATGAGAGACTCGTTGGGTGACTCATATGGTTGAATATTTGGTTCCGAATATTGCCGTTAATTCTCGAGCCGAGATAAAAGCCAACATTTAGAATGCTGAGCCTCAAAGCAGGCAAGTCTTGCAAATTTGAAAGAATGGAACAGGAATTTACCAGCTTATAGCAATCAGTACATCGGCGTGCTTAAATATCTGCCATACTAAGTAGGTATAATTATCTATCATAAACAGATAACAAATTTTCAGCTAAATTTAATTATAATCAATTTCTGGAAAGTGTGAAAGATTAAGAAAAAAGCTAAACATTATTAAGGAACGAGAAAAATAGAAGTGTAATCAAGAAAACAGTCGATAACTATTGACATTGCATCTAAATTTTAGAAGATCAAAGTTGTCAGGAAAGCATGGAACCGGAACAGAGTTCCACAAGCGAGAAGTGCGAGAAAGTAAATTGTTAGCATAGAACTTACGGTTACATCTTGCCAATTCAACTGTGAATTGATGAGACCTTTCCGCCAATCTAGTACTGCGCTTAAAATTGTAAAGTACTATAGAGAAGTGTTCATCCGAACAATTACCATGGAAGTATTTATAGAAAAGGAAGCTACATTACGCCGGTAGGAAAGTGACTGAAGCCGAAATTACAGGTCATCTTTTAGATCAGCTGCTAAATGTACCATATCCAGCTGATCAAATTTACTATCAAGACAGGAGTAAATGGCTATGTTATCAGCATAGATACCGAGTTGATAACTGCTGTCATCAAGAACGTCATTGATGAAAATTAGAAAGAAAATTAGCGCCAAGGATAGAGCCCTGAGGGACACCGGCATGAGTAGAAAAAATCTAGAAGAGAAGCCGTTAAGGACAGTTTTCATTTTGGAATTTGATAAGAAACACTGAATCAGTTCAAAAATTCGTCCGAAAATACATTAATCTTTCTATTAGGTTGGTGCAAAAATAATGACGTAATAATGTCGTTTTTTGACGTTAAAAAAATACGTCAAAAAACGACATTATTACGTCATTATTTTTGCACCAACCTAATAATTGTGAAGAAGACCGGTATGCCAAAATCTGTCAAACGCTTTCGAAATGTCCGAAGCAACAGCCCGAGCTTTCACCATATCTAAAGTTTGACAGGCTCTTTCAGCAATAATCGTTAATACATCAGCAGTTGACGCAGCGAAACGAAAATCATATTGCTTGTCTGAAAGAAAGCCCTACTATGTGAGATACTTAATTAATTAAGGGTTGATTAGAACTTCTAACAAGTTGCCAAAAGGAGACGATTCCCCTTCTTATTCCGATTCTTATTAAAGACTGGAAATATATAAGAGGATTTCCAACAATCAGGAAATTAAGTAGTGAGACATTTATTGCACAGTTTAGAGAGAACAGCAGTCAGTTAGGGGATATATTAAGACTATTACAGGGGTACCATCATGTCCACATTTTTTGTAGGGATCCAGTTTGGAGATGATAGAAGAAATCTTGAACGGAATTATATGCAACCGAGATTCATTTCTAAGTGAAAAGTCAGGCAATGATTCTCCAGATGAGTTAAAAGTAGGGTTGGAAGAAAATTTACGAGCAAAACATTCTGCTTTATCAGATGTTAATACCTCAAATTAAGTGAAGATAGGAGAAATAGAAAATTTACTCTTATTTAATGCACTATTACAGCGCCGCCAGTAGTCCGGAAGGGCAAAATTATTAGATGCATGAAAGTACTTCATTCTCTCGCTAAACAAAGATTTAGATCCTTCGAGGTCACGTTTGCATTTATTACGTGCAGCCATGAATAGGTGTCTGTTGTGATCGGAACTGTCACGCTGGTAGAGCTGGAAAAAATAATCTTGTAGGCTGAACAGGCCGGTGTGAACCATTGAGAAGATTGCATTTTTACCTGGTATTTCCAAAAAGGTACAAAAGCATCGAGCATTTTAACCCAAGAAAAAACATCACAGACAATTCTCAGTATGAAGGTTTAGAATAAAGCAAAAAATCGCATTTTTTTTTTTTTTTTTTTAACTGTTTAAATCTGGTTAATGTGGTTTGATGCAGTCAATATCTTTGACTTGAATTTTGATTTTACCAGGGAATATTAATCTGTGTCACATTTATGTGGGCAACTGAATAAAAACAAAGCATCATTTCCCAAATATTTCAGTTTGCATTTACTGGTAACAGTTTTTTTTTCTTTATACTATTTTTCAGTATCCATTTCAATTTATTATCCTATTTCAATGCATGCCATATACTGTGTAACTGCAATTTTTACAACTTTATAATCGCTATATGCCCAGTATATTAACTTCTTCATGTCTTTACTGACAGTTTTTATAAATAAGAACTAAATTTTTGACACAAATCATTCTTAAGTTATAAAGAATCCAGCGTCTTCATTCACAAACTCAGCTTCCGATTAATTTCTTTGTCTGGATCCGATGTCCTCAAGACCTCGGTTCCAGACAAAGAAATTCTGTACAACTGATACAAAGTAGATTCGTTTCATCACTGACCCCTGGAAGAGCTTTTCATTGACAAAAGCTTTAATCGTACAGTGTTATTAAGTAGATACTAATTGCATACAGTGTTGAGAGTGTATGTTTATCGTTTATGTAATACACATTACTATTGAATAAAATGAATTTATTATATGCCTTTCTATTCGGGGGCCTGGACGTTTCATCGTGGTTGTTATGTTCCCGACCGTTTCGGTTGTTGTATCCTCTAGCTGTCTTTAAGTATCTATGCTATTCGGTAGCTTTCTCATAATTTGCAACTGAACACTTTATTCAATTCACAAGGATAGATTTTTCTCATTCCACTTTCCATGCTTAGGGGATATTCGTATCAGTCGATACTCTTCATTCTATTTTCACTTTCGTGCCGTTGTCTGTTTCTTCCATTAAACCAGAGCATGTGATATCTCAACAGTACTTGAATCAAGAGCAACGTCGCCTAGTGGATTGAAACATATCTGATTCCTTGACAATTCTAAGTTATGTCTACAAGTATCATCGATTTGTAAAATCAACTCAGTAACGATATCGACATCTTATAAAATAGATATTTATACCAAGAAGTTTTTACAGATTTGCCAAATTCACGCATCTACATTCGCGTATTTATCGAATTTGTAATATCTACTTGGTACAAATACATTGTTAGGGATAAGTCACATTTGAAAGAGTGAATCTTTTAAAAATCAACAGTTGATGTAATTATTTTCGGAACTTGGATGCGAAAAATGGTGTCAGGTGTAAAGTTGATAGCGATTTAGCGATCGAAACTTTGTTATATTGAGTGAGAAAGTAATAGAAATATAAATGTGAACAGAAAAAAAAGATAGATAGATAGATAGATAGATAGATAGATAGATAGTGTTATGGGGTCCTCCCCTTTTTCATATAAGGGGACTCGACCAGAGTGTTACTTGGACTGCTACCGTTAAATACCCACAGTCAGTCACAATATATAGATAGATAGATAGATAGATAGATAGATATTGGGGAGAGTGAGCAGAGATCGTGATTGAGTTGGAGGTAGAGTAATAGTGTGAGGTAACCACTTGTAGAAGTCAGTTACAAGCACGTAGACTCTAAGGAAGTCTTACTTCGAGACTGTATATATATTATTATTATGACTAACCGCGTTCCTGGATTTACTAACAGAATTACCCTTTGTATTATTGTGTAAATACATTACATTTCTTATCTTTATTTGTTGCGTTTGTCATTCATTGGAGACCGAATTTCATCTCGGAATCCACAACAAACTGGCGACGAAGATTCGAACTCACGCGGAAAAGAAAAGATACTCACGCAGAAAAGAAAAGATCAACAAAAGAAAAATCTTCCCTCGTCATCCAACAACAAATTGGCGACGAAGATTCGAATCCACGCGGAAAAGAAAAGATACTCACGCGGAAAAGAAAAGATCAACAAAAGAAAAATCTTCCCTCGTCGTCCAACAAGCAAATTGGCACACAGTGGAAGAAAAAAACAACAAATTCGCGTCGAGCGATTCGAACTCACACGAGAAGAAGAAATAGAAAAATCCTCCCCTCGTCCACAACAAATTAGCGACAAACAGTTACGAGGAGTAAAAATACGTAAAATTGAGTAATCATGGAAAGTTTTTAAAATATTTTGGTAGAACTGATAAAATACCAAAATGATCAACAATTACAACTACAAGAACGAATGGAAGAAAAATGGCACAAGCAATTATTTCAAACGCAAAAGGAAAATCAAGAAAGACAAATAGAGCTCCAGGAACTAATATTGAAAGTAGCGGGCAACAAGCAATTAGATATTGAAAAAGAAGCAACATTTTCGCAAGACGCAGTATGGAATACCATAGAGATTTTCAAATATTCTCTAGATGAGGACAAAAATTTTGGAGATTACTTCAGAAGACATAAAGACATCTTTAACATAGACTGTCAAAATTGGACAGAATCGAAAAAGCTACCTCTATTGCTTAGAAAATTAGGAACTGAAGAATATACAAAGTCCGTGGATTATATCTTGCCAAAAAAGACGAACGAATTAACATTTGATGAAGCAGTGACATGTCTTAAAGAACTCTTCAGTCCGAAAACATCTCTCTTCCACAGGAGGCGGAAATGCCTTAACCTGGTAAAGGACGATAATGAGGATTATTCTACATTTGCCGCAATCGTAAATAAACATTGTGACGACTTTAAACTAGCGGAATTAACCCCGGACAATTTCAAATGTCTCATCTTTGTTCAAGGGTTAATTTCTACAGAAGATAGCGAAATGCGCAGATGAATGCTTGCAAAATTACAAAATGAACCGGGTCTAACATTGCAGCAATTATCGGAAGATTGCCAGAGATGTTTAAGTATAAAGAAAGACGCAAAGGACATTGAAGAATCAGCTGTTTCTCATATACGTAAGATAAACAAAAATCTACGTTCTTCATCCTCCCTGGAAAGAAAACTAAAATTTTCCGACAATGAAAAAAGAGTCCCACCCTCTCTGGAAAGAAAAAGAAAATTTTATAATAAGTGGAAAAGTACAACATAGAGGACAAATTATGACGAATATCGGAACAAATATAAGCCCCCTCCTTCAGCATGTTATCGATGAGAAGGATTACATTGGAACAAGGATTGACGCTTTAAATATAAAAACTGTCTTGAATGTGGAAAAAAGGGCCACAAGGCACCCCAATGTAGAAATAGAAAAGATAGTAATAGAATAAGAGCTACAAGGATGAATAACGATGACAACACCAACGGAAGGAAATATGTGGAACTGGAAATTTTAAATAAAAAGGTTAAATTACAACTGGATTCGGGTTCTGTCCTCCCGATAATTAACTTACAGACATGGAAAAAAACTCAACAGACCTACCATGTTACATACACAAAAAATTGCCAAATCGGTTACAGGCAAACGGATAAAATTTGAGGGAGAAATAATTGTGAATGTTAAATTTCACGGCAAAACAAAAAAATTTAAGATATACGTCATGAAAGATACTGAAAATCTAGTAGGTATCGACTGGATGCAGAAGTTCAATGTTTGGGACCTACCTATCAACTCTTTTTGCAAAAAGTTAGAGGTTGAACCATCAGATACTATAAAATTGAAGGAAGAATTATATAATCAATTTCCTGAGGTATTTTCAAGCGGGTTGGGACGATGCAACAAATTTATGGCAAAAATAGAATTAAAAGAAAACGTCCAACCAATTTTTAAAAAGAAGCGAAATATACCGTTCGCTACTATAGAAAAAATAGACAAAGAATTGAAAAAACTTGAACAAACTGGAATTCTATCAAAAACAGAGTTTAGCGAGTGGACAGCGCCGATGGTTTATGTAAAAAAGAAGTCAGGAGAAATCCGCGTATGCGCAGATTTTTCGACGGAACTCAACAAGGCGATAAAAGACTACCATTACCCACTACCGAGCCCAGAAGAAATATTTACAAAGCTCAACAGCGGTAAGATATTTTCAAAAATAGATCTTAGTGAGGCTTATCTACAAATTCCAGTACAAGAAGAGAGTACGAAAATCCTTTGCATTAATATGCACAAATGGTTGTACAAATTCAACAGACTACCATTCGGAGTAAAAGTTGCACCTGCAATTTTTCAGCAAACGATGGACACAATGCTCACGGGCCAGAATTTCGCGACCGCTTATTTGGATGATATTCTAAGAGCGACAATGTTGAAGAGCACATATCACACATAAAGGAAGTTTTCAGAAGACTTCAGGACTTCAAAGTAAAAGGAGAAAAATGTGATTTTTTCCTAAATGAAATTAAATATTTAGGTCAGATAATAAATGAAAATGGCAGGAAGACACAGAAATGAGAAGGTCAAACAGGAAGAGAAAATTTGTCGAACCCCTGATTATCAAGTATAAGAGACAAAAATACTAACTACCCCCAAAAAGGGTTCTAAGGAGGGGGGTATTATGGGGTCCTCCCCTTTTCCATATAAGGGGATTCGACCAGAGTGTTACTTGGACTGCTACCGTTAAATACCCACAGTCAGTCACAATATACAGATAGAGATTGGGGAGAGTGAGCAGAGATTGTAATTGAGTCGGAGGTAGAGTAACAGTGTGAGGTAACCGCTTGTAGAAGTCAGTTACAAGCACGTAGACTCTAAGGAAGTCTTACTTCGAGACTGTATATATATATATATATATTATTATTACGACTAACCGCGTTCCTGGATTTACTAACAGAATTCCCCTTTGTATTATTGTGTAAATACATTTAATTTCTTATCTTTATTTCTTGCGTTTGTCATTCATTGGAGACCGAATTTCATCTCGGAATCCACAACATATGGATAGATAGATAGATGTGAACAAACTTTGACAGATAGGTACTAATTTAAGCAATTAATGTATTCTAATCTGACATTTTTCTTTATTACTATAAAAGTTATTTTAGTGGGTTCACGTATTTGAGCAGACATACCCGTTTTTTTCTAAACAGTGAAATTAATGTCCACTAGCCTAGACATAGAAAGCCTTTTTTAACTGTTTCACCCCAAGAAAGGCTGGAGTGCCACGCGAGAGTGGGAGCAAGAGTAAAGAGGCGTGATAGAGGAAAGAATGAAGAGAAGGACGGGGAATTAGATCAAGGCATCAGAAGGTGTCAATTGACATTGCATTTGAATAATTGAAAATTACAGGTATCAGGGAAGCAAGTAAGATGAAGGGAGTTCCGCAGACAGGAAGTGCGAGACATGAAGCTATTGGAGTAGAAGAGACGGCTATATTTAACTGTTTTGACAGTGAAAGGGTGGGGATGAGATGCCAACCTAGTAGCACGCTTAAATTCATGCAGTTTGGGAACTAGCTCATCGCGGCAGTTACCGTGAAAGTATTTGTAGTATTTCTGTGAGAAAGTGACTGTAGACGAGATGCTAGATCAAGACCATTCACATTGCATATCCGTCTCTGGATTTTGTCGAGTACCTTGAGACGAACAGCGGGGGCACTAGACCATATATGGCAGCAGTATTTCATGCAAAGGTGAGTGGTCGATTTACAGATTTGAAAGATGGACTCAGGCGAGAATAACTTCATAGCGCGACACATAGAACCAACTTTCCTTGCGGAAGATGAAACTATTAAAGAAAATTAATTTCATTGTTTGAAAAAAATGTGTCTATCTACTCGCACATGTCTATACACTAGAGCAGTCATGGGAAAAGTGGAGCCCGAGGGCCATGTGTGGCTCTTTTAGCTTTCGGAATTACATGCCGAATTCCATGAAGAAAATAAAGTTTATTAAAATTTTCTTTATTTCGCTTCGTCCTCTTTTGTACACTAACATTTTCTCATTCATATCTACAAACATAAACAATGATTAAACAGAACGTTTTTTTAATTTTCTAACTCGTTGAAGGTAACGTTTCCATTATTTTATACGATTGGTGATTTTCACTAAGGAAGACCATGCGTGTAAATATCATCTGCTTTAGAAACAGGACATTCATAATAATTGTTTTATCTGGATAAGAAACATATTTTTTCTCTAAAGAAGAAATATATTTTTTAATTTGAAAATTATTTTTTAAAATTTTCAAATGAATAAAGAAGAAACAAATCACATGCAACAGTGTGTGTGTTAACCACTGTCATCTTGGATGAAATTATACCGGGACTTCATCTTTCTAATTATTGAGAATTTTTTTTTTTTTTTTTTTTTCAAAGACAATCAACTTTTCACCATTTCTATGGCAGATGCTTACCCGTATGGTCTTCTGTAATAAAAAGGACTGGGACAGCTTCAATTAAAAATGACCTTTTACTGAAAAGATTCCTTTCTAGTAGTGCAGCCGCCATATGGTGAGCCTGCTGCGACCCATTGGTCGGAAAAAGTTGCCCATACCTACACTTGAGTAACGTTTATATTAGGTTGGTGCAAAAATAATGACGTAATAATGTCGTTTTTTGACGTATTTTTTAACGTCAAAAAACGACATTATTACGTCATCATTTTTACACCAACCTAATAGTAATAAAGAATAATGTGGAATTAAAATCCATTAATTTTTTAAATTATTTTGTTTACATTCCTGATGCGAAAATATAGTTTGCGGATATACACATCAAGAGACATCCCCTAATTAAAAATAATAATTAAGTCTTATTCTGCTTTAAATCTTCCATAAGTGAATTGTAAAGCGGTATAAGGAAATGCTGGTTCAGTCCCTACCCAGAGGTATATTTTCTTTAATAAGATTTTCTATGTCTAGGCCGGTGGACATTCAGTTCATTGTTGAAAAATAAAACAGAAATGACTACTCAAATACATGGTTCCACTAAAATAATATTTATAGTAATTAACGATAGATAGATAGATAGATAGATAGATAGATAGATAGATAGATAGATAGATAGATGTGTAGCTGATGAAATGTTCTCTATTCGATCAAGAAGAATTTCAAAGTTCTGACATTTAATCAAATGTTAGGAAGGTGGTTGGACAGAGAGCTTTTCAGCGCCCCCTCATAGATAGATTTAGAATTAGTTACATAAGGAAACGGATAAACTGAATGAATAACTGAGATGTGAACAGAAGAGTCATACATCTTAATAGCCAAATGCATTTAATAAAACTGATCAGAACTGAAACTTGAGAACTGTATGCAAGACAGACATTTCAATTTTTTTTTCTTCATGGTGAATGAATGAGTCAGTGAAAGCCGCTCTTTCAGCTCCTCTTTCCCTCAACAAGTACCCCGACACCCTCGGCCTTATCATATGAAGTTCAAAAAACAGGTGTTTCTTGATGCATCTGATTAAAACATCAGATATGCCCAGACTATAAAGTGATTTATCAGCTGCTAATAGAAAGGTTACTCGAGAATGATAAATCATTCCATCAAGATATGTAATTGATTTTAGAAGAGTATGGTTGTAGAGAGTATACTTTATTTGTCTAGCACATATCATTACAGGAAAAGGCAATAAGTACCTAGTATTTCCAAACGGTCACCCAGCTGAGCAGACTCAATTATCTTCTGAGAACCAGTAAAGCTTTAAGCGTGACTTGATTATAAGATCGAATGTGTATATGTGTATCATGATGTAAGAAGACAGTTTTGTAATGTATATATCCATGCGTGGTTAGACGTTCCGAACATGAAACCTGGTTTCGAATCTCTCCATGCTCAATTTGTCAAGATATGTTATTGGTAATATCTTCCTAAGAAGACGATATCAGTGTGCGGTACTGTTCACAGATGTACTATCACAAAGTCACAAATGATCTTAAATGATGGTTGGTTTCAGCGTATTAGTCTCGTTCAAAACTACTGATCACGCTGCAAGATTGTATTTGCAAACTTGTACATATATATATTTCTTCTTAGAGCATATTGAAATGTGTGTCGATATATAATGAATATATCTTTGTGTGAATATATGGGCGTATATTCATATTCATATATATACATATATATATGTGTGTGTGTGTGTATATATATATATATATATATATATATGTGTGTGTGTGTGTGTGTGTGTGTCATTCGCAGTATCACAGCTCCTCAGTGCGACTATATATGTTAAGTCAAGTAAAAATTTAATTTTCAGGTGAACACGGAAATTTTGTCTTAGCAAAAACAAGATCCTGAAGATGACATTGTGGTAATGTCAAAACTACTCGAGAATAAAATGGATATTCATCAACATGGTAATGCTCTTTCTTTGTTTAATAAGGATACTAAGAAACTCGTCAGTAAATATGAGAGGACCCATTAAGAATAAGTAGACAGAATTTGTTTAAATTAATTTAATGAGACATGTCTTAATGAAAACATGCCTCAAAAATATACGCAATATATATATATATATATATATATATATATATATATGAAGAAATATGGTCTTAAGGTGTGCTATATTTATGGGATAAAATGTTCAATATCAGAGATAGAGCATGTGTAAATATAAAAGTGAACATTGAAGATAAACACTTATAGGCGACAGGCTGTTTCATGCTAGACGCAATCGTCAGGCCTGACGATTGCGTCTAGCATGAAACAGCGTGTCGTCTCTAAGTGTTGACTACAATGATCACTTATATATATATATATATATATATATATATATATATATATATATTTGTGTGTGTGTGTATTTGTGTGTTTGTGTGTGTGTGTGTGATGGAGGATATGCGCCCAAGCACGTGTGTGTGTGTGGACATTAAAATATGTTTACGGATTATGGAGTTAGGAGCTTTTAATGTATGCATGTGAAGTGATATGTACGTATTTAAATGTGTTTTTATGCGTAAGCATGTGTGTTTGTGTGTATCAACGCGCATGTTCCATTTGTGTAAATCTTTACTTGATGGTTTAAACGCATAAAAACTCTCTTCTAAGCCACTGTGACGAGACCGAATATTAAGGAGATGCCATGAACCCCTGAACCCCTTGATGAAGATTTTTGTTAGCATCGTAATGGGACATGTTAGAAGTGAAATTTTAATACATTATAATTACTATTAGTGCAAAATGTACTGGTGCAGCTCAAATCATTCTTGACAAGACACTAATTATTCAACTTTCACCAAAATAAGAAATAACATTGATTAAAGATTTAAGCAGATTCCGATATGCAATGCTACGATTTTTTACATCCCACTCTTAAAAGTAGGGATGAAAAGAAAATGTTCCTTTTGTGGAAAAGACATTTCACACCAAGCAAGGCGATAATGCCACTAAGCGTCACTGGGAGTGAAAGACTATAAGAATATTTTAGTGAGGAGAAGTGAGGATTAAGGTCAATACAAGAACAGGATTCAGGAAGACAGAAGATGGCGATTGACGTAGCATTTAAATTTGTGGAGATATATTTTTTTCTAAAAATGAAATTAAATATACATGTGAAATGTACTTAAATTGTTTTTTTTTTTTCTGCATACTCTTAAAATAGGTCTGAATGAAAGGCTACAAACATTTTAAATAGAGCCAAAGAATTGATTTGGATTATAGGCACAGTCTTCAGAAATATTATTATTTCTTTTTTACCTGACGACTATACCTCATAATGTAATCATTGTACTCAATTCTTATTCAAAGCCAGCTTCTTTAAACTAATCACTTAGCAATTAAATGTGTTAAGTTTAATTATCATTATCTCATAAAATGAATTGCAGTAAAATTTTTGGACATAAATAGACTCTATAGTAGTATTAGTGATTTTTATAGCTGCGCATGCTCACGTATGTGTACAATTGGTATAATTCATTCACAACCTGAGAAAATGAAGCATAAAAATATATAATAATATTATAATATATAATAAGTATATATAGAAAAAGTTGCAAATTTAAAAAAATTGCAAATTAAAAAAATAATAATGTTTTTTTTATGAAAGTATTTATTTATTCATATATATATTTGATATTTCAGATTGACCTCAATCTCAGTATCAAATATATATATAAATAAATAAATACTTTCATAAAAAAAACATTATTATTTTTTTAATTTGCAACTTTTTCTATATATACATATTAAGAAAGTATACGCGGCTTCTCATTATACATATATAATATGATATAAAAAATATATAACAAATTTAAAATAATCAATAAGTAAATAAATAAAATAAGCAAACTAAATTTCATAACAATAAATAACCTATTATCCCTAAACAAAAGAACTAGTAGCTACTTCCACAATCACGCACTTCCCTTAACCCCTATAGAGTCCATGAAAGATGTAGTGACACATGTTCTGAAAATTGCTTGAGCCGTGAAACTAACTGTAACCACACAATTTATGATCATATGATCTCATTATTTATAACTATAAATTCTCCGATAACTGAGTATTCTTTCATCATCTTTTTCTTTTATGGGGTGTGTCTCTTCATAACGTGGGTCATCATGGCTTCACATAACTTCCTATTCTTTGTACTTCTTAGTAATGTTTGTCTTTTTGCCATACTTCCTAATCTCACTTCTGTCATCCATTCACATAAGCTCTTTAGGTTAGGTGATTTGTTGCTTTTCCATGTCTATTTTACCTTCGATGTGTCCAAATTGTCCAAGCCCTCATTCCTCATTATGGAAAAATGACTATTCTCGTATTCTCTTTCTGGTTCTAGGTACATGTCCTTTTTGCTTCCATTTTTTCCAAATAATTCCTCGCTGTTTACACGCTCCATCCATGGAATTCTCAACATTCTTCTATAGAACTACATTTCTGATGTCTCAAGTCTTTAGTTCACATATAGGAAAATTGTCTAAAACTCACATCCATATATGCGTAGTTATATTACATAACAGTTCAACACTATTTTCTTTTGCTAACGAAATTTTCCCTGTTCTTAGTATTTGCTCAGTTTTTGGAAGGTACCATTTGCTATTTCAATGGGCTTTTCGGATTTGATGCCAGATGGTTCACTTACTTTCTTATTTAAAAATATTATCCAAATATTTTGACATTTAAAAGAAACAAATAAAACACCCACAGTAAAATGGAAATTATTTACAAAAACGAGAACTTAAAGTAAGAAAATGCGTAATTAAATTCTAATATTTTAATGTTAACAATACCGTATCTAGTATACTAATAAATATTATAAATATAGTATTTTAGATCTTTATAAATAAAAAATATAGATATATAAAATATGACTTAATCATATTTGAAGCCCCTTTAAGACAATCACAATGTATTTTATGAAAAATAAAAAAGTAAATAAAAAATAAATAAAAAAGCCAATGTATTGTAGTGTATCTTATGTACGCCCCTAAATTAAAAAAAAAAAGAAACAGACAGGATAACATGTTCTCATATAAGGAAGTCAGTATCGACAGACAGAAATTATAAACCCACACCTAACCCTTAACCTATATTTACTTTGTAACTTAAATTATACGTGTATCCTGATTCGTCAAAAAAGCCAACACCCTCTTAAAATTTTGTAACCCCATTCCCCCATCAACTTAAATTATATAATACTGTTTAGGTTAAAGAAAGTAAATCATTTTTTTTTTTTCAAAAGTTGTTCAGCATCGCTCGAGAATTGAACAGAAACTTTAAGTTTAATTTAAGGTTTAGGTTTTGGTTCCAAAAAAAGGTAAATTCTGTGTCACGATGAATACATATTTTTAAATAATAATATAATATTATGCTCTATTGTGTATCGAGCAATGGTTTTAAAAATAAATGCCAAAGAACTGTGGATTATAAATCTCTTTTTTTATTTTGAAATATATATATATATAAAGTGGTCTGTTTTTCATTAAATAATGCCTGATATAATATTCATCAACTGCATAAATGTACCAAAATTCCCCTGTGAACTTATTAATAGAAAATCTGTCTTTGACATTCGTAGTCAGCTCAAATATCGATAAAAAACTCAGTTTAGAAAATTGAATTCACGCCGGCGTCGTAAACGGGCGCTGGAAAATGAAAACCGAAATAATATACTTACTTCCCACCAAACACTGTATTTACTTAAGTGAGTTCAATGAAGTAGTATATACATTGTGCATTTTTCGATATTTTTAAGTGTCGTTACTTTTTTTTAAAGATAAACAAATTCAGTAACTATTCAGACCCGAATCCAGATTTTAATCGATAACGGTCGACTCGCAATAGAAACAAACTACATGTAACGAATAAGACAAAATGCGTAAAACGAGTATTAAAAACATTTTTACTTAGGAACTGACCATATCTATTATAATACATTAGTAGAAAACTACAAAATCAATTACTTAATCAATGTTTTCATTTCAGCTTGAAATCATATACTGAGATTAGATTTACCGCAAGAGATAGAGAAAGAAAGAAAGAAAGAAAGAAAGAAAGAAAGAGATAGAGCATATATAAGAGACACTATCAGAGTTATGCCTACTACTTTATCCACGAAAATCACAACAGACAGGAAATGCACAATATGGCATTTAGATAAAGTTAGATTCCTGTTACAAAATACATTCCGCGCATTGTCACTACCATTGGCTCTGCATTTTCGAACTCTCTTCTTTTCCCGGTTAGACACTTATGAAAGGCCAGTCTGAACGGGACATGCCACACACATAGCTACCGTCACTGCTGAAACACATTATCCACAACCTCGCCTACTAACATCTACTTTTTTTTGTCTCTCTAAACTTTTAACAAGCGTTGATGATTGTTAATGGGTACCGTTTGGGGCCCGAAGGAATTTAACGATACGTTTCAACTTCGTACACACTTTCATGTCAGATAGATAATTATGGTTACTGGCGGGAAAAGTTAGCTCCTACAACCTTACGACCAAACATTGGTATCTCTTACAGTAATAGAAAAGCATAATAAGAGGAATTGGTTTCGGATAAACACTCGTATTAGCTGAAAATCACAACGACTTTCAGAAATAACGAATTGTTCAGAAGAAAAATATGAAAATGTGCTTATAAACTAAGAAAGATTACAAATACAGGAATCCAGATCAAAGTCAGTCAAGTGACCATTTTAACGTATCAACTGACTTGGGGAGGTGCTTAATCCCCAAAAAGCACTCGTACTGATTTATTGGTTATTACTCTTCACAAAGTAATTTTTTCAAAATCAAGCTTTGTCCTATAAACAGAAGCTATAAATAATTTATATATAGGCATGATAAACACAAGCCATATGTAAAACACAACTGGTTGTTTAAACAAGTCAACTACATATTTCTATTAAGAAACCCTTTATGACGTTAATGAGAAAGAAATGGAACAACTGGATGTAGCAGAAAGATTTTGTTACGATTCCTATTCGTTGCAGATGAAAATAGACGCTTGCTCAGGTATGCATGAGGTTGAAGAATTTGTGCGAAGATAAGAAATGATATGCTGATTAAGTCATTTAAGAAATGTTGTACCAGTAACAAAATTGATGGAGCCGAAGTTGACATTCACTTTGATCATATGGGGGACCGTGGCACTTAGATGTGATGTAATGGTTAGCAAACTTGTCTCACAAGAACAATTACGACTGATTAGTGAGATCTTGGTGCCCTATACTTTCGGTTTTGTGCCACATTTAAGACACGCTTAGAAAATCACCATAATGTTGAATCCAATGAGCAAATGTCTAACGACATTCACTGTCGTTAGCAATGAAGATTTTGTAGACTTTAAACCAAAATAACACTAAAGTTTGTTTTGTTTTTTTTTGTTTTTTTGATAATTTCTTATTTTCATATTTCCAAATATTTTCTGTTTAGGACAAAATTTGAAAGTATCAGATTGAATTTTTATTCAATAAATTTTTTTTTTAAATAAGATTAGATTTAAAAAAAAAAAATTAATAAACATTGTCTTCAAAATAAGAGTGCGACTTATATTCCCAAAATGTGGTATCTACTGCCTGGATTAACCTCATCTTCCTAACAGGATAAATGTAATAAAACGTATCAAAATCAGTCTAGCTTTTTATAGTAGTTAGAAGCAGCGCTGATCGGTATAAATCATAAAAGATATTCGAATTCATATCCATTTTCCTCGTGAAATTTGATTACTCTAGAAGCTGCCTTACCAAATAGGCCTACTGAGTCTCAAATCTAACCACATTGCTGTCATTCTTCACACACACATACACACACATGCACACACACATGTATATATCACTTCTGAACTCTTGATATATTTTGTCATTGACACGATTGCTCTCTGCTAATTAATTTGATGTATTGATAATTATAATCACTCCAGATTATTTTTACTTGTACTATTATTAAATCAATAAAATAAAGCAAAAGAGCAATTAATCATTTCACGGATTATTATTATTATTATTATTATTATTAGTAGTAGTAGTAGTAGTAGTTGCACTATTTGTATTATTATTATTATTATTATTATTATTATTATTATTGCTGGCAGTGGTGGTGGCAGTGGTGGTATTAAATAGGAAGAACAAATCAGAAAATATTGTTATAGCAGTTAATGCCAGTTTTTATTATCACTATTTGTACGCATTGAATTTTTTTCACGCCAATCGTTTCTGAAGACTTCACTGGAAATCAAGTGACAGCAAATCTCCCTCACATATTCTAATTATTTTTAGTAATTCTCTTGTTCTGAACGTATCCTGATACCCAATTCTATCGTTTTGCGACAATCTTCAAGAACCAAATATATTTACAACTTCTTTCACTTTAACTAAATTATTTACTATATTATTCTATATGCATTTACATGTACACTCCAGGGTGCCTAGCGATTATTGTTGAAGAGAAAGTGGCAACAAGTCTCCTCAAATCTCTAACAATGTCTTCAGTATTCTCAAAGACTCCACCGGCATCTGAAGGAGCAGTCTCAAGTCTTCTTCGAATCTTCAATTTCGTTTATTATTCTAGGTAAAACTGATTGCGTTTTCACGCCAGTAGATGGATTACCTTGAAGGGTAAATGACAGCAGGTCTCCTCTGTATTCCAGGTACACTTCTTACTATTCTGTCCTTTTTAAGTTTGTCGTTTACGTGTTCCCTTCTCTTCGCCTGATTTTAAGTTACTCTGTTCTTTTCTCTAGATTCTTCAGCACAGTTCCCAATATTCCAATAACGAATACAATGACTGATCAACAACTTACTCGATTCCTTGATAAGGTCGATAAGTGTACCTTTTTACTTTCTATCAGATTGGCTCTGGTCTGTTCGAACAGCGAAATACAATATCTGGCGCCTTTTCCACTTATTATCTACGATAGAGTCCTCTGGCCTAAATTAAACGATTTCATTCTCTTTACATGTACTATTGGTCTGCATGGTCAAAATGCAGGGACTTGAATCGCTCACAGTTGATTGCCTTCATTGTCCATTCATGCCTATTCATTCCTATTCTTTCTGGATCGACTTGCTACATTCCTTTGTGGTTGATTATCTCATCTTTATTTCTACGCAGCCAGCATTTCTTATTCTCCTGTCTTTTATCTTATCTTGCCCTTTATATGGTTGGTCTTGATGCTTTTGTTTCGTACTGTTCTTAAAAGTACTTCAATCTTTCTCTTCATATTTTTCCCTACGTTAACATGTCCCTGTTGAGTTATTTGTCATTCCATCAATTCATCTTCTAAAATACCTACACTTATTTTTATTTTTTTATTTAAATTCGAATCTCGAATTTCTCTTTAGTATGTGTGTATTCGCGAGTGTGCATAAATTGAAATATATAAGTTAATATTTTAAACTTAAAATGTAGATGATAGTTGCACAGTGAGAATAAAATGATAAGCATTATCACCGGTAATCGCTGTGTATCATTTACTATTATTTCAAAAGGATTTTTCAACATTAGGTTTCCCAAATGTTGATTTTGTTGTCATTGGATTTAGTTAGTTTAGTTTATATTGTTTTACGGAATATCGACTCAATGGGTTATTTAATGCCGATATTTTTTTAGAATAGATTCGTTTGTTTATTTAGCAGCATATCAACTCCTTATGGATCAGTTCATATTGAAATTTAATTTTCTTGGGAGCAGTAGTAATTTCTTTTAGAAAAATATATTACTGCTATTTTTTTCAAAAAGTATTGCTGGTAATGTTTTTTTAAATGTATTGCTGATAATATTTTTTTCAAAAATGTGTTGTTTGAAAAAATCTATTTTCATTCTTGTATAGTGTTTTGGCCCCGAGTTTTGGTTTAACAAATTTAATTTAAAAGAGATCACTTTTGATTGCATTGTAAAAGTCGGCAAAACATGGAGAGAAAAATCAACATTATTTTACATATTATGTTCTTTTTATTTTAAGAAAATCAAAAATCTTCCTCAAAAAGATGTAAAATGATTTGCAGTTTCTGGAAAAGGTACTAGCAATGATTGAATGCGTCAAAAGGTGTTTAAAAAGATTTATGTTGCAAATTTCTCATTACACAATGATTTACAATCGGATAGACCAAGTCAGTTTGATAGTAATCGAATCAGGGTATTATTTAAGAATAAAAATAGCTATACGACGCAGGAGATAACTAATATACTAAAAATATTCAAATGAAGCAAACACTTCTGCCAACTTGTTTATGTCACTTTGATGTATGACTTCCAAGATTAAGCCAAAATATTTATTGGGTCATGTTTTCTTGTGCGATTCGATACTTTTTCTAGTTTTGAAACAAATTGTAACAACTAATGAAAAGTGGATACTTTACAACAACGCAGGACGCAAGAAACAGTGGGGAAAGTGAGATAGACCACCACCAACTACCACCAAAGTTCGGTTTTCATTCATAGAAGGTGATGCTGTATATATAATGAGACTTGAAGTAACTCCTCTACTATGACCTCTCTTGAAGAACCCAACGACTTATTCGAATATGTACCGCTTGCAATTAGACGAGCTGAAAGTAGAAAATGACGAAAAGTTATCAGAATTATGTGAGAGAAAGAGTTTAAAGGACATTGCTAAACACCGTTTTTAATAATCAGGCAAAAATGTTAACTGCTTGACTGGGATGTTTTCAATCGTCCGATGTATTCAACTAATATTTCATCTTTATATTGCCATTTTTTACAGAATTTTCTTGAAGAAAAAATGTTAATTCTCTGAAAGATTGCAAAAGTCCCGCAGAGTAATACTTTGCTAAGAAGGTTAACTATTTCTGGATAAGATGCAAGTTAGCAGAAAATAAATGTAACAAAATGGTAAATATGTTTCATGCCGAAAATAACAAAACAAAATGTCTTTTATTTTGACCTTTCGCTTAACGCTATATTTGTAAGTAAAATAACACAAGACAGATATTTGTATAAAATATTATCAGAATATTTTAACGTTATTAATGTATTTAATGAGGTGTAATTAAACGGCCGTATCTAGCGTAATATACGGGATATGATACTATTATGCTACTAAGGCAACTATTTTTATTACATTAATAATATTGATTTTTTGGCTGTGTGGGTAGCAGTATCGGTAAGCTAAGTCCAGATTCTGCTCTTGATTCACATTCGCATTAATTGGAAAATGAGTTAAATGGTAGGGTAGATTGGGATCTCTAACTTTGAATGGCAATCAATTTCCGAGAAATACTATCATGAAATGTTGATTTTCTTTTCAAGATCGTTCTCCCCCAACTATGAATAAATATGTCGTCGGCATAGCACCCTCACTCCCACATCAGCATCAGTATATTGTCCTCAGAAAGGAAAACAGGACCGTTATCTAATATTGATAGATTCGTTTGGTATATGATACAGAATGCTTAAATGATCAGTGCCAATCTCTTCACATCCATGTTTGTAAATGTGGAAATCATAGTCTAAGAAACGAATAGACTTGGTGCGCTTATTTCCTCCTTGTCTTACTCCGTTTGAGGTTTGAAATATTTCCATATTGGGATCTTCCCGCCAAACATGTAAAATTGTGTGGACCCAAAATTTTCTCTATTACATCGATGCATTCAGTGGATTCGGAGCTTGGAAGGCGCTTTCTAATGGATAAGATGAAGAAGTCCCTGTTGATGTGGTTACACACGCTGTTGTAAGTTCGATATAGCAACTATACAATTTCCTATTACAGAAGAATGCAGTTTCCTAGGGTTTGTTTGGTGACATATATGTTTATTACATATATTGCTTCCCTTGCCTGAACGAAAATCAAATTGAGTGAGTATTTGACTTTAATTAAACGTTGAGAGCCTAGTTAATATAATGTTAATACGTTTACCATGATGAATTCAATTGAAATATCTCTGTATATGTGAGGCTCTTGAGGACCACCTTTTTATTTCCATAGGACATTAAGTTTGATAAAGCCCACTTTTGGGGATGTATTTCTGATTCCATACTTCTTTCATAAGATAAATGATATTTTTTAATGAACTGTGATTGGACGGTTCAAATGTCAACTCCCCCCTTTGAAAGGGACGGGAGAACTGTGACTGAACCTTAGCAGTAGTTGGAAACGAGACAGCTTAGAGAGAAGAGGTTCGTTTTCTCTCTCCCTGCTGAAAAGGCAGGCAGCGTTTGCCCATAAGTAATGATGCATGGATAACAAAGTTGCTAAGGGCAAGTTTTCTCTTCTGAGAAAGTTTTGAGAAGTTCTCTTGAAGAAGCCCCAGAAAAGAAAGTTGAAAAGAAGTTCGTAAGTGGAGTTTGAAGCCTAAGCCGTTTGAGAAGAAGACGAAGGAGCGAATACGTGCGTTATCAAAAAGTATTTTGCCACGAGTTTATGTAAATTTTCACCTTCTAGCGGCCGTAAAAGAAAGGCGTAATTTCCAGGCGGACGGGAGGAAAATAAGTGAAGAAAGAAGGGAGTTGGTCACCAGGAAGAGAACTTTGTCTACACAAGAGAGAAAAGAAAAATGATAAAAACTTTTGAACCTTGAAAGGACTGAAAGTGTAACTGAAGAGCTAAGGCTCTCTCCACTTTCTTATTGTTATCATTGAGACAGCAGGTGGGCGCGATTCTTTTTTTTGTTTTTATTTTTTTGTGCATTGTAATTTTTAAGTTTGTTTTCTGCTACGTTTTTTTACATTGTGTTAGTCAGAGAATAGGTTGTCCCATTCTCAGCAAAAAGGCACGAATTTTTGCGACAACCCGTATTTAGCTGGTTAGCAATAAATATTTTTTCTTTGTAATTGAATCTGATTTCCATTTTTTTTCTTTCTTTTTCGTTATTAATTCGGGTTGTAGTGAAAATACTGCTGCAGAAGGTTTTATTTTCTTTCAGAAAATAAAATTTCCGAAATATGTTCTATTTCTGAGGGCATTTTTAGTTTATTGAGGCCAGAGTTGAAAAGTGAATCAGTGTCTTTTGAGACGTGGTTTTGATTGTATGATGCTATCGTCATTTTTTGTTTTCCAAATTTTAACACATTGTCTATGCTGATTGGCTTCATTAATTTTCACTCCAATTTTCTGTAGGTATTAGTTTCCCAAAGAATTAACATTTTTTTAATTTTCTTTGTTAATTGTTTAGTATTTTCCCTTCCATTTTTCCTCTCCTGTTTGTTTCTTGTATCAATTTTTTCAACTTAAGATTGTCGCCCCATGGGCGTACCTTTTCTCTATTTGCGCTAGTAGGCGCCTTTACATGAATGCTGATTGTGTTTGAAAGAAGGGAGAGCAACATTTCCAAATATCAGCTCCTGTCAACATGACGTAATCATTCGTTTGTACATGTGTCACTAACCTTATACAATCTGCAAATCGACTCTTAGCACAAGAGAAAAAGATAAAGAAACATGTGTGCACGCATTCAGGCATAAAGAAGCGCACTCGATATCGCATGCACCTTAATGGAATAGCTAGCTCCACACACACATTACGAAAAGTTAACACACACACACACATATATATATATATATATATATATATATATATATATATATATATATATATATATATATATATATATGACAATTTGAAAAACTGTTTTTAACATGCTTAGTCATCTCACGGCGTCATCAGAAAAAAGAATTTTATTTTGCAAGAAACAAATTTACATTAACGAGACAAATCGTGAAGTCTTTTATTATATGTGGGTAGATATTGTTTACATTCTATTTAAGCGAACATAAAAAGGTTTTAAAATTAAACGTCATACTCAAAGCCTTTTTATGCCATCGGAACCTTGGTGATTATAATTTTGACCCATAAAATATCTTTTTTAAATTGAAAAAAATCAATACAGTTTAGTGACACGAAGATGCAATGAAAGTACCATCATCTTCAAGTTCATTACGATTCATATACTACCATGGCTATTTCAATTTATCGCCTGTTCATACAAAATTAGGACTCAAACAATGTGGAATATATCAACCTGAAAATACATTAATAAAAACTGACCTGAAATTAATTAAACTTGATAAAGTTAAATTAGAAATCAAACGTTGAGCCGGTTAAAAGGAATCAAGTTTTTTCACGCTAATGCAGATTTTTGTTTACATGGAATAATTTTTTGTTGACATCTGTTCATCAGCAAAACATCTCAAAATTGAGTTTTTCCAAATTATTTATTTACCATTCAGTCGGTTACTCATCCAAATTTTCAGGCTTAAGGCCATATCATGTTGAAAAACAGTTTTAGTACGATCACTGAAGTTAAAATAGCCTGGTCACTACCTAGATGAGTGAGCGCTTCGGAATACAGGGGCTGTAAGCTTGGGTGTGCGGAAAGTGTAAAGGATAAAGGCTCGGAATTGGAAATCAGAAAGACAAGTTCCAATTCTAGTCATGCTACTTATATGCGTATATACCTTTGAGAAATGTACGAATCCACTTCCTCTATGAAGCTATGGTTTGATTAGTAGGACTTGTATCAATAAATAATTATTATCTACAAAAGATTTTACAATGTAAAAAAAAATAAATAATTCCTCGCCCTAAATAAGCAGGAAAAGTCGTAAAATGTCAATCAATCAATCAGCTAAATTTTTAGAATCTTGCTCATGTAAATATATATATATATATATATATATATATATATATATATATATATATATATATATTGAGGCAAGTTTCATTGAATAAGTTTTGTCTGCTTATTTTTGATAGGATCCTTTTATAAACTTGGATGAGATTTTGGTGTCAGTATTAAAAAAGAGATAAAATAATATTAAAAGGAATAGAAAAAATAATATTTATGTTGGCCATACTACGATCACGTTGTCTCGGCGGTTGAGTTTTCATATTAAATGACATATCTAACATCTCTGAACATTGAAAACATGCTTGTCCACATTCGCAATTTAGAAAAATTCTTGTCGAAAATACATCCACACTTTTTCATGAAAATAATAAGCATAAACTAAAAAGCTATCTTGAAGCTATCTATATTAAAAAAAAAACAAAAAAAAACAAAACCTTAACAAAATTAATTATGAATACTGCACAAATGTTTGCAATAGATAGACTAAAATATCAAGGACCATATTAATAGTTTCTCATATTATTTTCTTCTTTTTCAAAAAACTCGTCACACACCATAATTAGTTACGTCCGCTATAGCGTAAACATACATCGAATGGCACAAAAATTAACAGTCCTCATTACATACGTGAGATTATAACTTTCAGATAAACATAGCAACTTTGTCTTTGGAAATAATGAACACTACATTGTTATCTTAAAAACACACCCTGAGGATGACATTGAGTTAATGTCGAAAGTACTCGGAATAAAACAATATATATGAACACGGTAATTTTGTCTCTTCTTTTAATACGGACACCAAAAATCTCATCGGAAAATATAAATGGATACTATTGCATTTAAACAGACAAATCTTGTCTAAATTATTCAATTTAACTAAGCTCAATGAAAACATGCCACCACACAATATATATATATATATATATATATATATATATATATATATATATATATATATATATATATATATATATATTATACACGCGGCCTATGAGGGTATACAGCAACGCAATGCTTAGAACCGAACAGCCAGACTAGTCAAATATGATTTTATTATAATGATGAAGGCTTGTGCAGAACCAACCACACCGAATATTGAGAACTGGTGGTGCACAAAGTCCCCAGGATTCAAATTAAGAGTTGTCCTCCCCGCCTCTCTCTCTCTCTCTCTCTCTCTCTCTCTCTCTCTATATATATATATATATATATATATATATATATATATATATATATATATATATATATATATATATGAGATATTTATATTGTTTTTAAATAGCCATTAATCATTGAATTTACGCAGTCATTATAAACAAAACCAGAACACAAATATAAATCTTGGACAATAACTTCTGAAGGATAATTATGCAATTAAAACATATTATTTCTATAGTCAAGGCCAGCGTTTCTTCACCAGTTCACCCGGGCACACTAATGTGCTCAGAAAGGTATCCAAGTGCACCCCAAGTTAACAGAAGATTAATTGAAGAATTAGTTTTATATTTTAAAAATCTTTATTTTTAAAAAGCTAGAGACATGGATTTCATGTCTAAGTCAAGTCTTTATCATTTAATATTTTAAACTGGATTCTAAATTTCAAATTTCATGACTAATTTTCTTTATTAAAAATTATGAGCACCCCAGCGTTATAGTTATTCTACAAGTGCACCCTAAAGTAAAAATGGCTGTGAAACACTAGTCAGAACTAGAATGGTGTATAGGAAACTGCAAACGCAAAAAAAAAAAATAATAATAATTAGGACTGCGTACTGAAAAGTACTCAGCCCAACCAAGAAGAATGATCTAGAGCCATATTCCCCCGCTGTTCAACCTACATCGTTTCTTATGATTCTTAAACACTTCAAAAAACTTCTAGCATTAAGTCATTGAATTATAACTTGGTAGCTGCTATCACTTTCAAATCAATTCTCTTTCAAAAATCTTCTTGACAAGACATAATAAATAATACAAGATCTCGTAAGCGGGATGGAGGGTGTGGTCTACGTATTCAAATCCCAAATTCTTTTTCCAGATATCTATCATCTTGTCAGTACTATGAGCAAGTGCATTGACTTATAAAAAGAGAACACCTTTCCATAATTTCCCTCACCATTTTCTTTCAATAACTCCTTCAGCATAATTAGAATAGTATTCTGTATTAGCTGTTTGGCCATTCTAAAGATAGTTAGCCATCGGAATGCATTCATGTTGTTTGAACAGTTTTCACTATATCGTTAAAAGTACTGTAAATTTAACATGGAAGTGTCCACCTAATATCATTTCTAACAGGCATTCAAATATTTTAGCACTCACATATGGCCGACAGTTTACCTTACTTGGCATAAATTATAAATCCAGTGTGTACCCGAGTTATATCTAATGTATCAACAATTCTTTCAGCTGATATTCGTCTATTGGCCAAAATTAGGTCATGAACATGATCAACAGTTTCGCGAGATGACACCATTGAAGACTTTCCCGACTCAGATCTCTAAATCTCCATGCTGGAAGTTGGGTCCGATCGCTCGGCACTTGTCATTTACTGTTTGCATCTTAAACTAATAGATTTCTTTTGGAGATTTTTTAAAAATTTTCTTTTTTTTTTTTTTTTTTTTTTACAGGAACAGGAATTTTGTGAATGGCCGCAATTCAAAAATTGATATTTCCACGCTTTACGTTATCAATGATCTGAATTAAATCCAAAAATAAATGCAAAGATGCTGAAAATTGTCACTTTGAAATATAAAAGAACTCTCTTTCCCACTACAATGACAAAAATAATACTTAGATTTTGGGAAGTCGATCGAATAGAGAACTTTTCAGCACTATCTCAACTGTATGGAGATAGATATCTGTATAAAAAAAAACAAAAAAAAACGCGAGTGACTATATTAAAATAAACTTATATTTTCCCTTTTTAAAACATATGTTATTTAAAAGAATACGACATAATGTTTATGTATTTGAAAACATATTTTACTGCGTTATTTGCAGTTGGAGTTTTGACGTTTCCTTTTTTTTCTTCTCGTCAAAAAGTGACGCAACTGCAAGATTGCTTCAGGTATTTCACTGTTTAGCTGTCAGACAAGCAAAAATATTAAGAACTAAAAAAAAATTCGATTTTAATTATGCACTTTTTAAATTTTAAATTAATATTAAATCATTAACACTAAATCAGAAAATATTATTTTCTTGTGGAAATATCACAGTAACTCATTTTAATCTTCAGGCAAGTGATTTCATTATTTTTGCTGTTCATTTTCAAGGTGTCAGTTTTCCAGGGTAAAAGAATATTTGAATTAATGAAAAATGTCGTTAAATATCTGCCAAAACATCTAACTTTAAAGAAGATACGATCGCTTTCATTTATATTATTTTCTTTGAATGTTGCTACCATATCTGGTCTGGTGCTCCGGCTATATATCTCGAGATTTTTAACAAAATCTAAAGAAGCATCTGTAATATTATCGGTCCTGACCTGACATCTCGACTTCAGCCACTTTCCCACTGCCGTAAAGTGGATTCTCCATGTCTTTTCTATAAATAATTTTATCGCAATTGTTCTAGTGATCTCTCCTCCTTAGGGCGTGAATTTAATCGTATTATCATTATTGGCTACTAGATATGATTTTACTGTTGAAATATTCAGATGGAACCGTAAGTTCTATTCTAATAGTTTCTTTTCTCGCACTTCTTGCCTGTGAACTCTCTTCCAATTTTATGCTCCTCTGATAACTACAATCAAAAATTTAAATGCAACGTCAATCGCTATCTTCTAACTTCATGAAATCTTTTATTGCTGTTTCTCCTCACTAAAGTTTTCTCATTTTCTTTCACTCCCTTGCAGCTTAGTGGAATTATCGCCTTACTTACGGTGTGATTATTAAAAATAAGTGTTTAATTATAATAAAATCAAATAACTTATGCATAATTTTTTATATTTTAATTCTTAAAGAAAGTTTATATGTAATTCAAGAGAAGACGATTTCAATATAATCTAGAGTTCATCTATTTTCTAACGCTCCTTAACATAAACGAATGTGCAGATATTTTTTAATTGATTTTTATTACAGTCTGATTGCACGTTAAGCCATAATATAAATTTCTCTGTAAATGAAATAAAATAAAATTTCTCTGTAAATAAAATAAAATAAAATAAAATAAAAATAAAATAAAATAAAACTTTATTTAATTGTCGGTAATATTTCAACAGTTTACTAAGAAGCACACATGGAAAAGTTTTTGAAAATTACATTTATGACCTTGTGAAAATTTTCTCTCTTTTTCGTTTTCTCTCTCTCTCTCTCTCTCTCTGTCTCTCTCTCACACACACACATACACAGATACACACACGCACATACACATGCACACATTCTTCCGCTATTCTGTTCTTTAAAAACAAAAAGAAATTGAAGGCTCATTAATAAAAGATGAAGTCTAATAATCAAGATTAGTTTTTCATAAAAGATCTGAAAATTTAGCAATATTCTGAATGAATCATAAATTGTAAAGATGCGATTTAACCCTTCCATATTTCTATATCTGCTACTAGAACTTTTAAATTCAATAATAATAATAATAATAATAATAATAATAATAATAATAATAATAATAATGGAAATCCCCAGGAAATGACAAGTTGCCCAATTTCTGGCTGTATCATCTCTCATCTACCCATGGCATACTTGCAAAAACATTATCAACGCTTGTAAATAATCCCAATAAAATCCCGGAATGGGTTACTGAAGGTATTACATACCTCATACCAAAAACAACTGAAACAGACGACCCGAAAAATTATAGACCAATAACATGTCTTTCCACAACGTATAAGTTGATCACGTCTGTACTGACGAACCGTACTTACTCCTTCTTCGAAACAAACAACATTCTCCCGCTGGAACAGAAGGGGTGCAGTAGAGGTTCATATGGCTGCAAAGATCAACTTCTGATAAATAAAATGATCCTGGAAAATTGCAGGAGACGACGCAGAAATCTCAGTGCAGCGTGGATTGATTATCGTAAAGCCTTTGATAGTGTTCCACATTCTTGGATCCTTAAGGCTTTGGAAATGTACAAAGTCTCCCCTGTGATATTAAACTTTCTTAAGCACAGCATGGGGATGTGGAACACAAAACTATACCTTAGGCACACCGGGGGCACTGCCATATCCAACCGTCTGAATATCCGACGTGGAATATTTCAAGGAGACTCTCTGTCACCCCTTCTGTTTTGTTTATCCTTAACCCCTCTTACACATGAACTGAACAACAGTAGCTATGGTTACAAAATAAATAAGAAAATTTTCAATCACCTACTATACATGGATGATCTCAAACTCTTTGCCAAAGACGACAGTGAGTTGAAAGGCCTCCTCAATATTGTAAAATACTTTAGTGACGACATAGGTATGGACTTCGGATTAGATAAATGTGCAAAAGTAACATTCAAGAAAGGTAGAATTACAGAAACACCCTCAATAGATTTAGATTTTGTCACAAAGATTAGGGAATTGGAGCATGAAGAAGCTTATAAGTACCTAGGAATTAGCGAAGGAGATGGCATACAACACCCCCAAATGAAAGAAAAAATAAGAAAAGAGTACTACAGGCGTGTACGTCTGATACTAAATACTGAACTAAACTCAAAAAATAGAATATCAGCTATAAACTCATTGGCTGTCCCAGTGGTGCATTACAGCTTTAATGTCCTTAACTGGACCATAGCTGAAATTAAGCGAATGGACGCCAAAACGAGGAAGCTTCTCACTTGCTATCGCATGCATCATCCCAAAGCTGATGTTGATCGTCTGTATGTGCCCAGATCCGAAGGAGGCAGAGGATTAGTTCAACTAGAACTGTCCTACAAAATTACAACAATTGGCCTCCAAAAATACTTGGAAATTACAGAAGACTGGATGATGGTATGCGTCAAGGAACATGAAAGTAGTAAGCGTCTTTACTCCGTAATGAAAGAAGCCAACAAATTCAAACTGGAGCTTCAAATGGGCGTAGAGATGCAACTACAGCACAATACACCGGCTGAAACTGCAAAATACTTGAAAAAGACAGCAAAGACGAGTGCAACCGACCAGATACAGAAGCGATGGCAAGATAAACCGCTTCATGGCCAATACTCTGCCCGTATCAAACAAGCTGATGTAGACAAAACCCGTACCCATCAGTGGCTACGCAGTGCAGGGTTGAAAGCGGAAACTGAAGGTTTTATCCTTGCTGCGCAGGACCAATGCTTGCTAACTAGAAATTATCAAGCACATATACTAAAATATTGTGTCAGCCCAAAATGCAGATTCTGTGATAAATATCCAGAAACGATTGATCATCTTGTATCAGGCTGCACGATGTTGGCACCCACTGAATATAAAACCCGACATGACAGAGTGGGCCAATATCTGCACTGGAAAATCTGCAACTTCTACGGGAAGGAAACTGAAAGAAACTGGTACCAACACCACCCAGACCCAGTTACGGAGATAGGACCTGTTACAATTCTATGGGACTACACAATTCACACTGACAGAACAATCAAGGCCAACCGCCCAGATATTGTTATTAAAGACCACAAACAAAAACGGTGCCTCCTTATTGATATGGCAGTCCCTGCTGACTGCAATGTATCTTTGAAGATATTCAAAAAACTGTCAAAATACAAGGACCTTGAAATAGAGGTCTCGGAAATGTGGCATATGGGAACATCAACAATCCCTGTTGTAGTTGGAGCCCTAGGACTGGTTGGAAAAGATTGCAGTAGACTAATTGCAGGGATTCCTGGAAGCCCATGCCTCAAGGAGATACAAAAAAATGTTCTGACAAGTACAGCCCACACTTTACGAAGGGCTCTATCTATGTAATTATTTTATTTTATTTTATTTTTTTTTTTTTTTTTTGTGTCAGTGAAAAGTGTCATGATGCCATTTCTAACCCTAGGTCCCTGGGTGGGACCCGGAAAGAAATGTGTAAACGCCAGAAAGCAAAGAAAATAAAAATAATAATAATAATGTAGCATCGTTACGACATCATAATTTTGGGCGGAAAAGTTGATATTTGTCAATAAAGAACTTATCAATATACGAAGTATTATATGTCGTTACACTTGTAAATTACAACAGAGAAATGAAGACAATACTTTGACCACACCTAATGCTATTTAAATGTACAATACATATGAACATTCAACTAAATTTGTTAGAATTGCTAACGACTATTGACTTTAAAATTCCAGAAAGAAGTGTATACGGGATTTCAATTAAAAAAAAAGCCTGATTTCCAACTATATAATACGAAATAAATCAAACCCATTAAGTTTGCCTCTCACGGCAATCTCCAAGATTTTTTATAAGATAAAAAATAAAGTGCGTGGTGAGAGCAAATTGTGCTTATTATGCAGATATACCTCACAAGAAATCATTGTCAAGAAGACACTAAAGAGACTATGAATGAATATGTATGATAGGTTCATTTTCGGGCGAAAAAAACTACTCCGGAGAAAAAGTGTCTATCGAAATAACATTGGCGTTATCAAAATCGAAAAGAGCTCAAGCACAAATACAAAGGATATGGAATATGAGGTTAGTATTATGATGGCATAAGTCTTTGACCTCAACAACGACTTGACGACTTGGTAGAGACCATTTGTAAAGATTCTACGGCCAAGGTTTGACTGCAAGGCAAAAACGCTTGGACTGGGATGTGTTTGCATAGTACAGAGATTTCTACTTCTTTTTAAAAGACGACATTGATATTTTCTAAGACTGGCTGGCAGCCAACAACATTTTTCCTTAAAAGGTGAAGATTCTCTCTATGATAATTGTATATTATGAGTAGCAAAATAAATTCATTTTAGGGAAAAGAAACAAATACGAATAAGGGAAAGAGAAAGAAAATGAGTGAGAAAATGTCGGAGAAGAGGCAGGTTTATTAATCCGCCATCTCACGAAAGAAAAAAAAAAAAACAGAAATAACTAAAAGAAAAAAAAAATCAAAGGAAGAATAACCAGTTATTCCAAAGCTTTAAGCTACAAATGAAAAAAAAAAAAAAAGAAAATAGCTGCGCAGAAATAAAGAAATTAAAAATGAACTTGATTACTGTCGTGTAAAGAAGACATTGCATCGTATCGGACATATACCAGTCAACAATACATTGAATTCAAACACGTAGAGAGAGAAAAGAAACGAATTCACTGTTACAAAGAATAATTAAAACCAAAATTCCCAATAAGCTACGAAAAGCGACAAAATTTTAGTTAAATCGGAGTTCTGCAAATCTATATATAAAATTTTGTGACGTCCTTTAGTCCGTCCGTCACACCCTCTAAAATAGCCAAACATTGACCGATTGAAACCAATTTTGGGGGAGAAGTGCAAACATGTAAGGGGGTACAAAGTCAGTCAGTCAGTTATGTGCCATGCGTGATGCACGCTTAGACACATTTTTGATGAGGTAGATTTTTTTTCCCGCAGTAGCTTGCCATTTCTTTCTGCAGTAGACCAGTTGCCATCCAAGACTATAAGAACGAGGTCTATCATGCGATAGCCGAAGGGAGAAGAAGAGGATTCATACCTTTCCCAGGGGTATTAGCACGTAAGTGAATGTAATGGATTTGACTGGAATTCCAACTCGGCTCTCCGATTCTTCAATCTGAGCCGCTATCCATTACTCCACCATACTCCCTCCTCAAAGTACAAAGTACTTTTTACCAGGGTGCATAACTTAGTACAATAAATTTCTGTTAATTTATTTTGGAAAAATTTAAAATTTAATTATTTCACATACAAAATACTCACACTATTTTAAAAACAATTCAAAGATTAAAATAACCAATACTTATTAATAAAAACGCAGTACTGTTTTCTTTGGAAGGGGTGCATATCTTTTCTTTAAGGTTTTATATTTCATCGGTTGGTTTACGAAATTGTACGAAACGTAGAGTGTTTAAATCTCGACGATTTCAACAATGCTAAATACTGTGATGACTTCAACAGACTTTTGTCTGATATCGATAGACACCTGAAGTGTATATTGGCCATAGCTTCTAATTAATAAAAGTTGCTCGAAGTGTTTTGCAAATCTCACTTTGAAATATTTAGACTGGTAAGTAATAATACGAGATAAAATGCTGGATATAAGCCCAGTCGACCAAGTGATCCGTTATGCAGTCAACAGACAAATCCAGAAAACTATGAATTCGACAACTTTACCTCAATCATTGAACTTGGGTAACTAAGACTGAAACAAATAAAATACCTGCTTGAAATTGTGACTAAACTTGTCAAGATATCATCGAAAACGTCAACTATGTAATTGTTAAGAAGTTTGTCCATCAAACCATTACTACTGTAGTGAGTTCAATCTTTAATAGAGTTCCGACAAATGTGACCTTGTTCCAGACTAAATAAAGTAGATAAGTAAATATCTATTATTATTGACTACTGTCATCATCTTCCTCATTATTATTGTTAGTAATAAAAGTAAAAAAAGATGGCAGTAGTAGTAATAGTAGTGGAAAATGTACTCAAACGTATTCTTTTTATCTGTTTATATTTTTGACATTGTAATTATTTATAGTATTTTCGATGTTCGGACTAGTTTGTTCTAGTTCCACGTTCCATGCCTCTTCCTGATATTTCAGCTTCAGTTAATCTACCCCGGTGAACGAAGTAAAGGGTTCGAACGAAATCCCAATCACCCGAAGAAGGCCAGAGCGTACAACGGTCGAAATGTCGTGAATATGGCAACAAAGAAGAAGACAATAGTCCGAACATTTTAAATCCTGTAAAGTATTCCTTTCTGTCTGAATTTCTGTGATGAGAAAAAATTATTATTTATATTATTTACATTAGGATTAGCCATCATATTTGTTGATATTGTCACAGCGTTTTGGCCGATGTACTCTCCGACCTTCTTCTGAAACCTATCGACATTAGTGCAATCCCTAACTCAGATAGCACAGACAAGCTCAGTAAAAACATAGCGAGGATAGCTGATCAGAACCAAAAAAGAACAAGACGAGATATCCCGACATATAGTCAACAGAACGGGAACAGTCTTCCCTACACCGGAGTTTTAAAGGGTTCAATTCTAAATTCCCAGATGTTTACCCGCATCAACAGACACCTGAACGAAAATGGAGGACACCATGACAGAAATTTTGAGATCATAGCAACAATGTAAATAAGGCAAATAGTATTAATTCTTCCTTGCAAATATCTTTGGAACAATTCCCAGTGGTACCATCTTTATGAACTCAAAACTTGTTTAAATATTCGCAGTTCTCTCACAAGACCTTACTTCTGGAAAAGGTACAGCCTCGATTTTTTACATGTTTCTTTCCTTTTCAGATAATGGCTGAATTTTAATTCTCTAACTTGAATAGGGATCCACTATCTGAATCTTAGTCGATTATTTCCCAGTTCTCTATTATGATCAACACAATTTGTACCAAAAATTCAAGTGAATCAAAATCGTGTTTATCTTTATGCCGAAAACATAAGAATAAGTAAATAAAAAGAGAAAACAAGGGAGACAACACTGTACTAGAAATGATGATGGTGATGACGATGCGACCTTTCCTTTATTATCAGATTACAATTCTATCACCTTTTTTCTTCTTATGTTTTTCATTCCTGCATCCATTTTGTGTATTATTATTTGGATTATGTTATTTCATTATTATTTTTTCTATTGTATTTCCGCATTTCCTCCCATGTCCCAACAAGATAACCTAAAATCAGAAATGACATTATGACACTTTCCACTGCACATTTGCATAAAACAACCTACAAACAAATACACATTTTATATAACCCTTCGGAGCATAGGAGTTGTGCTTGTGGAAGTTTACATTTTCTTTAAGGTATGGAGTGTTCGGAATTCCTTCAATGAATCTATCTGGGCATTTTTCAAACCTAGGGCCTCAACCACAACCGGATGTCTTCATGCGCCACATTTTTTTTTAATTTTCCACTCCAAGATCCTTGTATTTTGATGGTTTTCTTAATGTCTTTAAATTTATATTACCGTCTACAATAAAAGTCATATCAATAAGAAAGCAGATTCTGTTTTTTTTATGGTATTCAATCATTATATCTGGACTATTAACATTGATTGTTCTCTCCGTGTGTAAAGTTGCATAAAATTATTACATGTCCTATGTTTGTTGCCCGGTTTGGGTTGTGTTTATACCAATTTCTTCTAGTTTTCTTCTCATAAAAATTGCAAATTTTCCAGTGCAAATATTGGCCCTTCCTAATATACCGAAATTTATATTCAATGGATGCTAATACTGTGCAACCTGATACAAACGGTCAATTGTTTCTGAATATTCATCAGAGAATCTACATTTGGAGTCAACACAATTTTTCAGAATGTTTGCTTCATAATTTCAAGCATCAGCCCCTGTACTGCAAGAATAAAACCCTTCACTTTCAGTTTTGCACTACGCAACCATTGATGGTTATGGGGTTTGTCTACATCAGCTTTGCTTACTACGAGTACGTTATTGGTTTTTATCTTGACATTGTTTCTGCATTTGGTCCATTGTATTTGCTTTTACCATCTTTTTTAGATCATTTGCTACTGCAGTAGGTGTAATATGATTTACTTACTCTTCTTCATCCACTAGAAATTCCGTTCTTAATCTGTTAGTTTCCTTTATCACGGAATAATTTGCTTATTTCTTTCATGTTTTATAACAGAGACCGTCAATCCAGTCTTCCATACTTTCTAGATATCTTTGAGGGCCGATTATTGTTATTTTGTCAGACAGTATTAATTGAACTCATCCGCTACCTTCTTCGATACAAATGATCACCATCGGCCATAGAATGATGCATACAATGGCAAGTGAGTAGCTTTCTCGTTTTTCACATCCATTCGCTTAATGTCAGCTATGGTCTAGTTAATGGTGTTGAAACTGTATTGCACCACAGGGATAGCCAAAGTGTTTATGGCTGATATTCTGTTTTGGGAATTCAACTCAATATTCAGTACTAGACACACACGTATGCAGTATTCTTTTCTTATTTTTCTTCATTTGGGTATGTTGTATTGCATCTCCTTCGCTGACCCATAGGTATTTATACGTTTCTTCTTGCTCCAGTTTCCTATTTTGTGACAAAATCGAGATCTATTGAGTGTGTTTCAATAATTCTCCCTTTCTTGAACAATTTTCCAATTCATTTTACACTATCAAGGAGCCTTTTCATTGTCGGCATTGGCAAACATTTTGAGGCCATCCCTAAGCGATTAAAGGCGTTATTATTATTATTATATTATAATATTTCTTTTTTTCTTTTTTTTTTTTCCTTAGTTGGTTAGCACGTACGTTATGCTCAGTCAGTACCTCATAAATAATGGACTATTTTGTTTTGACCTCCAGGAAAGACGGAAAAGATATATCAGAGTCGTTCTTTAGTTTCAGTGAGAAAAGGAAAGAACGAAAGAGCGATAGAAAGAAAGAAAAACGTGAAAAGAGAGGAGGCGATAACGCTCTCATGTTTATGACGTCTGCTTTAGTGAAATTAAAAAATATTATTATTATTATTATTATTATTATTATTATTATTATTATTATTATTATTTAGACAGAGCATTTCTTTAACGTTCTTTTAACATTCAACAAGATTCACTATCAAATGTTATTTTCCATTCTCGTTTTTACATCAATCCTTATCATTGGGTAAAGATCATAACAATAACAATAAAAATTCGCTGTAATTTTCTGAATTTTTACGAATCTTATCAGTTTATATGTGTGTAACTGTGTAAATATCTGTGTCAATCTGCGTATAAACATGTATGTATTTGCATTTCTGTGTGCCTGCGCCAGTGCCTCTATGTGTCTGTGTCTGTGTACACATGTGTGCATCTACAAGTGTTTATGCCTGTTTGTGTATGCCTATGTCTATATGTGTATGTATGTACCTGTGTCAACGTGTGGATATGTCTGTGTGTATCTGTGTGTAGGTACGTGTATATGTTTCTATGCGTGTTCACATATGGGTACGTGTCTGTCTGTAGTAGCTGATGCTGTACTACTGTTTTAAAAGAGAAATGAACGAAAAGTTGCAATACTTTGCTAACAAAAACATAAAACTAATGCAAATATCACTACTGTCCTAAGAGATCCCGCTTAAACACACACATGCACACACACTCGCGCGCGTGCGCGCGCACACACACACACACACACATAGTGATCCCGAGGAGGGGCATTTATTTGTCCGCTTATGGCCAGCCTACATTAAACCTGACCTTGCATCACCACCCACCACCGTGGGAAGGTCGGTAAATTCTGATATATTAAATGTGTGCAAAATCTTCCAGGGGAAAAAACGGTCTTCAACATTGTATTCAGTTTCTAGCTTTCACAAAAAAACTGCTTGCAACTTTTGCACACACCTAATGGGTATAACTTGCGGTGCACGCGCGTGTGTGTGTGTGTGTGTGTGTGTGTGTGTGTGTGTGTGAGAGAGAGAGAGAGAGATACGCAAGCATAGTAGAGTTACTATTTTTTCCTTCAAAACCCCTGTTTAATAAAGACCATAGAGATGCCTCTTTCTGATAGTTCTTCTCTCATGACGTCATTAAGAGGCGTGTCATATGATAATATATTCAGTTTGGTTAATATTTGTGGTTGTCATCAGATGATAGCGAGCGGCCTTTAAGTCATGCTACAAATTAGTTGCAACGTTGCTCGAATCAATGTAGGCACAAAAGTACAATTTCTATGCATACAAAATCACGTGTCACAACTCCAATCAATAAAGATGAGCGAGTAGAAAACAAATCGGGATACAATTTGCTATTTATAATTTCTGGCAATCATTTGGAATACAACGCTTCCGATCATATAATCTTTGTAGGAATATTCAAATTTGATAATCAAAATAGCTTAGCGTGAAAAGATTCCAAAGACATAAGAACAAGTTACACAAAAATGAACAAACATATATGTAATCAAAACGGCAAGCTCTTGGAAAAAAGCCGGCAATAGTAAAATCTAAAATAAGATTATAAATTTTCGGATGTAGTTGAAAACAAAAAATGCGACAGAAAAAGAGTATTTTCCACTAAATGCTGTTGGTTAGAGTAAATTCAAAAGCTTTTAAAACAGATATCTATCTATCTATCTATCTATATATATATATATATATATATATATATATATATATATATATATATATATATATATATGAAAAATTGCAACAGGTTGTAGACAATCAACTTAACCATACTAGTTCTTCGAAACAAATCTACGCCAATCGACTTGCTTTCCTCCAATGTGGGAAGCAAACGTTTCGAAATCAAAACATTCACTGGCAACTGAAACTAAATGCCAGCTTCTCTAAGCCAATTCGGGTGTACTTTTTTTTTCTTCTGTAAACTGTGAGTAATGACATTTACTAAAATGTATGAACTTTGTCTATATAAAACATGCTCCTTTCTGTGAAGTATTTCAAATAAGACTGTTTGCTTTGGGAAGATACCTTCACAAAAAGCAAATTACAAACACCTTTACATAGACTTTTTTGTTGAAATATAAATAAATGATTTTTAAATGCTACATAATTATTGGAACTTTATTTAATATATTAGTTGTGACTATGACTAATTACCAACGCCATTATTATAGTTATCAATCCACTTTTAATATTAAAAAAGACGGATTGTAATTTAAGAAACAAACTTTTTTTTTAAAGCATCCTACAACAATGCATGAAAACTGAAAAGTAATTTTCATTTGCTATTACTTTTAAAAATAACTATAATTAATTAGAAAAGCTGCTATGTTTTAAAAGTCTATTTATTAACTGATTCAATTATTGATATTTACTAACCTTAGCTTAGCCTGATCTAACGTCACCAATGTTTAACACTCAGTGCTGTTCCAACTTCGTACAGTCATAATGATCTGCAAGAATAGCATAGTAAGCATTTCACCTCGGTGAGGCGCTCTTTTCACCTCACTTATCCATTTGAATAAGAAATAGTTCTTCCCGGAATAACAAATATTATCGTATTACTCTAGGAACATGAATTTTCCAAAGAGTTCTTTGTTTGTCAACCCAGATTTTCTTAAAATGTCGTATAACAACAACCATTACGAACATAAAATTCTTCTTAAGTGTTAAGTAAAAGATATTTATGAAATGAAAACATTCGTTCTGGCACAGTGCTACTTATTCTACATCACTGAACAGAAACTGAGTTCACTCATAGTAGCTTGTGAGGTCATCAAGCGAAATATTATACAACCATGAATGATCTGGTTCAAGGCAAAAGATGTATTTTAAAGGGAAAGCCAGAAAATACATCGATCGAAAAGTTATGAGAAAAAAAAAAACAATGCTTGTCCAAAAGGATGATTGAATAATATAAGCAAAACCTTATTTTGTACATTTGGAAGTTTTAAAACAAAATACACTTTGCAAGAATTTATTTCCGAGTCTGCCTTGCATTTGTTTGAGATTTTGAGTTGAGGAATTATTATTATTATTATACACTAATTAATTCGGACAAGTGTTCTTATCTTGATTGTTCCCATCGATAATACATTACATGATATCAACCAAGAAAAAAGAAACTTATACATTAATTTGTTGGGACTAGTATCCTTACTAGACCGAAAAAAATAATGGATAATAGTTTGTTTGTTTGTTTGTTTTCTTGTTTATTTGTTTTTCAAATTCCTTAAATATTTTTCACTAGACATACAATGAATTTCTCTGTTCATGGAAGATCATTTTTAACAAATGACTGTGCTTTTTCCCGCCTCAATCTCGGCGCCGCAATTAATTGTGAAAACTATAATCTTTTCAATGTCTGTATAATATGCACCTCCGCAGTGTCCCAAAGTGGCTGTTTTGAATTCAAAGTTGTCCTATTTTTTATAGTGGCTGTCAGTCAAAGCTAGAGAGTCCTGTCTATCCTACTATTTAACCCGTAGCAGGTGGGGTAGGGTAGAAAATATGGATTCATACATTTTCCAAGTGTATTTATGTGAAATTGAACGTAACGAACTCGGCTTGAAATTAAGAATTTGATTTGATAATTTACTAAAGACGACAAAAACACTCTTTTGGTTGAAAAGAGAAATTAATTTTTTTTTAAGTGTAAATGCTTGAAAAGTAAATTTAGAAAGCATTTATTTAATTCAAACTTATTTTCTTTTACGGCCACACATTTCTTCTATCGAAGTTTTAATGACTGTGCCCATTAATCCATTCAACAAATCTGCAGGTTGGGATATTCTTCAATTTAATTCAGGAATTACTGAGTTTCACTAAGTGGAAAATAAGCAAAAATGAAAAAAACAAAAATAGCTCCGAGAGAAACATGAAAAGAATCCAAGAAATATCTCATCCTTTAGTTCTACGTATATATATATATATATATATATATATATATATATATATATATTTTTTTTTATGAAGTTTTCGTTTGGGTTTCTATTATTCTAACGAGAGTTGATTGTCCAAATAATCAGATCTTTCAGCCATGCAGTCTCAAAAAGTTCCTGATTTCTACTAGTAAATATAACTGAAATCATAAGTTCTCTTCTCAATGCCAATCAGTGCATTGTAATTGTTAATAAGCTTCTTCTAATTACATCGCAGATAATAAATTTCCACTCGTGAAAGATCTGAAGTGAATTTCCACTTGGTGAAACACCTGAAGTGCTTAAGAGACATATGCACACACCCACATACTTACGCTTATGTACACGTGCACACACGAAAACATGACTCGCTGATATAAAAAAAACGTACCCAAAAGAATTTAGCTAATAATAAAAAGGTTGATAAAAAGTTTGATTATTTAAAGTCTATGTGCTTCTTCATTTCATGTACTGAAGAATGGTATTTGATCATTTGTGAAAGGGGCAACTGTATGCCAACATCAAGTTGAAGAGTTTTGAAAACCTCACTTTTCTTCAACTTGAATATTTATGGCTTCCCCCCAAAAAAATGGGAAAATATCAATGCAGTTCTAGTATTCAAATCTCGTAGCAGATCCCACTTGACTCCAAATATTCACAATGATATTCCAAAAAATCGAATATGCACATAAATTGAAACGCGCTTGCAAACACGACACACGCATAGGTTTTTTGACTATACATCTGTACGTGCACATGTGTGTGCCGTGATCATGAACATCCCTTTAATTTTTGTTTTTGTTTTTAATATTATGGTACTTATTTTTATAAGCGTTTATTTCTCTCCTTATTTTTCATTTATATTTTTTCTTTGTTTTTTTTTTCTTTTTCATCATGAATTTTCCGGGATTGATTCTATTTGGAAGTTAAAAAAAAAACAAAGAAACAAATAAGTTTTTAAAAAACAGAAATTATATTTCAAAATCAAATCTTAATTGATTTTGAATCCACTTTATGGAGACATAAATAGATGATAACATTTTAAAAACAATTCTTGAAAATTACTTATTTTAATCTGAATGAAAATCTAATTATATAAAATTAGCTTGTTTTGAATAAATACACGTGTAGCATGCATGTGTGTTGTATCTATCAACCCCTTCTCTCTCTCTCTCTCTCTTTCGCTCTCTCTTTATATATATATATATATATATATACACAGATACATGTGTTCTGAGGGCAGTGCACGTGTGTATGCGTTTACATTCTAATTTCCTGACAATGTAACTTATGGTCGAAACGTAGAGAAAAAAAGTTGTATTCCCTTCTACTTCTGGGATATTTGCGTCGTACTCATGAAACAAAACACTGGCCTACTAGTATGATAAACAAATAAGAGCAAGTGTATGAAGCACTTACCTATAGTGGACACTACTGTTCCAACAAAGTAAAAAGATCCAACATAGTCCCAGCGAGTGGCCTTTCCTTCGACAAAGCCGGCAGCGCTGGCATCAGCGTACTCCTGTAATAATAATTCCAATTCAGAACGATTAGCTTCAGGGTATCGGTCCAAAAAGGCTTCCACTGAAGCATTAATGCGGCTTCGTTCAAATTCTTCGTTGGGGGCTTCCAGTGCCATAAAAACTCCGGCCCCTATTAGCATGTATCCGATCATGACGATGAAAAGTAAAAGAAAACGAGCATTATCCTCTTGTAGGTGGAGGAACGACAAACAGCCATGATTACCTGGACGGGGCATTCTTTTGATGTTGTCGCCTGATACTATATATTTCCCACTCACTCACTCACTCACTCACTCATTCACTCACTCTCTCTCTCTCTCTCTCTATCTCTCTCTCTCTCGCTCTATCTCTCTCTTTCTTACTTTTCTCTCTTTAAAATTTAAACCAGTAGCCTCTAAGTTTCCGAAATCAAAATCCAAGTAGCTTTTTCATTTCATTTTTTAATTTTCAAAAATTTTATTTTTTTCATTACTTATTATATATTTTTCAAAGTCTGATTCTTCCAGAAGTATTATAATTCTTTTCTTTTTTTTTTTTCTTTTTTAGATTTTAAAATATTATATTTTTTTAAAAATATACCATTTGCGTAGTTTTCAAATACTCCTTTCATGAAATTCTTGTAAATATTATTCTCTGGTTTTACTCTTACTTTAATTGTAGGTATTGAAAAACTTGGTTATGGAAGATATTTTGTGTTTAGTATGATGTAATGTTGTATGCATGTTAGATCAAAATATTTCGATAGAATTCATAAACAAACAAATTAAGTGGGAAAGACAAAACAGAAAAAGAAGAGATGTTTGATTAAAAAAAGAGGAAGACAAGAAAAAGGAATGCTCGAAAATATTAAAAATTACTTTAACTGCAAAGCATAGATATTTCAAAAAATAAAAGTATTTTTTCTCATTTTGCCAGCCCACAAACCAAGTATAATGAAATTGCCATATGCTGAACCAAGCACCATAAAAGTCATTAAATTGCATAGAGGGGTCACCTGTGACGAGATCATGTGCACTCACAATGGCATGCTTTTTTTACAACCGCACGCGCACATTTTATCGTCCGTGGAGAGGGAGATAACGGGAATAATATTTCTACCCAAACACAAACGTACAATTCTGCTGCGTATGTAAATTAGACACAGAAGCCGGTTTAGAGAAAAGAAGGACCAGAACTGAGACAAGCAAGAGGTGACGCGTCATGTGATACATTTATGGGTACTCCCCAGTGGAGACTTGAGTCGGAGAATTTATTTGGATAGAAACGCAAAAAAGAGAAAGAGTGAATGGAAGAGAGGTAGATGAAAAATTAGAAGAAAGTGCGATAAGCTGATTAAGCACTTAGGGAAATCTTTAATGATAGATAGATAGATAGATAGATAGATAGATAGATAGATAGATAGATAGATAGATAGATAAAAATTGTAACCAGTGACTCTCAAGGTAAATCTGAGAAGTTGTTCTACCTCTCAACTTGTCAGAATGCGTTCGTTTCCCGCCTTGGTTGATGTTGCGGGGAACAGTTGAATTGAGGATGGCTCTATAGTAAAAGCGGCTGCCAAAAATTTGGAGAAAAAGAAAAAGAAAAACAGTTAACCATGAAAAGTTATGCAGCGTATCAATAGTTACTGCATATACACATTTTGTATTAGAAAATTTTAAGTCATATCTGGTTTTACAAAGCTAATAAACACTTAGGTACATAAATAAAAACACGCACACAAGAAATTGTTTAGTATAACAAAAGATACTGCTTACATGTAACACATACATATACTTACGCAGAGTATATGTTTCCAGTACACAGATACATACACATACACTCACACATATAAACATTCACACATACAAGCACACACTCACACACACTTAAAATCAGAATTTACACAATGATACGCTTATTAGGAAAAAAAAAAATTATCTTAATATATATCGGTGGAAAAGTGCTGTCATTCTGAATATGATAAAGTATGGTTTGTTTACATGACACAAATGTTACAAGTGTTTGCTCAACTAAACGTTGTGGTAGTCGTAGACAGGGATTTGCCTTGAAGATGCTTTACTTTCTTTCCGTTTTTATCTCGTGATACTGTGTTGTGTTTGTATTGAATGAAAAAAATAGTTGCGTGTGTATGCTTATGTGTGTATGTGCCTGATTTTATAAAAGTAAAGGGTAATCTGTTTACATGCATGTAAGAGTGTCACTGAAGAAGATGCGGTCATTTCAAAATAAGAAACAAACAGGAACGATCAACATTTTTGTGTCAAGTGTAAACTTTAAACAAGAAATTATTAACGAGGTTCTCAAATCCAAATGAAATAAATAATAATAATAAAATAAAGTGTTTTCCAGAAATAAAGAACGAAAATAGGAAGTTTTTGTAAAATAATGAAAGAAAGAAAGGAAAAGGCAAAAATCTGAAAGTAAATAAAAAGAACGAATAACAGCCAAACCAATGAATAAAATATAAAATGAAAAACTTTAACAAAAGAAGAATGAAGAAGAAATAATTATGTCTAAACGTTATGAGAATAAGAAGTAGAAGGAAGAATGAAAGATGAAGGATATTCCCCAAAAAATATCGAACATGCAAACGATAAATAAAACAAAGCAATGAAAGAAAAAAGATCTCATTCAAATCAATAAATAAATAAAAACTATAATAAAATATTTAAGAATGGAAAAAATTAGATATTAAAATAATGCTAAAAACATAGTTATAAAGAAATTATTTAAATATTATCAAAAATACATGTGTGTGTGTGTGTGTGTGTGTGTGTGTGTGTGTGTGTGTGTGTGTGTGTGTGTGCTGATGAATACAAACGCAATTCTATGTAAGCATGTCTATATTTTCGTGAATATTAGTGAGAGTGTGTAAGGACGTGCTACCGTCTGCCACACGCAAAGAGGTTTCCCTCTTACTTAACCATTAACGTTTCGTCTCCGCCAAGGTAAGTCAAAAATAAATTGGTTGATGTGGTCGTCAAGGCTGCAGGTGATGTGTAGTCTTCGTCCAGAGCTGACAATAATTTGCTCTAATGAGCCTTAAAAAAATAGGAGGAGAAAACATCAATCAAGGCGTTGAGAAGAAAAGAAAGACGCGTAAAAACCTGTCAGCTTCTCTACACAGTAAATGGTGTTTTAGCTATCACTGTTAAAATCCTTGTGTCGCTGCAGTTGTTGCAAACGTGTGCAATTCGATCGGAATAGTAAGTTATCTGTTCTATGGTTTATTGGACGGTAGCGTTTCATGCCGTACTAACGTACCTCTTTGTCTGCATGTGTGTGTGTGTGTGTGCATGCGCGCGCACTTATTTGGTTGCATACAAATCCTTAATTTTCAATCAAAAAGATTGGTGCTACAAAATATCTGTTCGATGTAGTACTTCCTGCGTTCGTATATTTGCTAAATTTATACATACGCTTATTTATTTATAATTTTGTGTATGTGTCATTCACTTGAGATTTGTTTCCACTTGTGCGTGTGTATAACTATTTCTGTGTGTGCGTGTAAAATTGTGCATCAGCATATATATGGGTGTGGGAGTGTATAGCTATATATAAATGCATATACATAGAAATTGCTTATTCTTTTTGCATGCATGTGTGCAAGTATTAGTGTGGTGACTATTCATGTGTCATTTTTTTTTTTTAAGTCTCTGTCTTTGTTAATGAGTTTTTGACTCACAAATGGGATGACATCTCCATTTCCCACGCGTTTAAAATTGTATAACTCAAAGGGACACTATATTAATTTAGACTAAAATATGAAATTTTCAAGTAGAATATTTATCTGTTTGAAAGATAGATGTTTGTGCAAGGTCGTGTTTTTTGGGGTTTTTTTTTAATTTCCTTATGTATGTACGTGTTTTTCAGCAATTGTGTTTCGGGTCTGGTATGTGTGTACATGTATGTATATCAATGTAAAAGTAAATGCGCATTTTGGATGTCCATTGAATATGTCTGTAGTAATGTACTAAATGAAGTCTGTGTATGAGGGTGGATGTGTGTATGGGTGTGTGGTGCGTGCATGCGTGCGTGTTAAAAATATGAATGTATAAATGTTAGTGTATCAGCGTATCTACCTCATTTCATCTTTTATGTTTTTTGTAGATGATAGTTCCAGTTCTTGCGTTCACGTTCGTAGAAATGCCTTAGGGAAATAAATGAATCCCTCTCTTCGCCCATCAAACCTAGATGGCAACCAATCTAAGAGAAGGAATATCTTGAATTCCAAAACGTGAAATAAACAACGGGAAACCACTACACTATCTTTTCCAACAAGGCACGACAATTCACAGATAATAAATAAAAGGAAGCTGTGGTGTGCCATGACAGCCTATGTTATGAAGGGATATGGCGTTTAAAAAAAACGTTTTAGACTTTGTAAATGTTGAAATAGCTACTGTTGCTTTTCGTAACAATTAAGTTTCCTTTTCGTAAGTAGTTTATGCATGTCTGCATTTATTTATGTGTGCGTGCATATATATATATGTGTATGTAATTTATGTATGTGTGCGCACGCACACACACACACATATATATATATATATATGCACACACATATGAATAAATACAGACATACATAAACCACACACACACACACACACACACATATTCGAGTTCACTGGAAAAATAATTCTATGACAATTATATGAGTATTTTCTTACTGTCCCGAAGAAAATATTACACACACACACACATACGTACACACACACTCACAAGTGTGTATATATATATATATATATATATATATATATATATATATATATATATATATATATATATATATATATGCACACATATGAATAAATGCAGACATGCATAAATCACGCACACACATATTCGAGTTCACTGGAAATATAATTCTATGACAATTATATGAGTATTTTCTTACTGTTCCAAGAAAATATGAAATATTTTCTGTAAAATATCGAATATAATATCAATATAAAATAAACTATCAATATAAACTTGAAAATGTCATTGTCATATGACAGACTTTTTATAAAATATCTCTTAAAAATATTTTAAGAAATTTATCTCTATTCAAAGTTTTTTACAGAATAAAACGTTACGTTCATATCCTTAACATGACCCAAACAAAATTGCAATTCATTTTTAGCATAAAGTGCACCATCAAGCAGTATATGATCCACATGTTAATGAAAAGTTCAGCTTTTTACTATAGTGATTTTCCAAGCGTAGCTTAGATGTAGCACAAGGCTGAAAATATGGGGCACCCAGAGAGGATCGAACTCACTACTCAGTCGTAATTGTTCGGCTTTTTACTATATAATCTTTCGAGCATGCATATTGCTCTGGCTCTGCACACGAACCCAAAGAGTTGTGGGTGTAGGTGTGTGCACTCGCGTGTGTATATGTTTGTGTGTGTGATTATATGACTATTTATGTGTATGTTCAATTATAACATGATAATTATTTCTTTCTTACCTTAAACAATCAAAACACTTACTAATCAAAAAGAGTCAACCGAATAAATAAAGAGCTTTGCCGAGAAACAAGCTTTAATGAAAAATTATATCCTTCAAAAGTTTTATTCAAATTTGAATGAAAAACGAGCAAAACTTTTGCCAAGAGATTTTTTTTTTTCATCGGTTTATTTATTGAATTACTACCTACAAAAGGGACTGGCTAATTTATACCTTTTAAACAATAAGGCCCGAACCTGAAAGGAAATACTGCAAACTACCGCTCACTGTCAAACAAGGAACAGAATAAAAACAAGGAAAACTAACACATTATGAATGCATGTATGTACGCGCGTGTGCACACCCTTCTGTATGTGTGTGGGTGTGTGGGTGTGTGCATGCAGTGCCAAACTCATTGCCAACATAATGACCTCATAAAACAAACGAGCAAGGTCAGTGAAAGACTCAAATATAAATAGGTAGTATAATAAATATGTTTTATTTACTTTTTAGTAAATAATATTAAAACTGACGCAACAAAAAAGGAAAGACTTGCGAGGATATTTAGATTCATAACGTAAGGAGGATATATTGGGCGAGGCAGTAATGTAGATTCATTGATCGATGATTGCCAATATAGATATTTATATCGCATAGATAAGTGAATATTCCCAGAAAAGACTGACCGCTGAAGAGGAAAGGTGACCATAAAACACCAAAATTTTAAATGCACATCTTATCTAAAAACAAATTTGTATCCTTATCAGAGAACCTACAATCATAGCGTAACACTAGAATATTTACGAGATGGGGTGGGGCTGAAAAGTTCTTATCCTGACCAGTTTCTCATAATCAGTATTATGAACAGACATCAGAATACTAATCTTTTGCATAGATTATATATATATATATATATATATATATATATATATGTGTGTGTGTGTGTGTGTGTGTGTGTGTGTGTGTGTAGACAATAAAATCAGTTCCGCAAGTTGACCAGCTTATGCACTGGCCTGATGATCAGTTATGACGTGAAACTGACAGTCAGTGTTCAAAATTGATTTCTGTGTCCACACTGTTTATATATACATACATACACACACAAGTGTGTATATATATATATATATATATATATATATATATATATATATATATATATATATGATAAAAATATAGTTTCAAGGTATGTTATATTCATGGATAAAAATGCTCAGTATCAGAGATAGAAGGTATATAAATATAAAAGTGAACACTAAGGTCTCCTTCACAAGGAAAACAAATCCAACATGGAGACTGAAAGTGAACTAGATAATATATGTAAATTAATACTAGAAAGAATTAACTTAAAACTAAGCCACAAGTTAGAAAATCACAAGAAACTACTATACATTGGTTTCGCAACCTAAAACAAACATAATTGTGTATTTATATAACTAGATATAAAATATGTCTATCCTTGTATAACAGAACACAAGTTATATAAGGCCATCTCTTTTGCTCAAGAACCAATAAAAATGAGCGGAAGCAAATTAAAAATCATTAAGCACTGCTGAAAATCACTATTATTCGGCAACGAAGAAGCATGTCCAAAGTAAGAAGGAACCTTTGATGTTACATTGGGAATTTGTGATGGTGCATTTTATGAGCGCATAGGTATACATTTAATACAAGTACTAATTAAAATAATCGATAAAAATGATATAGGTCTGTACATGGTTGAAAGCCGCATAATCATAAGAGACTGTACAGAGAAAACAAAAAAATAATCATACAAATTTTCAAAAATATGGATTCGACAGAGACATAAAAAAAATCTAAAAATAGATTTTATAGATGTCACACTCAACCTAGAAAAGGAACTCATCAAACATATAGGAGACCCAACGTCAAACCATTATATATACGCACATCTTCCAACCGTCTTCCCACAATAATCAAGCAGACCCCATAATCAATTAACCACAAGTTATCTGACATTTCTTCCAATGAAACCATCTTCAACAAAACCAAAAATATTATGAAACAGCCCTAAAAGAATAGATTTTCGGCATCACTTACATACATACCACACAGTACAAAAAAAGCCAACAGCAAAAGAATCATCATAATCCCCCGTACAACAAAAACGTAGGAAAAATATTCATTAAAAACGTACACAAGCACTTCCCCAATCAATCACTCACCCCAAGATATTCAGCAGAAACACAATAAAAATAAGCTATTGTTGCACTGAGAACATAACACAAATAATAAAAAAGCTTAACTTAAAAATAACCAACAAACTACCGACACAAATTAAACAACCTGTAAGTGCTGAGCAACGAACGAGTGTCACTTAAATGACAATTGCTAACAAAACAATACAATATACCAAGCTACTGTAAAATTAACAGATAGCGAAGAAAAGATATATATAGTTGTAACTGAAGCACTCTGGAAACAGAACTTACTCACACAAAATATCGTTTACAAATAGTAAATATGCGAACAGCACAATGCTTTCAGAACATATATGGTAATTAAAACCAAAAACCAAATTACACCAAATATATCATGGAAAATAATGAAAACAACAGCAGCTAACAACAACAAATCAAGAAATTTTGTCTAGAGGAAAAAACAGTTATAATCATCTTCCTAGACTAACTAGGTAAACGATCAGAATTCATTTCAAAATACAAACACGAAAACAAATTTTTAGCAAGTTACTGAAAAATCGAAATCCAAAAGCGAATACCTTGTAAAATACTAACATGAATAATGTGCACTAAATGTAATGCAGATAATGTAAGATACTTTATACAAATCCAGTACTTTAAACTAAACAAATATCTTATTAAGACCCGAAAAAATAAAATAACGCAAAATAAAAAAGATATCTAAATAAATAAAGTAAATTATAACAAACTAAGAAAGAACACATAAACACAAATAAATGCAATTATAATAATCAACAACAAATAATTACCTGTCTATATCTCTGAGATGAGGTATTATGATTTCTCGCATTATTTACATTATTCGGACTGTTATCCTCATTTTTATTGCCATATGCACAACAGACTAAGGAGTCAGTGCTAAACAAGGGTCTCAACTTCGCCACAACCATCAGTCGGATACCATTGCTTGAATCGAGGAAAATAGCCTCGAACCTCCCTCAGGCTCAGACGGATGAACTAAGATGGACAATGTGACAGACACTGGAGAAATCTAAGCTACACAAATCAAATATCACGAAACTGGAGAGGCTGGCAATTAGAACCCTACAGAGGAATGAAAGCATCATCATACTAGCAGCTGACAAAGACAATGCAACTGTAGTGATGGACAGATCAGAATATACAAAAAAAAACTCATGGCGAATGGTAGCTACATAAAGTAAAGAAAGATCCTACAATGATAACAGATGGCAAACTGTCACATTTCCTAATCAAGAACAAGTACCACTTCGCACATAAGTCATGCAGGCAGTTGTCACATTACAACAAGCTACTTCACATATACGGTCCCTCAAAGATTCGCAAAGACTGCATTCCGCTCAGGCTGATTGCTACCTGCTAAGACTCTGTGTACGACGCTCTGAGTCACTTCATAGTAGATATAATCGACCCATTAATCGGAAAGTCACCATCATATGTCCGGAACTCCGCTCAGTTCGTGGAAATAATCAAAGATGCTCCCAACCAATCCAACTAAATGGTGAGCCCGGACATGATGAGTTTGTTCACCAAGGTACCCACGGACAGGGCACTCTCGGTAGTCAGAGGCAGACTGGCCTTGGACTCCTCCCTAGGAGAACGGGCAAGTATATCAATAGATAACCTGGAGATGCTGACTTTCTGTACGCAAACAACATACTTTACTTCGGAATGAGATTAGGCATATATCGACAGTATGAGGGCTTAGCAACGGGGTCGCCATTATCACAAGCAATAGCCAACCTATATATAGAATACTTTGAGAAAATGACATTAGAATCGACACTACTAAGCCAACCCTATGGTTGAGAAACGTAGATGACACCTTCATATTCTGGCCACATCGGGAAGACCAGCTACTACTGGACCATGTGAACTCAATAAGATCATCGATATAGTTCACAATGGAGCGAGAAAACGACAACAAACTCGCCTTCCTGGATGTACTAATATCTCAAACAGAGTAGGAGTTCAAGACACACGTATACCGCAAGCGAACATTCACTCCACAATACCTCAACTTCAAAACTCACCATCCACACCCGAAAGAAAAGGACCGTTCGTTGCTTACAACATCGATCAAAAGTCATAAGTGGTGACACAGAAAATTACAGACAGGAAATGGTCAATATAAGCAGTACCCTACAACGTAACAGCTACCCTGAATACATGGCAGTAGCTCCAGCAAACTGGGATAGAAGGGTACAAGGGGATAACAGCACTCAGAAAACAGCTTCAGTCTGTCTACCATATGTGAAGGGATTATCAGAGAAAATACAAAAATCTATGATACATATAACACTTCGCAGACGCAGCTTCCGAGTAAGACCCCCACCCACCCTGGAGGAGAACATGACTAAGGACTGTGTGTACGCCATCCCGTGCAGATGTGGTAAGAAATACAAAGGAGAAACAGGCCACTCCATTAACATAAGACTACAAGAACATCGTAAAGTAGTAACACGAGGGGAAGTAGAAAATTCTGACCACATATGGAAGGAAAAGGGAGATCACGGTCCTCTGCGGGATGAGGTTGAAATAATAGACAGAGAGCATCACTGGAAAATACGTAAACTTAAGGAATCAGCACATATGCTAGACCAATCATAGAAATGAATACAATATGGGAACCAGTAATAAGGAGTGCTAAAAAAGCAATGAATAACAACAAAAATTCCAATATAAACTCTGGTAAAAAAATTCAATAATAATAACTGAAAAAATTGCAATATGAGCACTGGTAAAAATGTTTGTTAAGACATTAAGTTTATAAGTCCCAAAAATTCATACGCGGATCTTCTCAAGCGCACATGGCCCAGTGGATAAAGACGTTGGCTAGATCGTGTGTTCAATATCAGGCCTTTCTACAAAACGTGTAAATAAATTAGTTGTCACCTAATGCTAGGATCTTTACCACCACGTCCAAGACAATCGAAAAATAACCACCCCGACACATTCAGATGTCAGTACTTTTTTTATTTTCTTCTGTGAATAAGACAAATTGGTAAGAAGAATGGTAACAGGAAAAACATCTTAGTTTTTGACGACGCGTTTCGTCTTCCGACCTTATCAAGGCAAAACTGAAGTGAAATGTTCTTGTTATCTTTCTAAGTTTTAGATTTAATATAACTGTGTCATTCCGCCTACATAGATACCGCTAGTGAAATCGTGAGACATATTCTGAAGATTACTTGAAGCATGAAATTCACTGTCACTATACAGTTTGTATTACTATATACGTATTAGCTATATTGATAAATTCTCTATCTCTGTACAATCCCACCATAGCAAATTTTAAACAATATATATAGATGTGCGTGCAGATTTTCTGGAAAATATATTTATTTTTTACATATTATTTACTGATCAAAATTATTTCGATTGTGTATACTGCTTAAATAATATAAAACAAACACTTATCAATAAGCCCCTAATTAGTCGACAAGAAAATCAAATTTCATTTAAGCAACAATTTTAACATTGACCATAAACATAATACTGACAATAACACTATTAACATATATTACCACAAATCAAATGCACTACAATTACAAAAAAGACGAAACAGCAATAACAAAATCTTACATAAATATATAAAACTAGTTGATAAAAACAAATAAACAACATTCATTATTTACTGCAGAAAATTAAAAACTAGCAAATTAATATATTCCAAACTTCCAATTACAAGATCAATATTGTATATGAGTATATTTGCTCACACGGAGAATGTTTCTCTGTAAATAAAGAACCATAAAATGCCTTA
>OZ010599.1:48582286-48639786 GCA_963932145.1 Acanthosepion lycidas | reverse complement strand
ACTTAATGATCATTGATTCAAATATATTTGAGATCCACTTAACGGTACTTATCAGGTAGCACACACCCACATATACTTATGTTTTATTTATACTTATATATAAACATAAATGCATAAGCATTCTGCCGTGTATGTCAATGTGTATACGTGTCAATCTATATATGCATGGGCGTAACCATTTTCTAAATTTTTTTTTAATTATTTTAGATAAGGAATTACCATTATCATACACTAATATATTTGGACTAGTGTTTTCATTTGGTTGTTATCGATATATTTCAGCAGTTTATAATCTTCAGCCTTCTTCAGAAGTTTGTAGTAGTTTTTTTATATATCCTGTGACCAGTAAGGTCCTAGGGGCACCATGTGTACTTCAGCTATACTAGAAGTGCTGTTTCTTGGATAAGATAGCCTGATGGAGCCCAACCCTCTCCAGGCGGGTTTTGAATTCAGAGTTGTCCTTCTCCTAGACCAGTTGCCACCCAAGGTTATAGAACCCAGTCTGTCCTGCTATTTATCCATAGCTGTGAAGAGAAGAAGAGGATTCATACCTTTCCCAAGGGTATTAGCACGTAAGTGAATGTAATGGATCCGACTGAATTCGGTTCTCCGATTTCTCAATCCGAGCCGCTATCCATTACCCCAACGTGCCTCCATTTGTAGTAGTTAGTAACCTATTAAGATAATCGTACCGAGTCCTTTATTTAATCCACTAGAGTATAATGTTCTTATTCTTTCTATCGCTAAAAGATCTAGGGTCAATTATTTCTTTTCGCGTCGCTTCTCATTTTCACTAAATCAGGGTAAATGAATGTTTTGTACCACCTGAAACAGAGATTGAACTCACAATTACTCGATTTTATTCCCTATGCCAAATAGGTGCTGGAAACGGAGCCTAATAAACCTTTTAACTTAACCAAAATTTTTAATTTTACATTATTTACAGTGTAACTAGGTGATGGTATTTTAGAGTCTGAAGGTAAATGAAATTTCATTCTTAATTAAAGGTTCCAATAGGGCATTCATCTCTATTCTAGGTTTACTGAGGAGTAATTGATGCCTAGCATGTACGCTCATTATTTCAATTATCTTATTTTCTCTTTTTGTTCTCCATTATTCTGACTTAATTCCACAAGGGTTGGAAATCCACATTACCCACCATCTCTGATCAGCTATACCTGATTTCATTGTATTCCATCAGAGTACAATGTTCCGATGCCTCACCACTCTTACATTTTTTTATCAGTTTCTTTTGCTTTTGTATTCACTGTCACAATAACGTGGAATAGAATCTATGTAGTTCTTTGTTTTATTTTCTTCTGAGCGATATTTGTTTGGGAATGATGTTTCCGAAAGTGGAATGACTTTTTTTTACTGTCCTTATGTTGTATAGACAACAGAATTTTCTAAATAGTTTTCGATATGTCTCTGATGTAATGTAGACAAACCTTAGGAATTTTCCGATTGTCGTCATTGACCTTATATCTCTGCTCGTGGAAACTGGTGTAATGCTTACAGAATAGTTGTTACTATGAATTAATTGTATTTCTAATGCTAATAATCCATTGGTAGTCGTCTCGGTCACCATTTCTGTGGCAGTGAACGATTCTTTTCTTTAGTCTGTATAGATGTTGGAATTTAAGTTCAAGCATTGTCCGGCGAATGTCCCTTTATGATATATAAATATCTTAAAGCCAGTCTCGATGGAAGTTATTAGCACATCCTGGAAGACCGGACTATCTTTCTCTTCTTTTTTCCATTATGAATTGTATTGAAGTTCACATCGTCCCGCAGTACGTGCACATCTTCGTAGTGAGGCAAGATTATAAAGATGTTATCTAACGTATCTCAGCCACATAGTGCATTATATATATATATATATATATATATATATATATATATATATATATATATATATATATATATATATATATATATATATAAGAGGGAAAACTATACTTAGGCGACGCGTTTCGGCCTCTGAGGGACTTTATTAAGACAATTGCCTTGATAAAATCCCTCAGAGGCCAAAAACTAAGCATAGTTTTTCCTCTTGCCTCTTTCTTTTTTATACATTTTGTCTCTTTTACAGATACACACCATCTGAAAATATTTACACACACATACACACACACACATATTTGTGTATGTATACATATATATATATATATATATTTCTGAGATGAGGTATTGTAACTATTTACAGTATTTATACACTGTCCTGGGTATGACGGTAAACTACGTCCAACAGCCATACCTCTGATCAGGAGGTTTTGAGGAGCGTGGAACCCCCTCTTACTTGCTTCGTTCTCAGGTCCACGCTGAACCGGTGTGGTAGCACCTGTTATGGTCCCAGCTATGGGTAAATAGTTAACCCCAAACTGGGATTAAAACACTACGAAAATGTAAAAATATGTTTTAATACCAGAAATACCTTGTAATAAATTATTATCAGTAATGCATTTTTGAAAAAAAATATTACCAGCAATAAAAATCTTGTTGGCATTAAATTGATTGAAGTTGATATGTCGTAAAAAAAAATCTATTTATATCGTTCGGACTGTTGTTCTCATCTTTATTGTCATATTCACGACGCTTCGGCCGTTGTACGCTCCGTCCTTCTTCAGTTAATCTACGTTGGAATTTCGAATCGTAGCCTTTATTTCGTCCATCGGGGTAGATTGTTCTAGTTCCATATGCCATGCCTTTTCTGGATATCTCAGTTTGTTATTTTCATTTAGTAACTCATCTCTTCAAATTTTCGTTCACCTGTGGCCAAATATTGAACTCACATCTCTTTAGGCCAAGTCATTGGATTACTTCAATCAACGCTTTTATTCACTGGGTCATGTGTCCTTGGGGAAGGAATAACGGCTTCGATTCGAAATTCCAACGTATATCACCTGAAGAAAGCCAGGGCGTACAACGGCCGAAACGTTGTGAATATGACAATAAAGATGAGGACAACATCCCGAACAATGTAAATAGTATATGTGTGTGTGTGTGTGCGTGCGTGCTCGTGTGTCTGCGTGCGTGCGTGCGTGCGTGCTTTGTAAATTGGAATAAGAGAGTGAACAAATATGTCTGTATATACATTTGTAATATTTGTATATTTATTCCCGTTAAACGAATACGCTATATACGAGGGTCGGCTACTGGCCTACCAGCTCTTGTATTCATTTTCATAACTTTTAGTATAATAATTGATGTGTCTACTTATATTTCTATCTAGGTCAGCCTATAAACTTTTCAGTCGTCTCTCGTTAAGTCATAGATTAAATAGATGAAGCTAGGCATCTCTAACTTGCAGATATTCGCTACAAGATGCATCCCACACTTAGTGAAAAGATATATATCAACACACACGCTTATATATAAGGCGTGAAATAATTGTCTATAGATAGGTAGATAGATAGATATGGACAGACTGACGCAGATAGATAGATAGATAGATAGATAGATAGATAGATAGATAGATAGATAGATAGATAGATATAGAAACAGTCATGCTTTAATGTTTTTGAAGCTGTTACAAAAAATCAGATCATCAAAAGATACTGAGACTAAATAATGACTGTCTCCCGAAGCTGGTGTTATTTTCTTTGGAGATAGATAGATAGATAGATAGATAGATAGATAGATAGATAGATAGATAGATAGATAGATAGATAGATATAGAAACAGTCATGCTTTAATGTTTTTGAAGCTGTTACAAAAAATCAGATCATCAAAAGATACTGAGACTAAATAATGACTGTCTCCCGAAGCTGGTGTTATTTTCTTTGGAGATAGATAGATAGATAGATAGATAGATAGATAGATAGATAGATAGATAGATAGATAGATATAGAAACAGTCATGCTTTAATGTTTTTGAAGCTGTTACAAAAAATCAGATCATCAAAAGATACTGAGACTAAATAATGACTGTCTCCCGAAGCTGGTGTTATTTTCTTTGGAGATAGATAGATAGATAGATAGATAGATAGATAGATAGATAGATAGATAGATAGATAGATAGATATAGAAACAGTCATGCTTTAATGTTTTTGAAGCTGTTACAAAAAATCAGATCATCAAAAGATACTGAGACTAAATAATGACTGTCTCCCGAAGCTGGTGTTATTTTCTTTGGAGATAGATAGATAGATAGATAGATAGATAGATAGATAGATAGATAGTGAGAGAGAGAGAGAAAAAAAGATACGACTGAAATCGTTCAGTACTAAGAGGCTGAAATAGGTGAAAAAAAATGAAACAAATAGGAAGGAAGAAGATTTTCAATTCCAAGAGAAAAATCTAACTTTCAAATATACATACACACGCACACACACACACATTAAATCTCAAATAATTCGGATTTGATAAAAGAAGTTAAGGGTTAAGACCTTTAACGAATTTTATTTTAATTTTCCTTTGGATTTAATTATCACATGGAAAGAACCATTATTTTTATCGCTCTAAAAATCTCTATCATTAGATATTGGCAAAAAAGGAATAAGCAAAAAAAATAAAATTCAGTTCATTTGCTTTTCCTTTAATTTCCATCATTGTTGCAGTGGCCATAGTAGTAATACTTTCATAATAGCAATAACAATGAAAAGTTATCAGTTAACGGGACACTTTCGACATACGACATCTTTACACATTTTTCTGGCGAAATTTACAACTCTTTTGTAGATATTTATTGAAATTATTTACTTTTATACATCTAACTTAGAATCATTATAAATTGTTTGATAAAATGTAAGTCTGTACCTTTTTGTCAAAATCAACTGATTGATAACTTTTGATAAGAAAGATATAAAGCTAGAGGCTATCTAAATAATAATAACAATAATAATAATAAAGATGGTAATTTAATATTAATATTCAAAACGACTTTATCATAATTGTTATAATATCAAGGTTTATATTATACTAATAACAGAAATGTTTTATCTATTTTTCTGTTTTATGCCTGGAGTATTTGGATATTTTCATTGGAGTCCACTCAGTCCTCCAGCATTTTCCTCAACATTCCATCTGTTTTAGTCATACTGCCGGTTGGATGTTGTTTTGTTTTGTTTTGTTTTTTTTGGGGGGGGGATTTTCATTTCTTATTTTATTTATTTTTGTTTGCCAAGCTCTTTTGTGTTCCAAGCTCTTCAGTAATGATGGGTACACTTATCACCTTCATATTCCCAATTTTTCAGCTTTTCTCTAGTTTAGAAAAGGCCCTGAAAAGTACACAATAGATATTTATTGCTTTAATCATATTTTCCGTGTTCTTCTCATATATTGTTTCCTTTTTCCTTCATTTCATTCGATGCATGTGAATCCGCTTCCATTATTCATAGATAATTATGGATCTCTTTCTCGTTCAGTAGCCTGATAATTTATTGGTTTTTCTTCTTTGTGTGTTGTGTCTCCTCAGGATGTAGGTGATCATGGCTCTCCACAATTTCCTGACATTTGTAGCTCTTAATAAATTTTGTTTTTTGTTATTACTTCTAAACCTTATTCCGTCCTCCATTCACTAAGTACTTTTATGTGTTGCTTTCTTCTGCCTCTCTTGTTTTCAATCTGTCCTATGAGTATCAGATTTCTCAAGCCCTCTTTCCTCATTATGTGCCCTAGAAAATACAACTGTCCCTTCCTAATATTAAGTACACGATTCCTTTGTGTTTCCATTTTATTTAAAACTTTGTCGTTGCTCACATGTTAAGTCCATCTCCTCAAAATCCTTCTATAGAAGCACATTTCTGTGGCGTCAACATTTACTGCTATATAGAAGGGGTCAGCTATCAGATAAAAGTTTAGTTTTCTTGGTTACGTAGTTCAATTTTTTTCTCTTGCTTCTCTTTCACTTTTCTTCAAGGCCAGTATTTCTTGATCACAAATTCTATTCTGGTTTCCAATTCTGAACTTTTTCATTAAATTCTTAGTTATTAGCATACTGTAAGTGGTTGTTTGTTTCATGTGATTTTGTAAATATCGTCCATTACAATTCCGCAGGATGTACTTAAACAGTTGCAAATTTTTCAACGTATTCAGGCATTCTAATATTAACATTGTGGGTTCATGTAGACTTTTATATAATTTATCTCAACGTGTTCGGTTTTCTTCTCTATTTTAACTTATTTGACAATTTTTTAGAGCTATAAATAATGGACCATTTTCTTCTCTCGATCTTTTCTGTCACACTTTCTGTTTCCCAGGTAAGGTTAATAGATTTTCTCTGCAAATTTTCCCCTAGCGATCTTTCAGAGGGTAAGCAGACGTGTCATAGGACTATAATTACTCACAAACATTCCGTTCTGAATCAATAGTTTCATTGGATTCGTTATCCACGTGCAAATTCTTACCGCTACCAGCCATTTATATAATTGATGGGTTATCCTTTCTCGTATACGTGTCAATCTCACGATATAGAAACGATGGATTTTGTCTTAATCAAGAGCCTTATAATTTCAATTTTTCGTAGATATTCCTATTACACACGTGCATACGCATGCACATACATGTATATATATATATATATATATATATATATATATATATATATATATATATATATATAAAGAGATATAGTCTTAAGGTGTGCTATATTTATGGAATAAAGTGCTCAATATCAGAGATAGAGCGTGTGTAAATATAAAAGTGAACATAGAAGTCAACACTTAGAGGCGACAGTCTGTTTTATGCTATATGCAATCGTCAGGCCTGACGATTGCATATAGCATGAAACAGACTGTCGTCTCTAAGTGTTGACTTCTATGCTCACTTTTATATTATATATATATATATATATATATATATATATATATATATATATATATATATATACGGGGGGTGCGTGCGTGCGTGCGTGCGTGCGTGCGTGCGCCTGCGTGTGTGTAATAAGAATATCTGACGAAGCTCTAATAAAAGTGAAACATGTTAGATTGATAAATGTTTCCTATTTGTTCATTATCTGCATTTGATCTTTAACTTTGATAAACAACTCCAGCTTTCTATTATGTTTATTTCTGCATCCACAAGAGTTGCTTGAGGGTAAAAATTAATTTTAGTCCCATCCACTTATTTTTTTGCTTCCCATTGTATTTTAATTTATCTATGATTAAAAATTACTCTTATTATTCCGAAACATTCTATTTTATCTCTATTGTTGAAATATATGTCGGTGTCTGTTATTCTTTAAATTCCTTACAATAAATACTTTTTTTAAAATTTTTCTTTCATTTTATAGAACTGCTGATCCTTTTTCTCGCATTTTTTATTTGTCGATTCACCATACGATTTAGATTTTTGAAGTTATTTTATGTCAGCGTATTGTTTCTCTAATCTCATCTCATATTCTTTCACATTTTAGATTCCAGTGAGGTTTTTTACCAACTTTCAATAACTATCTATTCGCGTAAATATAAAGTCGTTTTGTTTAGTGATGTTGTCAGTTTTAATATATTTCAGTAGTTTATTAACTTTCCCCATTTCAATCTTTATGTTTTTCCAGTTCGTATTACTCAAAAATAGCAGTTTCAATTTATACCCCTGACAGTCTTTTAACATCATTTTGTCGACAAATACTAATAAAACTTCTGCATCTTTTTTCTTCTTCTCGCAACAATCTTCCTGACTATTATTGTCAGACGGTTTTATTACCATCACAGAGGCATCAAATCATAGCAAACTAGCACGAGAGTATTAGTTTGCCGTGACTTGATGCCTAGCATATAAAATGTAACATACACAATGTGATTTTAATAGTTTCAACATAATAGTTGATAACATAATAATAATAGCTTCAATAATTTCGTACAGTAATTTTATCGTTACAATATTCTCTGCCCCCAGACCATGTTTATTTTCTCCCCGGCTTTCATTTTTACTCTGTGTTTCACCGGGAAGACAAACATATACTATGTGATGGCTTCTTTTTTTTTTACTTGTTCTGCTGTTTTAATCTGGACATAGTGATCCGTTTAAATTTCAAAGAGAGCGTCTTGTTTGTCATTTGGTTGCCTAATCGATCTCGAGTCATTTAAATAAAGGAATTCCCTCGGAATCACTGTCTCTCTTCAGGCTTATTATTGTCATTATTAATTACTTTAAAATATTATTACAAAAGCAGTTATACAAACGATTTGCGGGCGGTATTTTGTTTTGTACTTTTTGAACCAAGTCCACAACTATATTGATTACAATCGACACAGGTTACACGAGACTTGCTTAAGGCTGAAAATCTCACCTTCTAACCTGCTAAGTCAATTTAAATAGATAAAGACTTCCACACTTTTGACTAGAGGCACCATATCTTTAATTATTATCGTTAGTTTTACATGGCAATCAACAATTGTGTTAGTAGAAACTAAAGTAATCAACATTTGTTATTGTTCTTATGACGGTTGAGTGTATTCCTATTCTTACAAATCTTTTATTTCTTTCTTCTTCCTTCTTCCTTCTTTTTCATCTTTTACTATAAGACATTTCCTGTTTTTACTATAACCTACGTTTTTTCCTTTGAATACTTTACACGTTATCTTTCTTTGAATTGCGTCTCTCTCTCTTATTTCTTGTCTCTTTTTACATTTTCTTCTTTTCATCAGACCATCATTCCACATCCATTTTCCCACCATCCATCCTAATGTCTCCTTTTTATTCCGGTTCTCTTTTCAATTTGCCGTAAACAAACGCAGCAGTTGGCTTTTTCTCTTTCTTTCCTTCATGATTTCTTTATTTACGTTTTTTATTCTTACTTCTATCTTATGTAATTCCTTTCTAATCTTTATTCATGTCTTAGAGCTCTGCGGCGTAGGTGATAGTACTTCTGTCGCCATCTTGTTTAAATTCTATCGTCTGCTTATAATTAAATGCTAACAAGGATTCTAGTTCAATACAATGGATATTTTTTATTCATGGTGCTGATAGTACATCGAACATCATGTCAACCCACAAGAGAACCACGCTATCTCTATGTCAGGACCAAACTTCAGGGGTGATGTATTAATAATACGCTACTTATGATAACCAAAACTTTGCAGCAGAAACTTGACCAAACGGATCAATACCTGGATAGGCTTCATTTTTAGATACTCTCGACCCTTCTTGTACTGGATTTCAAAAGCCTGGGATACAAAACAAGTAAACAATCCATACAGATTTGTACATTAATGATTGTGTTGACAGACGATATGCAAAAATAAATGAGGTTGGGAAGTAGACAAGTTGATATCAAATATTTGATCAACACTGCAACAAGTGATTTGAATATGATACAGGGCAAAGACTAATTACAACAGGGGATCAAATAGAGGACCAGAAAATAAAAATAATACTCGAAATTGTAAAGAAAACAATTGTACAGGCATTTCAAAATGTAGATTTAAAGAATCACAGATGACATGGATATGACTACATAAAGGAGATCTTCAGAGAGAAATTTAATCGCACTTTATAGGAGCCCTGAACAATGTCATAAGAACTACTTGTATAAAGGCCAAGAATAGAAAAAGCACGGAAGAATAGAAAGTGTAGTGTATACATTTTTAGGATACAATCAATACATAATAAATAATTATAGTAAACCGAGACGTAATACAAGAAGAGAACTAAAAAAAATATGTGACTTTAAGAATGTTATGAAAAGTAAAAAATTAATTTTCAAGTAAAGAGGATTGACTAAGAAGTAAATATTTGAAAAATCTGTTGTTGCAAATGTAAACAAAGAGAGAAGATGCAAATTATTAAGAACATTGCTGAAATACATGAAAACAGTGAAACTATCTATCACCTTTAAGTAAATAACCTTTAAGTATAGGGGCAACTTAGATGGACCTACTGGCTGAACTAGAGATAATGTCGTTCACGGAATAAGTTAACGAATATATCTTAGATGCCACTAAGGGAACGTGGAGTAATTTTTAGGTCTGGTATTATAGGCAATAAAATTATAGACCCCTTTACATTTTATGATAGTTACAATCTAATGGCATAGAATTATTGTAAATTCTTGGAAAAGACATTTTGTGATGCAAAGGTCATAACCATGAAGCTTTAAGCTAAAGAATATTTTCATACAAGACAATGCTTCTCCTCATTCTGAAAAGTTCATTATTTCCCACATTGCCAAACAAGTTTCAAAGACACCAAAATAAGAGAATAGCTCCCAGCTTCTCCAGATATTAATCCAATATAAATCCTATAGTTTATCATTAAGTAAGATATATGTAAGATTGGAAAACAATATTTAGGCAAATAAAATATGTGAGAAGCAATTAATGTTAAAATTGAGACAGGAGAAAAGTTAAGAAAGTCAATGAACAAGAAAATGATGAATGCTATAGAATGCCATGCATCAAGAACGATGCGAAGAAGATCCCAAAGGGTGTTGCGACAAGGACACAGCCTTGTTTGACGCTACCGTGTATGTCAAATGGCTCTGATGTACTTCCGTCATACTGTACAGATCATGTTGATATGGAAAGATTCAGCGAGACTCTGCATTTTTGATGGGCATCATATCTTATCAAGACAGGATCTTAAATAGACCTTCTCTGTTAACCAAGTCGAATGCTGTTGTGAGATCGATAAAGGCGATATACAGAGGGGGGCATGTTCTGTTTGCTGCATTTTTTCCTGTAGCTGGCGGAGAGAGAATATCATGATCTGTTGGCTCGAAGGCCGCACTGCAATTCGGGGCAGACACGTTCTGCGAGTTTTCGTAATTGAACGAGAATGACACGTGAGTATATTTTGCCAACAATGCCTTCTATCGTTGTAACGGTCGCTTCTCTCGCCCTTGTTTTTGTAGAGGGAGATGATCTTAACGTCTCTCGTGTCCTGTGGTACAGCAACCTCTTGCCAGAATTGGTAGAGGACTTCATGCATTGGAGGCAGTAGAGCTGTCTTTGCTTGATCAGGTTCGATGGTATACGATCGCTACCTGGTGCCTTTCCTGCAGCCAAACTTTCAATGGCCAACGTTGGTTCAGCTTCCAGTACATCCATGGTTGGAAGTATTTAATTGTCATCGAGGGCTTCTGTTTCGGGTTGAGGTCAGAATAATGTTCCACCCAAAAATCTTTCCCTCTGCTGGCTCTTGTCAGTGATTACTTCCCCAGTGGAAGATTTGAGGGGAGCTGACTTAGTCTGGACTGGTCCAAGTGCCCCCTCTTGATACCATCGTACATTCCTCTGATGTTCCCCATGATGACATCAGTCTGGATGTCTTCACAGAACTGAGCTGTGTCCAGTACTCATTGGAGCAGCGAAGAGCTGTCTGTTGAACACCTGAACTGTTTGTTAGGAATCTTCTTAGACGTAGCGAGAGCGGTGCGCTTAGCTGCAATGATAGGGTTCATCTCAAAGGATTTTGCTTCAAACCAATCATAAGGTTTTCTACCCAAAATTGGCCATGGTTGTGCGATAGATGGTGTTTACTACAGACACTTCACTTTGAAATTGCGAGAATGAAACTTGTACGATGCAAAGAAAGTTTTGTCATAAAATCACAATAGCTCATACCATAGTGCTACCGCCTCGCTGTTGTATTCTTTTGGTCACAGGCACATCTGAATTGGATAAAATCTATCTTTTGGTCATCCATCAGGTACATCAAATGTCACTCAAGATTCGGCAGTGAAAATTACTTTAGAAATATCAATTTTCAAGTATTTCTAGGCCCAATTTTGCTGCTATAAAAAAAACTTTCTTTAGCGAGAGGAGGTTGCGTAGAGGAATTTCTTTTTACAGATCTCAATTCACAAAGTATTCTTCACCTTTTCTTCTCCTTGACTACCTCAGTTCCCGTGTTTTCAAATATCTGATTGCTGGTCAAAAGTGATTGTTTTGCTATAAATCGCTTTAGTTTACGTTCATCTTGAAGAAGCAAGTTCTTAAAGCCTTTTCTTTGCTTCGAGTTTTCAACTTATATTTTCAACTTCTTTATCATTCGATGATCTCTGCAAAGCTCTGATATCTCCAATATGGAAATTCCATTAATAATTTTGTTATTTTATTTTCTGTTTTTCAGCAGTTGTTAGATTCTTCCCTTTACCTCAACATATATTATGAACAAAAAGAAAAAATAGTTTTTTTATTATATTTCAAAAGTCTTAAGCTAATATTAGCTTAATCTGCATATTAATTTGTCAGTCCGTTTTCGTAAATTTCAAGTATCCCATTAAAAATTGCAGAAAATTTAGTTAAATATATTACTAAGTGTAGAAATTGACAAGTTTAAATTTGACAAATATTGATTCAGAATTTTTTGAGTTATTGAGCTTATTTAATTTGCATAATACCGTGGAGCATCGCTCAGAAAGAAATTTCCGATACAAAACTTCGTGAACCACTTTTAATACGTTTGATTTTTACAGTACCTACTACATAAATCGGGAATTTTTTTTCGGGGATTTGAGACTATCTATTTTTACCTTTCTGAAAATAAAAAAGGTATAATATGCCTAAAATATCCTTAATTTTCTCCCTTCTTCAATGTTCGAATCAGTGCACTAATAAATGCAGCTACAATAAACTCGAAAGTTGATGTTTCTAATATAGTTAAAACTAAACGATTTCAATAACATCTTACAAAAAACAGAAATAATATTTTAACCAACTCAGTATGTTATCTTCCCCAAATACAGTTTAGTGTCTAAGTTGAAATAAGTTTTCCGTTAAAAAACATTTAGAATTTTGCTAACATAATGGTTTATTATTTTTATCAATGCCAAGTTATTTTTTTTTTCAGAAATTGATAAATTACGCGTTTGATGGTATAAAAGACTCTGCCCCACCATGCTTATATTTAGTATTGCAGTGTTATGCAGTTAGCTGAGGTAATCTACGTCATTTGCGTAAACATTACCAGATACTTCAACTTCAGAAGAGATAATTTGGAGCCATTATTTGGAAATCTCAGGATGTCTTTAAACACGGTACTTCTCTGTTTCCTTAGTAAGTTATAGTCTGCCTAGCTGCGTTCTAAATTCTAGGAGTTGCCTTATTCGTCAGTTGATGGTATTGAATTCATAACGGGAAAATTAAACTTTTCATCACACATTGATGATTGATGATTGATGGTCTCACGATAATTTTCAATGTTGATTGGTGTTAAATGAGGCCCTCGAGTCGGATTGACAAAGATTAATGTATATAATATTTTTTTGAGATAGACGAACATATTCTAAAGTGGGGGAATTGATGCATTTATGTATGTATGTATTATATTCCCCTTGAAGCTAGAAAGCCTCATGCGTATAAAAGATAATCTTGTGTTGCTGCGTTTTTGCTATTAAGCCTGGCTTTATAGAGAATTTTTCTCGCGCTTGTTTTTGCCATTAATTCAATATTAACCCGATCTGTGAAATCCTTTTGCTTGGGCTATAGCTATATCCTGACTTTGAAAGCCGATACCATCGGTTATGGTTCCATATTTTGTTTGCCAGTCGATTAACGATCGCTTTCTTTCAGGATAGCCTTTCCTCTTATCTAGAATGCTTCATTATAGATATGTGGAAATGCCATCAATAATTTTGGAAGAAAGAAACGTAAAAGAAATTAAAATATCGTGCAAAAATGACACTAAAGGTGATAGATCATTTTTACTTAGTTGGAAAACAAAAACAAGAAATTTGGTATTCGGAAGTTTTTAGATTTATTTTTCTGTGTACCGTGTCCCTTCAAAACGTGAACGATCATGGCTCTCCACAACTTTCTGTCATTTATAGCTCTTAGCAATGTTTGTTTTTTGATATTTCTCTTAATCCTTGTTCTGCTAACAAGTTACACAAGCTCGTTAGGTAGGTAATTCGCTGCTTTTCTCTGTTCTCCTTGCCTTCAATTTGCCCTGTGAGTATTAAATTTTCCAAACCCTCTTTCTTTCTATGTACCCTAGAAATTTCAATTGTCTCTTTCTGATCCTAAGTGTAAGTGGCATTTTTGTCTCCATTTTTTCTAAATCTTCGTCATTATTCATATGTTCAATCCATAGTATTCCCAGCATCCTTATGTGACCAGATCTCTGTTGCCCTAAGTCTTTTCTTCATCTGTGAAGACATTGTCTAGCATAAAGTACCATATAGGATAACTGATATTACATAACAGTCCAGTACTCTTATATTTATTCCGGGCAAAATTTTCTTGTTTCTTAATACTTTGCTTAACTTTTTGGTGGCTTCTTTCACTATTCCAATGCTCCTTTTGATTTCGGTGTCATATTTTCCGTCCCCTGTTAAAACACTTCCTAGATATTCACATTTTTGTATTCGTTTAATTTTGGTGTCTCCAATTCGTAGTTCTTGGGGTGTCCCATTTGATGTGTCTTCTTACGTCTTTGTCTTTGGCTATCTGAAAAGACAGGCACAACTTAGATTATTCACACACACACACACACAAACACACACACACATGTGTGTGTGTGTATGTGTGTGTAAAACTTTTCAGATGGTGTGTATCTGTAGAAGAGACAAAATGTATAAAAAGAGAAAGACAAGAGGAAATATTATGCTTAGCCAACGAGTTTTGTCCTCTGAGGGACTTTATCAAGGCTTTAAAAAGTCCCTCAGAGGGCGAAACGTGTCGGCTAAGTATAGTTTTCATCTTGTCTTTTTTTTTATTCATAGTGTATGGATATCTTCAAATGACATAAATTAACAAAAATAAAAAAATAACTTCAAATAGCATATTTCTTCTGGCACAACATAAATGGAAAACAGTTATTTTCACGCAAGTTCCAAACCAAGTCGGCTGATTTTCTGGTTGTACAACATTATTTCTATCTCTTTTGAATGCCTCTATGAAGAGATTGTTTGGTTATTTTTGAAAATCCCGTATCCCTTCAGACCGTTGTTAAACTTGGTTCTTTCAAAGAAAACAATCCTTTGAATTACAGTGACTGTACTTGGGAGTGGTTTCCTGTTGCTTACTTTACACTTTTAAATTCAAAATTCTCCTTTTCTTAGATTAGATAGTCTACCAAGGCTATACAGCTCCGCCTGCTCTACTATTTCATTCATATATGAGGGAAAGGAGATGGATCTATGTTTTTACAAAAGACAGAAGTGTGTCGTCAACGTCACAACTTCAGTCAAAATTTGAATTAGTCCTGCTAAGCCGGTTTTCTGCGCTGATAACGCTTACATCATCCGCGTGTGATATAAGACAAGATAAACATTTGAATTACAAAAGCAAATCTCTTGGAATTATAGAGATCCTGACAATGAGCACATGTTCGTTTTTGCCTACCTCTGTTAAAAAACCACCAGGCAACTCAGATGACTTGAAGAGTTCAATTGGATCTAAGCACGGAAAAGTGTATCATTTGCCTTGTATAACTGGACCTTTCTAGGTGTCTATTGAATCATACTGAGTGTATTTCTTTGATTGAACCACTCTTTGCATATATATTGTCTTGTTCACGAAGCCACTGTTAGTTTTGTGATCATTTTTCTTTAAAATATCTGGAATACAGCATGTTTAATTATAAGCACTTTTCTAAAAAAAATCTTTTTTCCGGATTGCCAAATTTTAAAAAATAAAATAGAATAAAAATCAAGTTTCAGCCTTTTAGTTTCCTTCGTTTGGCTGAGAAAAGTTATTATAATCCCAAATTCACCTCTGATTCCTAATTGTCTGTTTCCTTGCAGGTCAGTAGTACACGCCATATTAACTTCATCTATACAAATTTCACTACGTATCAATTTACATCTAAGAATGTAAATAAAAGTTTAGCTATAATATAGATCATAAAGGTTACAAATTATGTCTCCCTGACATTGACCTTCGGGGAGTTTGGAGATCGAAACTGACATTATCTAACCTTCCAATTATTAGGTCAAAAAACTTTTTTTATTTTATAGCAAACTCAAGATCTCTGTTCGATTTGCTAGAAATTACTTAATTGCGAGAAATGCGATGTTGTACACTCTGGTGACTATTAGCGACCTAGAATGACCGCCGAATTGTTCGTCTCACATACTTACTTGATGTTTTGTGATTATTCATAAAGAAATGTCCCCAGGACTTTACGCTGACAATGATGACCGAAGAACACTCGCGTAAACGCACACACTCTCACACACAAACACGAACAACACACACACACATACACGCACAACACACACACACACATATATATACCGGGTGCGATGGATAAATTGGATAAAATTTTTCCTTCTTTTGGCTAGTTTCTATTTTTTCTTTTACTCAAAATATGCATTTATAATTTTTATTTCATTAGAAGACTTCAAAATAAAATGTCAGATTTAGTTAGATTAGTGTCAAACACAGCACAAATATTACATACTGTTGTGGATTCCGCGTGGGTCCCCAATAAATGACAAACGAAAGTATTTAAACTAAGAAATTAAATGTATTTACACCAAATACAAAAGGTAATGCTGTTAGTAAAATTCAGGAACGCCGGTTAGTATTAATCAAAGATCGCTATATACAGTCTCGAAGTAAACTTACTTAGAGTCGGGCGTCCTTGTAACTGACTTCTAACGTCAACTCAATCACAGTGTCTATGTACTTTCCACTCTGTTCCTCCACCCTGTTCCTCTCTGACTGACTGTGGCTATTTTATGGCAGCAGGACGAGTCCATTTGTATCAGAAAAGGGTGGACCCCATAACACATACATACAATTACATACGTACACAAACGCATATACAAAGTGCAATGGGCAAATTGTCGCCATTTTTTATTTTTTATTTCGCACATGGGTGTTTTTTTTTTTTTTTGTTTTTTTTTGGGGGGGGGTTGTCGACTGCACAGTATATTACAATCAGTTGAACACGGTCTGTGAGAAAAAAAAGCACCATAATGCAATTCACACAGCCAGAAATTTGAAAACGGCATACTGTAGTGCTTGGCATTCGCGCCAGAAGCAACAATACGACCATTTCATAGCATTCGGAAAGAGTTTGTTGAGTTTAAGGGTGATTATAAAGGTGTTTGGAGTGATTAATAGCGATGGCGATATTATGCCTCCATTCATCGTCTCACAGGGCCTCAGAATCGATGCGTAAGGGTTGGCTGCTGCAAGACCGTAATGTCTGGCAACAGGCCTGCAACAGGCCACACAAGCAGGAGAACCCAGTCATGCCTCTTCAGACAATTACTGCTGCCATATCATCTTTACATCTGGTCACCTAACTCCCCAGACTGCAACCCCCACCCCCCGGATTTATATTATTTTCGGGAGCAGTTGAGCGAGACACCAACAAAACTTCTTGCAACACCAAAGATGAACTGAAGGCAGGGATTATGGCAGAATTCACCACCATAAACAAGGAGACCGTCTAAAAGAGTTGCAGGAGATTCGAAGTCGTCTGGAGGTCATCGTTGAATCCAATAGCGATTTTATTGAATAAATTTACTCTACAGTATTTTAAAATACTTTTGTACTGTATATCTGTTAAAATGAGATATCAGTGTTATTTTCATTTTTGCTTAATTTAGACGACAATCTATCCATCGCACCATGTGTGTGTGTGCGTGTATATATATATATATATATATATATATATATATATATATATATATATATATATATGGAACAAATAAGATAATTTTTCAGGGCCGAAATTCAGAGAACTAGTACAGGCTCTTCAGAAGCATATATATATATATGTGTGTATGTTTAAGCATGAAATAGCGTAATAGTCCACAGTATATCACGAAGTCTCTAGTGCATTTTCTATCTATTACACTTGTCTCTAACCAAGGCTAGAGAATTCCTTTTACACTGCTATTTAACCAACGGCTTACGAGAGAAGAAATAAACTAATACCTTTCACAAATGTATTAGTGCGAAAGTGAACGCAACGAACTTAATCGGAATTTCTACCTGAGAAATGCGCGCAGCGTATTGGCTTTCAGCACGGAAAGAGGAATATATATGTGTGTGTGTGAGAGAGAGAGAGAAAATTTCTCCGATTTAACCAGTAGAGAAGACAATATTTATGAATAAAAATGACAATAGGAAAACTAGTAATTGCTGACGCGTTTCGTCCAATGTGGACTTTATCAAAGCAAAATACAAAAAATGAAATTAATTGAACAAGGTAACTAATAAAAACAATGCTGATATAGTAATTGTGAATTCTATCCTGGCCTGGGTACTGGGTACTGGGTACTTGGACTGAGTGGAAATAGAAGAGGAATAACTAACCAATGCTAAAAATAAGAACTAGACAAAATATCCCTCGAAATGGGTAGTGGAACGAGAGTAGTCGAGGTTAAATGAAGAGTTCAATTCAGAATTCCCTGTAGGTTACACTGATTGACATACACCTGATGAAGGCCCGGTGGACCGAAACGTTGTGATAACAACAACAAAGATGAGGATAATAGTCCTAATATAAATAGTGTAAATAAAAACTCAACCCCTATCATATAATAAGCATCGTTACTTTTAAAGAAAAAAGAACACAATGGATGATGTAAACTATTTTCCCAACAATATATCAGGGCGGTCAAGATATTTCCTTCTTTTTTTTTTTTTTTCTTTTTTACTTTTTTTTTTTTCTGTTTTTTTTTTGTGTAGCAGGAACCGATAAACTAAACAGGATTTAGAGGTGAAGAGATTCTCTAAAATATTGGTCATATTCTTTCAAAAAATTTTTATCTTCTGCTATCCTCTTTAGACTTGGTTGGCTATCATTCTTAAGAAGACAAAGAGCGGAAATATATTTTGGAAACCAAATGGTTTCCTAAAAATAAGGTTAGTGTCATGACCTTTACAATCGCTCGACCTAAATCTATTCGAACATTTACGCATAAATTGAAAATTACTGTACATAAATGAAAATCTTCGAATCTGAAAAATTCTACACAGAAGAATGGCCGAAAATGCCAGTCGAGAGATCCAGAAACATTATCGAATGATACAGAAAATATCTGAATGCTGATATCGATGCCAAAGGAGATTCAGCTTAACATTGAAGTGGTTGAATAATTATTAAAACGTCATAAAAATAAAATATTGATAATTATAGAAAGAAAATAATTATATTCAATATTTTATCAATTCACGTATTAAACATTTTTTTAAACACTTTTATTGAGTAGATGTTATCACATCAAACTGGAATGATTCGGCGGAAAAATAAGAAAATAATCTAACTACCGAATACTTTTATGTACAACTTTACATATGTGCAATGTGTTATGTGCAAAAAACAACAGATCAATTATTTATTTTTACCAATTATGATTACTAAATTATTTATAAGTCGTGACCATCATTCTTCATGAGGACGATGTTCACGACGAATGGATATTTTTGTATTTGTTATAATTTATTTATTTTATGATTTTAACGCGAGTTGTAGAACAACCAGTTAAAACATTAAAGTCTAAGCTGTGTAGTTTCCTATTATTTTCATAAAAATTGTCCATGATAAGACAATGAAACATGTAATTATCTAAAGAATATTATTAAAATAAACCATTAAGTAAACTTTCTGATCATCAGTAATTTAACCCTTACGCATCAGTAAGGCATCAATAAATGATGAAAAATAACTTATTTTACACAAAAAATATTTATTTTTCAACATAAACTCCTTCCTCGTCGATGTACTTTACCCAACACTTCTGCTTTGATCACAAAGTCCGGACATTATACAATTAAATTCTTAGATCAAAATTTAGCTGATTGCGTTGGTAAACGTCTGTGATGCTTTGTAAGTATCATAATTGCTTTTGCTATGATTATTTTTATTTTCATGATTAAAAATGTACGTTATAATAAGAAACAACAGCAAAAAAGAATGTCACCAAAAGAAATGTAATAATAACAGTGAAAGTACGAAAATAAATAAAATGTATCTGCTTTAATGGATGTAAAGATTCATTGATAGTTTTTTTTTTTTTTTAAATGTGTTTATTTTGCGAGAAAAGGGCTCAAAGGTAAGTGAAAATTATTATCTTTCAAAGACAAAAACCTTCCCTCTGATCGAAGCAACCCTTTCTGACTAAAACCTGTATTCATTGAGAAGATATAGTTGAAGAAATAGTCCGAAAACTGGTAGATGTAGCTGAAAGGAACTGTAACTGAGGCACATGACAAGTAATCGATTTACTTTCTTTTGATTTTAGAAGGAAAGAATAGTAAAATATGACCGTTGGAAAAGAAAAAAGGAAAAAGGAAAGAAAGCATGATGGCAGAAATATTCGGAAAATGGAAAGAGTGACAATAATGCTATAAAGGTAGGAATGGGAAAATAAAATGCCACGGTTTAATTATATGCTCCAAGAATAATGTACAATAAAGTTGATGAGGCGAAGCTTTATATTATTTTATTACTTATTTATTTTATCAATTATCTTATTCAGCAACAATGAGGCCAGCAATTCTTTCCTGGACAAATAAAAGGCTGTTCCAGAAGGAAAAAATATTCCTTAAAAACTAGACAAACTTTGCAAGGCACTATCCAATTGTCGCTTATCGAGAAATCTGTTTTCGTTTGTGGCCGATGGCAGATTTTCCGCGCGATTTGGCCAGTTTTTGAGGCTAAATCTTTTTCTCCTCCTTCATCACTTTATCATTTTTGTTTTGCTTTCTGCTTTGAATCGACTTTTTGCTCATCACACGATCAGTAGAGTGTAATTAAATGAAGTATAAACAATTGAAACTATACGGAAATACAACGGCAAAGGTAAAATGATGAATGCCTAGATTTTGTATTCCTATTTGCTCATTCAACCTCATGAGAATGGATTGTGATGAGCGCGTTTGAAATGTTTAAAAGCTTACAATTTCCTTTTCAATGTTTTTATCGGTTATCGATCAAAAAGGAAACTACAATATATCACATATTGAAAATCATATATGAGTATATGTATGTGTTTATATATAGAAATGTTGTGAATTCACATTCTAGAATAACATTTCTCAACCGGTGCACCCGGGCAAGGTAGCCAGGTGCGCCTGAAATTAACAGAAGAATAATTTATTAATTGTTTTTATGCTTAAAAACATTATATTTTTAAAAATTTAGAGACCTCAAGCAAAACAGCTTCTATGTCGAAGTCAAGTCATTTGATATTTTAAACTGGATGCTACATTCCTTAATCTCTTAAGGAGTGGATAATCCTTTCCATTTTGCCTTCCTCAAGGGATTTAAATCGGTCATTATCGGCCTCTTTAAAAAAAAAATAGCAGATTCTTCATAAATCTGTTTAAATGAAAATTGTACCGCTAATCTTCTTTGGAGATGCTAAACCAAAAATGACAACCATTAAAAGGTAATTGTTTTTCTTTGTCAAAGTACAAGCACAGGTTTCACACAAGCATATGTAAATATACAACATAATGTCTTAAAAATAAATGCTTATTTCAGGAAACTTCTTCATCATTTTTTTATTTTCTAATTTCATGACTAATTTTTCCTGATTAAAATTTTAAGTGCGCCCTGGAGTTTTAGTTTTTCTACAAGTCCGCCCTGAAGTAAAAAGAAAAAAAAAGTTAAGAAAAACTAGTCTAAAAATTGACAGTTATAACATGCAAGTATTATAGTTTTTACACTTACATGAATAAACTGATTGCTACGAAGCGGGGTAAATAATTAGGGGGTACAAATATATAATTAGCTCACCTTTGATGCTTAAGTTGAAAACATTGATACGTGAATCGCTACGATTGTCTCTGAGACAAAACAAAAACAACCTATTCTTTAAAAAAACGGTAACATACAATGAAAATGGATTGTTTACACCAATGTGGAGTGAAAAATGTCCTGCACAAAACGAACTGAACCACCGTTAACCACGGCAAAAGTCGGTCCGCGCCCGAAGAAAGTTATTTGGTGTAGTTGATGGGATTAAAAGAGCATTGTGTATGAGGATTTCTTTCTACAAAATCAGATAACTACTGTTCCTAATTGGATTGATTAAAGTCAATAATCAACTACAAGCGTTCGGAATTGGTTAATCACTAGTGTCGTCTTCCAACAGAACAACACCTAACCTCTCGTCCCTTTGCAAACCCAACGGGAAATGGTTCATCTGAACTGGGATACCATATACCGCGACCACCTTTTTTGATAGTCATTTCACTTTTGTCTTTTGGAGTTTTTTTTTTTTTTTTAATCATTTCATCCCTAAGGATGCAGTAAAGCTACTAAAACACAAAGGGTTACCAAGTGTGGAAGAATAAGAAAAAAAGGGAAACATTATTAAGGAGCAAGAATAATAAATAAAAGAAGACGGTAGATAACGATTGACATTTCTTTTAAATTTTTGAAGGTCAAAGCTTATTACCATTTTTTAATTTTCTCAAATTTCTTTTTTTAACTTTTCTAATTTTTTTTGTTGCTGCCAATGTTTTCGATTCCTTTCTTAATTGTTCTGCGATTTCTTTTCAACTTTGTCACGATTTCCAATCGATCTTGATTTTCTTTTCTGCTTAAAAGTTTCTTACGGCCCATGGCATTCTTTATATAACTGAAATTTAAAAAATATCAGTGATTGTACGATCATATATATTTCCAATATGGTAATCTCATCTCGAATAAAAAAGATATTATATACTGAAATTCACATGGTATATTTATATTAGGTTGGTACAAAAATAATGTCGTTTTCTCACATATGTGAGAAAACGACATTATTTTTGCACCAACCTAATAGTATATATCGTCATTATATTCTGAAATTTTTACCTTTGAATATTGCTTAATACGAATTTTATTATAAGAACGCTACTTGGATAATAACATCTGATATCGTGTTAGAATCAATTTTAGTTCAGTTTATGTTTCATTAAATATATATCAAGCACAATGAAACGATTGTCTTCAATTTCATATTTTGAGAATATATTAGGTTGGTGCAAAAATAATGACGTAATAATGTCGTTTTTGACGTTAAAAATACGTCAAAAAACGACATTATTACGTCATTATTTTTGCACCAACCTAATATTTTAACATAGCCGAGAAATTGAGATGTTTCATGTGACGTTCTTTTTTCTCTTTATTAGTCAATAGCATTTTATTCCTCTCTCTCTCTCTCTCTCTCTCTCTCTCTCTCTCTCTCTCTCTCTCTCTCTCTCTCTCTCTCTTTCTTCTTCTTCATAATGATTTTGTTTCTTTTATTCAGCGAATATTTGCATCAAGGGCAAAACATCAGTTTAAAGTAGATTAATCAAAATTTTGCATGCAGTTTGTCTCTCAGAAATATAATTATCTGTGAAATGAATAAAGTAATTTCAGACAACAGGCTTTAAACAGTTCATCTAACACGATAAATATCAACGATCACTAAATGAACATTAGCAGACAAATATATCATAATAGTCATTATCATAGGAACTGAGACGTTATGAAAAATTGTATTAGTCCACTTTAGTGAGGACACGTGAAAATCATTAGTTAATAAGGCAGATCGATATTAGAATTACCAAAGCGTTTATTTTCATCTAATAAAAATCGCTAGGTACTGTTGCCTTGTAGTAAATAAACTTCGAATGCATTCTCATATGAATTTATTATTATTATTATTATTATTATTATTATTAATATTATTATTATTATTATTATTATTATTATTATTATTGAGTCAGTAAGTGAGCAGCACGCCAACAAATTTACAGTAGAGTGCAAATATATGAAGCCCAATATACACAATATTATTATCTTTTCTGAATGCATCATGGTACTATTGTTGTGTAGATATATTGGGTATCAGCGGAGATACTACCAGCTAAGTTACAACAAGGACCCCAGATAGACAGTACTTTTCCAAGTATGTTTGCTGTACCCAATAAGGCAGATTTTTGTAGAGTTCGTAACGCTCGGCTTATTTTACACCAAGTTGGTCAAGATATTCTGAGTGACCTAGTCACAACTTGATGACTAATATTTTTCTCCGGCATTGCAACCAACTTCAACTCATCGAAACTGGTTCATTCTTTCCATTAACCCATTATCACAACCCCACTAAGTACCATAAAATTAATATTACTTTTCTTTAAAACAGTAATTGTTTTAGTAGTAAATAAATTTTTAGTAAAGTTTAAAAAACGATTATGGTAAATATTGGAAAGTAGACAATAGAATTAGGAACGCCTCTACTCCAAAAATGAAAATTGCTTCTTCTTTTTCTTTATAATATATTTTTTTAAGTAACTACATAAGGAGCGATCACTTGTGTCAAATTTATAAACAAATTAACAAATTTAATGTTAAATTAACAATTTTAATTGTATTTAAATGTCATAATATGAAAATTATTCAATTTACATTTGATATATACAATTTTTGCCAATTAATATAATGGACATATTAAATAGAAAAAATATTTAACTCAATATAAAAAATACTATTAAATAATCTATAATATAATAAGAGTAATGAATAATAACTAATATAAAATAAATAAATATTAATAAATAATCATCATTTTCTTCATTTTATCTAAATTTCATCGTTATCATTTATTATTATTATTATTATTATTATTATTATTATTATTATTATTATTATTATTATTATTTCCTTGGATTCTATACACATTTCCTTCTGGGTCCCAACCAAAGACTGAAAATGACTTCATGAAAAAATACCTAAAATCATACACATATTACATAGATAAAGTTCTTCGTAATGTGTGAGCTGTACTTGTGAGTATAATTTTTATATTTCTTTAAGGCATTGGCATTGAAGGGATCCCTTCAATGGGTTTATCGGAACTTTTCCCAAACAAACCGAGGGCTCTAGCTACAACTGGAAACATTACTTTTACAAAAATCTAGTTAATTAATTTACTAAATGGCTTTGAAACGTATCTCTAGGATAAATATTAGATTTTTAAGAGATATTTTAAATTTTTTATTTACATTTTACATCTTTAATGCCAGTTCGATGAACGGATGAGTGACAAGTGAACGTCCCAATGTTTTAAAAATGCCCAAAAACTTTAATTATATACGGAAAATAATATTCCTTTTAATATGGATTAGTTTTAGACCATTATCTTTCAAAGAGGATATTTAAATTATTAAAAATGCGTTTTTGTTTTTCTTAGAAAGTCCCATTAATGTCATTGCTTTTCCTAGCACAAGATTGTACTGACAAGAAGAGTAAGAAAACAGCATCGCGCTAAAATTAAGTAAAGATTAATCAATTTCAAATACAGTCTTTTTGCGAATACGAATAGCATTAAGGATGAAGGTGTAACTGAATATATACGATAGTTCAACTGACACTGACATAGAAAATTTATATTTTAAAACCTTTTGGCCAAACCAGGGAATTCCCTGAGGAAATATCTCGAATTGAAGCCCCTTAAATGTATTTTAATAACAATGACAAGTTTTTAATTGTGATTGTTCTGTGACTTAACCTATATATGTAATAGCAGCCATGCCATGCCTAAGTTAGCCAGGGCCACTAGGCGACGGATAGATGACTAGGTGACGAGAATAGAGAATTATAATCTTTCAAACATTCTCGGCGAACTGGTATCAGACTGGTTAAGATACCAGAGACTTTAAAAGAACATTCATCTTTTACTAACAGAGGACAGTAGAATTCTACGGAAGAAATTATTATTCAAATATTAAGTTTTTATTTGTAAATATTGCGCTGGATATCGGTTGAAATTTGAGTGACGCTATCTTTTAAGAAGTTTAATTGTGGCAACTTCTTACAATTGGTATAGTTTGTTTCGTGACTTGATGACTTGGGAATGTTTGGAAAAATGATGCAGACGTGTCTGAAAGCGAAGATATCCGACAGTTTGCAAATACAGCCAGGGATGGGAAGGATATCAAAAGATAAACAAAATTTCAACAGTATCTGGAATAAATCATAGTTTGAAAATTGGAAACAAAGTCTATACAGTCATAAATATGAAAGAATAAGGGTTTAAATGTGAAACATTTTAAGTCATCTAACATAGGTTTTTTTAAGGTTGACATAAGAAGCACGTTTTAGAAAATATTGTGATCGCAGTTCAATAACTGAGATAGATAGATAGATAGATAGATAGATAGATAGATAGATAGATATACAAGACTAGAATATAGAAACAGTCATGCTTTAATGTTTTTGAAACTGTTACAAAAAATCAAATCTATTAATCATTAAAAGATACTGAGACTAAATAATGACTGTCTCACGAAGCTGGTGTTATTTTCTTTGGAGATAGATAGATAGATAGATAGATAGATAGATAGATAGATAGATAGATAGATAGATAGATAGATAGATAGATAGAAAGAAAGAAAATAAATAAATCAATTTCAAATCGATGTTGACGACATTATTTTTGGTGCTGTTCATGGTGAGAACAAAGTTGATGTATAAAACGTCATCGACTTTCTACATATATATGGTCTATACATATATATGGTCGTATACCAATGATGAAGTGTTGGGCTTTGTTCCAACATCACTCTCTATTAGATTATTCACAATAAAGATGTTTCAGACAGAGTTGTCAAAATGTGAGAAGCAGAGGAGTATTTCTTCCATTACATAGTCTCTCTTCCTCAAAATCAGCACGAAAACAAAAATTAACATTCGTTTCGCACAGTAATATTTTATTTTTATCATTTCACTCCATGCAAGGCGATGAAGTCACTAAGACGCACGAGATTACAGCAAATGAGGAAAATTGAGAAAAACGTTGCTGACTAGCAAAGACAGTAAGAACAACATGATTCAAGGAGACAGAAGATGACAATTGATGTTACATTTAAATTTTTGAGGATCGTACTTGATAGGAAAACAAGAAATGAAAGATAGTTCCTCAAGCGAGAAGTGCGCGATAATAAAACATTAGAATAGAACCTGTGCTTACACTTAATAATTTCAACAGTAGAATGATGCGATCTAACAGACAATATAGTACTACGATTAAATGTGTAAAGATAATATATCAAATAGGCGAGCTCACAGAACAATTACTATATAAAATTTATAGAAATGACATAGATAAGCTACGTTACGGCTGTGGAAAAGTGATTAAAGTCGAGATGTTAGGTTAGGGCCGATAACATTGCAGTTTCTCCTTTGGATTTTATCAAGAATAAGTACTATTTATCTATAAATGCAGAAAACTTCAAACAATATATATATATATATATATATATATATATATATTGAGAGAGAGATAGATTTTTTGTGTGTGTGTGTGTAATAAATAAAATTTATTGTTCGATTATCTTAAACCTACAATGAATTTTTCCCTCTGGGATTAACTTTTATTTAGAATATTCAATTTTATTTATTACTATCTGTCTATATTTATGAAATGAGGTAATGTTATTACTTACAATGTTGCTTTCGTCTTTGTTGTCATATTCACGACGTTACGGCCGTTGTACTCTCTGACCATCTTCCTTGGAATTTCAAAGGGAACCATTTTAATTCGTCTACTGGGGTAGACTGTCCTAGTTTCACGTGCTATGCAGCCCCAGGTGTCTCAGTTGTTTCCTTTTAACTCATCTCTCCAAGTGTTTGCTCATCACTGCAGTAGCCAAATATTGAACTCACAACTCTTTAGGTCAAGTCGCTGGATTCAACCAACGCTTTTATCCACTGGGCCATAAGAACACATGGCCCAGGATCATAAATGCTTTTTTAGCTCTCAGCTGAATAGTAGTTTTGCAATGATATTGTACTTGTAAAATATTAAAAAGTGTTGATATTACTGCCATTTATTGTCGGAATAATTAAATAAGTTTGTATATATCACAGAGGGAGAAGGGGGTTGTAAAAGTGATTAAATACTGTCACTATTTCATGAATTATCCAAACAATTAATTGTATTGTTTTTACTGCTAAGATTTAATTAATACATTCTTTGTCTTCACTTCGGTGGATGTAGATGCAATATTTTTTTAAAACGATTTTTTTTATCTTTTTAGTAGTTTTAGATAAGTTTTGCAACTGCGTACAATCAATAAACTAACATTTGTCATTTGTTTTATTACTGGAAAATTTTTATTGACAAAAATTGTTAAATCTGGCATTTTTAATTGGATAAAAAAAAAAAAAATAGAGTTAAGTATAAAAAATAATTTTAAAACCAACTGAAATAATCCTTTTAGTAGAATTATCTCTCTACAATGTAAATTTGCCATGATTAAATGTTTCCCTAAGGAAAATACGTTGGTTTCCACTGCTAGTTTTTTTTTTGTTTTTTTTTTTTCAGACACGACAAACGAGTGTTCAATTCTGAGGTTCAGTTGTTCAGAGTTTCGTTGTTAGTTAATGCATTGAGGACATTAAGGCAATGAACAAGATGACGATATATAAATTTTATATATAAAGAAAAAATATTGCGGAAATGATTGCGAAAGCGGTAAAAGTATACGCGTGACACGTTTTGTCCTTTACGACTTTTTTCTAGTTTATCAAATATATATATATATATATATTTAAGGTGTGTGTGGGTGTGAGTTTGTATGTGTGCATGAATAAAATTAGATAGATAGATAGATAGATAGATAGATAGATAGATAGATAGATAGATATGAAAAGCCAGAAATACGAAAACAACATAGATAGATAGATAGATAGATAGATAGATAGATAGATAGATAGATAGATATGAAAAGCCAGAAATACGAAAACAACATAGATAGATAGATAGATAGATAGATAGATAGATATGAAAAGCCAGAAATACGAAAACAACATAGATAGATAGATAGATAGATAGATAGATAGATATGAAAAGCCAGAAATACGAAAACAACATAGATAGATAGATAGATAGATAGATAGATAGATAGATAGATAGATAGAATTAAATATATTTTAATATAATATTTTATGCACCTTAATATGAATTTTTACAGAAATAATGAGTTTACTTCAATGACTTTGACCCAATAAGAACTAATTACGATTAAAATTTTTAAATTATAAACATTATATAATAAAATTATAAACATTCTATTTCCAAGGGGGGCTTCCAATCGGACTTTGGGAGGCAAGCTATATTCGCTTATCAATATCAATGAGTTCACTCCTCACTAAATATTTTTTTTATTGCTCCTTATTGTGTTCATTATTAAGTTCACGCCCCACTAAGCGCTCCTTATTGAGTTCTTATGCCAAGATAAAATAAAACTATTTAATATTTACAGCACATTTGCATTCATAATTCCGAAATATTCCGAACTTCAATTTACCGCTTATAACAGTTACAGATAAAGGAATTTATATAGATCCCCTCAAGTCGGTTTATTAAGCCTTTGTAGTGGACCGTTGGGTGAAGATGTGATGTGTATGTAGAAGAACACAAGTGGGTAGAATTTCCTGCTAGCCGGTTCAACTACATGAGAAAGTTGGACTTTAATTAAGTCCAAAGAAGACAAAGAAAAGAAACAAGACCGATAACTATATGCAAACAAATATATGTATTAACAACAAGTACAAGTTACAGGCACATGGACAGTTACATTGAGTGCGTGTGGTGAATATTATGTGTGTGTATTGGGGTGAGTATTAGTACGTACGTGTATTGTTCTTAGCGTGTTCTGAGCGAATCATCAGCCAGTATTTATAGCCAGTTGAGAGAGAGACCCCTGGTGAAGGGTTAAGGAACTGAGGAGGAGCTAACTCCGACACCTTCAGCGTTAGAATGTCTAAATGATAGTATTAAACGGTTGCATTAAGAGGGTGAATGTAAGGCAGTCACTATTTTCGTTTGATCACTTCAAATATAATACTTTTTTTTTATCAGGCAGCGAAACAAAAATTAGTAAAAACGCTTAAAGTTAAAGCGTTGATGGATATAAAATGGCCACATCAAAGAAAGCATTTAATGAGTTGCCAAAGAATTATAACGGTCTAATGCATTTCAAAAAGGAAAAGACTGACATATACCATCGCTTACAACTGTACTCCTACAGATATACACATCTATATGGTTCATTTGTAGGACGCAAGAACGATTGTGTAACTAAACTGAATGCATTTATATATCATACAAGGGTCGACTAAAATTTCATAGGCGCACCAGTTAGTAGACTAAAAGACACACATGTGTACCAGAAAAAAGCCTATGAAATTTCCAGCTGACCCTTGTATTGTATATATATATATATATATAGTTTATGCAAAACTAGGTAATCCGCATGGGTAGACCCAAGGAGGATGATATCCAGAGAGCTCAATGTAAGATTCAGAGCAGATATGTTTGAATAAAAACAGACCACTTTAAGGTTCCATGTAATAAGTTATTTCACCACAACCCCTTTAACAGGGCTATGGATCATCAGACTTTACTTCCAAAGGTTGAAATGAAAAATGAAAAGAAATTCACACGTTTTTGATGGACCTCATCAAGCATATGTAAAATTAACGAAGTGAGGAAGTAAGGTGGGAGAGAAGATAAGATATGAGTGGGTTAGGTGTACCATTTCAATTCCTTATTCTTAACCCCACTGTCTGTCGGCTAGACGTTGCTTAAGCCTAACGCGTCTGTTTTTATTCAAACAAATATATATATATATATATATATATATATATATATATATATATATATATATATATATATAATTATTTATTTAAAAAAAAAATTATAACATAAATATGTTATAAAATCACTACAAAAATAGCCATTTTGTTTCAACACCTTCGGTGTCTTATCAAGTGATGACGTTGAATGTAAAATAAATGGTTTTAAATGTTTCAAATTAATTAACAATCCTTCGCAAGGAGAAAACGTTGTTACAAAGGCTAGATGGACCAATCAAAATACAAGTATAGGAAAATTCAAAAAGCTTGATAACGAAGTCATGTTATAATATCTATTCAGATGTTTAAAATATGGGTAGTATTAAAAAAGAATTTATTCCAACCAATAATTACTAAATTATATGATAAAATTTAATATTAAAATTTAAAACTGCTAATTACAAAATCAAAATTTAAAATTTATTCGCTATTAAGTTTACAACTATAAAATTACTGAGGAGAAAAGAAAAAATATATGTTATTCAATTTATTTCTTCATTGAAGTTACTTTAGCTATATTTAATATCCGGTCTTTTTACAATGTATACATTTTAATCCTATGGTGTGTGAATGGGGTCCTAAACTCACGCGTAAAACAAGCGCAATCAGATTCTAATATATAAGCACCAAGACATATTTATATATATATATATACACACACAAAAAGAGACAAGACAGAGAACAACTTCACGGTCTGTCATGAAAAAAAAGGGGGGGAAGTAGGGGAAGGGAAACCAACACACACGTACATACATACACAATTAAAAGTGAATGCACTTTCCATACACATAGATACCTATAAATACATGCACACACATCCACAGACATTGACCCAGACAATCGGATACCACAACCGACAAATATTTAAGACAGAAAATGTCATTACATAAATGCTAACAACCTATTGAAATATAACTTAAGCGAGTAAATATACAAAGATAAAAATGATTAAAAATAATATTATTTAATATATTAAAATAGTGTATGTAAATATAAAATCGGACATCAAAGTCAACACCCATCGGTAACTACGATGTCCACCTCATATACATATATATATACACACACACATACACACCCATATACGCATATATATATATATATACACACACACATACATAAATATACATACATACATACACACCGAAATACCTACACATACATACATAAACATATACATACGTATATATCTCCATGGTATCAAGTACACATACACATACATAAACGTATACACATATATACCCACAAATATACACACATATTGTTAATTAATTTGAAACTTTTAAAACCATTTATTTTACATTCAACGTCATCACTTGATAAGACACCGAGGGTGTTGAAACAAAATGGCTATTTTTGTAGTGATTTTATAACATATTTATGTTATAAATTATTTTTTTTTAATAAATAATTATATCTGCTCTACTTTGTATTGAGCACTTTTTTAAGAATAGTAATTGTTGTTTATTGGAATTCATTCCATATACACCAATCATATACTTGGATATATATATATATATATATATATATATATATATATATATATATATATATATATATATATATATATATATATATACATATATATATATATATCAGAATTAACCTATAGAAAAACAAAATATATATAAAGGAAAAAGGACAATAGGAAAAATGTAATTTTAGCCGTCCAATGTGGACGGTATTTATTGTAATAAATACAATTATGGCACAAGGCTGATGAAAGGGAGGGGTTGAGGGCTGGACTTCACTAGCTTATACATTGCTAATCCGATTCACGACCCATTCAATCATTACAATTTGCCCATTCACCACAAAAACTCACCAATCAATCCTCCATACACCATAATACCGCATCCTCACAAGGGGGACCTACAAATGTCCAATGTGGACTTTTGCAAGGCAAAAACAAAATAAATTTATTGAAACAAAGTATCTATAAACAACAAACAAAATTTCGTTAGCAACTAGAAGAATTTAGAAACGCTATTGTATATTCATATGGTCAACTGAAAAATTACGTCAATTACTTTATGTTTAAAGAGAATATTTTCCCATGTAGAAATAGTGTTTGTATTGTTGTATTGACGGAATCAACCGTTTTCTTTTGATTTCCTGATATATTTCTTGTGTACGTTGGCTTGGGAGAGTAAATGATTCTGTTAGGAAAGGTGGGACTGGGAAAAAATCAGGGCCTAGATTAATATTTGGATAATATTCAATGGCGGGCCTCTCGAGGATTTTCCTTCCTTCTGTAAATTATATTTGAAAAACGAGTTCTCCCATGTCGCGAGCGACTGGAATTTGCGTGAGCATCTTTCTGTCTGAAAAAATTTCAACATTTCATTTCCACTATTAAATAATATAAGGTCTTAAAAAACAATATAAACATAATTTATAACGTAACAGTAAAAACATGAGGAAAAATAACCACACCAGAGACAAAACACATTTATATATATATATATATATATATATATATATATATATATATATATATATATATATATATACAAGTATAGAATTGGTGTATACGGAATAAATTCCAATAACCAACAATTACTATTCTTAAAAGAGTGCTCAATACAGAGTAGAGCGAATATAATTATTTATTCGAAAATTATAACATAAATATGTTATAAAATCACTACAAAAATTGGCCATTTTGTTTCATCACCTCTGGTGTGTTATCAAATGATGATGTTGAATGGAGAATAAAGGGTTTTAAAAGGTTCAAATCAATTAACCCCCCTCGCAAGGGGAAACGCTGGTACATAAGCTGGAATGACCAATCAAAATACAAATATACGAGAATTCAAAAAACTTGACAACGAACTAAGGTTATAATAACTATTTAATGCCTTAATGTTGCGGTTAGAATTTATTCTAACTAATAAGTATTAAAGTATACGATAAAATTTGACATTACAAATTAAAAATTACCCATTTTAAAATTTAAATTTAATCTCTATTAAGTTTAAAATTAAAAACTTACTGAGGAAAAAAGAAAAAATACATATGCTATTCTATTTGTTTTGTTTTCATTGAAATTAAACGAATTCTAACCACGTATTAAAATATAACTTATACGAGCAAATATACATAGATAAAAATGGACAAATAGAACAGAGAAACAAAGAATAGGGAAAGAAAGGACATTAAAACAGATATATACGTATAAGAATAACACCATCTAATATAGAAAAACGAAAATTCCAAGCACAAATATATATAAATATATATATATATTTCATATATATCTATATACGGACTACTGCACAGTAGGTGAAAGAAAAACTACCTACTGATATATGTGTACGGTGTACACACATTCTTCACTACAAACATATACACACATATATACATACACATGCATGCACACATATACATCTACACATACACACACATACATATACGCATAGGCATATGCATATATACACATACAGAAGCAAGCATAAATATATCAAGCCACACAGCAACATAAAAAAGTAAACAAACCAAATATAAATATATATACCTACATACACATACACATGCACACACACATATATATATATACATATATAAACTGAAACAAACATACATATATACACACATACACATATACAAACACACGCATATATATAAAAAAACACATACAAACGGTAACTTAAACATACACATATATATACATATATACACACTTACAAATCCATACATATATATATATATATATATATATACACACACACATAAATAGGTATATACATACATAAACCTATACATATTCTAACAATATTATTTAATTGACCATAAAGTACAGTAGAGTCCATAATAATTTTAAAATGTAACGAGACACAATTGTTGATAAGCAATTAAAAAGACCTTTATCAAACAAAAGTAGATTTTAGTTAGTATTGATGATACATTCCAAGACACTAAGATATACATACATATACATATACGAAGACATACGAACATGCATCCACATATACATATATATATATATATATATATATAAACATGTATAAATACCCATATCAACACATCCACATATATACATAAGTACGCACCCATCCAAGCATATATATATATATATATATATATATATATATATATATATATATATATATATATATATATATATATTTATTCATATATATATATATATATATATATATATATATATATATATATATATATATATATATATATTGTGTGTATTTAGGCAGTATATTTTCATTCATACACGTTTCATTAAATAATATAGACAAGTGTTGTCTATTTATTTTATGTAAAGTTTTTCGTAACTTATCAAAGATGTCAATTACAACATATTAAACAATATACGGACAGTTATATCCTGTAGTTTATCGTAAATGTCCTGTTTGTTGCTGTTAAGATTGTTCAATTTTTCTTTGATAATCGCTTAAGTAAGCCGAAAGCTTAGATTGTATTAAAAAAATATGGATCACTATTGTGAATTTCTTTCTTCTTTCAACGATAATGTTATTAAACTTATCAGATGTTACGAAAACAATTTACATTAAATAAACAGACAACACTTGTCTATATTATTTAATGAAACGTGTATGAATGAAAATATGCTGCCTAAATACACACAATTTAAATTACATGATCCAGCAGCCCACAATACTATCAATACTTGCAATTACAAATGTAGCCTTGTGAAAAGGCAAATTGAAATAGCAAAAGAAAAATTGAACCAAAATTTCTTACAATTAACAATAACACATTTCTAAAAACATATTTTAGATTGCATCTATTTTTTCGTTTTCCTGTTATTACCCGGATGTAAAAAAAAACAAATCTATTTCCATACCTGATGATGTCTGTATACACAGATGAAAGCTTGTAAAAAAATAAAAAAGACCTTATGCAACTGGAATTTATAAACAAGGATCATATTATTCATCAACAGGTTCGGGGTTAATGTAATTTATTAAATTTGTTTGCCAAGATGTATTCTCGCCATTTGTATCATTAACTTCAATATCTGTTTTTTTTTTGTATGAATGATTCATGTAATATATATATATATATATATATATATATATATATATATATATATATATATATATATATATATATATATATATATATATATATTATTAAATATAATAGACAATGACTGTCTATTATGTTTGATAATGAGCCGTTCTAATGTTTGCTTTAATTTCTGGTGAAAATAAATGCAAAAATTGTTCAACATTTTGATATTTTTTTATTAAGTTGATCCTAAGCTTTCGGCTCACTTGAGCCATTCTCAGATTGGTTATACAGACATGAAACAAAGATATCCACTGTCAATGATAATATTTTGTTATTTTTACATAGAAGATTGCTTTGCGACGCAGATCATAAGTTCCAGATGTGGTTCTATGACGTCATACCACGCAATAGATCGAAGTATTCCAGCAGAACCAATGTCTAGATGCAATGTAATGTATTGTGATTAGTTTGAAATGTCATTTTGCTGAATGTGGGTTGCATTCTTTTAATGTAGATGGCCTCCAATATCTGAACGCTCTTTTTACTGTGTGTATGTGTGAGTATTATTGATTTGTCAACTAATATCGGTCTAATATTTTGTACATGGCTATGTTTTTCTAAGAAATGTTACTTAATAGAACTAAGATCAGAAAGGTGACAGGTAAGTCTATGGAAGAGCGTGTTTGTAGTAAAACCAATATCTGTAGAGGGTTTATTATTAGCATCAGAGATACAATCTCTGAATGGGCATGTAAAATGATACACTACATTGTTTTTTGTAGTGGATTTAGCAGTGTGATTGTAGAGTTATTAGAGACTATGTAGTTGTTGTAAATAGGAATCGATCCTGTATCCTACACAGAAGCGTCATATAGTCTGACGTGCTATACCAGTTTAGCTACAGAGGAGTGTCTGGTTAGCAAGGTCGATTTTAGATTTTAAATTGTAGTTTAAAAGAGAATTAACTTTTTCCATACAAGATATTTGTGTTTTCATCTTCTAAGTTCGACAGGAAATATGAACCGTTCATATTAAATGACTTAAGGGGTCAATTTAAATATTTCTGTTTCTTTTGCGAGTACTGTCACAAAAAGATACCAATATTCGTAGCTGAGTAAAAATTGAGTAAGATCCCAAAATCTCTTTGGAGTCAATGAATAGCCGTGGTTAATGAACTTAAATTGAAAAATCTGTTATATATTTAGGCTGAAAGAGAACAAAATATAGCAGGTCCATTCTAGTCAACAAGCATCAACATCTGCAAAATGCAATCAACACGTAGATGTCATTTGAAAAAAGATTATCTTTGCAGAATGTAGAAACAAGGGTTCAAAATAGATTCATTGATGAACAAAACCTGGAAAACTAATATCAATAAAATTTCGAAAAATAAAATCATCACTTGATAAAATCAAATAATAAGTCGAGGTGATTTTCTTCATAAGCAAAGTTTGTTTCAGACTGTCTTTGGAAATATTATATAAATTGATTAACAAATAACAAACAGAAGTGAAACATCTTTTTCCTTCACAGACTTCTACGGAAACTATCCACATTGAAAACGAAGCAAAAGTTTCATAAAATATTATTACATCGCCGAAAATTTACTCTTCAAATCAACCATATACTATTTCCAATCAGTAGATGTTTTCCCATTTCTATTTACAATCATTTGATGTATTCCCATTTCTATTTGAAATCAGTTGATATATTCCCATTTCTATTTGCAATTATTTTATGTCTTCCCATTTCTATTTGCAATCACTTGATGTATTCCCATTTCTATTTGCAATCACTTGATGTATTCCTATTTCTATTTGCCATCAGTTGATGTATTCCCATTTCTATTAGCAATCGTTTGATGTATTCCCATTTCTATTTGTAATCATTTGATGTATTAAAATATCTTTTTGCAATCATTTGATGCATTCCATTTCTATTTGCAATTATTTGATGTATTCCCATTTCTATTTGCAATTATTTGATGTATTCCTATTTTTATTTGCAATCATTGAAGATATTCCCAAATCTATTTACAATTATTTGACGTATTCCCATTTCTATTTGCAAATATTTGATGCATTCCCATATCTATTTTAAATCAGTTGACGTATTCCCATTTCTATTTACAATCATTTGATGTATTCCCATTTCTATTTACAATTATTTGATGTCTTCCCATTTCTATTTCAATTGTTCCATGTATTTTCTTTTCTAGAGTTAACAAGCTGCATCCCTGAGCAACAATTTTAGAAATATTTTCATACTTCTAAAATAGTCTAGTGTTAAGATCTGTTATGCATTTTCTAAAATTTTACAAATTCTATTGTGAATAGAATTTGATTCAGACCATTCTAAAATAGAATCTCTCATACGAAACTGCCCATTAGAAAAATTTGTGATTGTCATAAGTGTACTTTTTTGGCAAAGGCAACAACAATCCCTTAATTGAATTTTATTACTCGAAATTCAGATGAGGTTACTGTTATCTCGTTGTTCAGTTTTATATTCCAATTAACTGATATATTTATATGCTGAAAACCACCCAAGAATTTACTGAATATTGTAAACCATGTTAAAAGCAGTCTAAAATTCTTATAGCATCCACAACCAAATGGTCAAATAGAAATATGTGTTCGTGCATTTAAAATGGTCTTAGTTAAGTCAAATAAAGAAGGAATTTGTAAACATATTCTGTAATCTTTCTTGTTGGTATAGAATCAAAGTTGACTTTGAGTACATCTGAATGTAAACCACCAACAGAAACAATCTATGAAAGATTAATTAGAACAATAATTGATGTAATGTGTCTCAAGGACTGAGAGGCGTAAGGAAAATTCTTTATAAAAATATTTCTTAAATAAAATAAATTATAAGGGATTTCAGATCCCCAGAAAGAAAAGATACATTTTAAATTATTTTAAATTATCTTGAACCATTTATTTGTATAAAAAAAAAAAAAAAAATGCATTAATGAAATAAGACATGTAGACAGTGAAATGGTAATTCTAAATTAATTGCGATTACCATTGAAATTTTTCTGCAACACAATTGAAATTTCTCCTATGTGTGGAAATATTACATTTGTAATCGTTTCTCCACCATACGGATGTACACGTACCTTGCCATGCAACTTATTCAAGAAAAAGTGAGAGTCAGGTGATATTTTTCCATTGATGTAGGTCACTTCTGATGTTCGCATGCCTATTGAAGACGCTTTCCATATTGGTTAGCGTGTGTACTACGGCTGGCTTGCAAATACGCAATCAAATATACAACGATTGATGTACTGTGTATTATAACTCATTCCTGCCTTCCTCTTGATTAACGCTTTCTGCAGTTTGCGCCACAGCAACTTTTCTTTTGGCTCGTACTTGATGAGAAATCATTCGCTCACAGCTAATGTGGTTGCTTAGTAACTTATCAGCAATTATTGATTTATCTCCTCGAACCACTGTCATACGTACTCAACGCAATTGAATGTAAGCAACCCACAAGTTGTAGCGTTTTGAAAAGGCCCTCAACTCGCCTTCTAACCATAAGTTGGCCTTTATCAAAGTTACTAAAATCTTTCCATAACTGTTGCATTCAAAATATTGTATCTGAAACTGTATTATCTGCTTGTATCCATTTTATGAGACAGTAGCTTCAATATTTTGATAAATATACCACTGGTTATTTTTGGACTCTAGTTCCACGTACACATGGGAACCAACGCTGAAAATGTCTCGTGTACATTGGAAACTAATGGTTATTCTGTTAAATATCTTAATTAAAGCTACCTACAATTTGTGCTATAGTAGCTTTTCTGTTAACTCTTATTTGATGGGAGTATAAACGTTCACTGATCATATTGATAAGTTTTGGTCACCTAATCTCTTGAGCTCACCGCATCTGAACGTAAGCACCCGACAAATCGTGTCGTTTTGAAAATACTCTGACCTCATCTTCTTACCATGATATTTTGGCCTTTATCAAAGCCATTTGAAATGAAGAACTCCAGACCAATTTTGACTTTGACATCAGTTGTTATGAGTCACTGTGCTTCTTATCACATGTCATAATACTTTGTCTCATCAGTATATATCTGTATAAATTTGTGCATTTTATATCTATGCATGACCCTAGTGCATATGCAAATATGGACGTTGAGACTCGAATACATATATGCCTGTGTGTGTGTGTGTAATGTCTGTACGCGTCGTTTTCATTGTTCTGTGGCTTTCTTTCCTTCTATCGATCTTCCATCACGCCGTCTTCGTTCTTCGCTTCCTCGATTCACGAAGTTCCTTTCCAATTTATATTAGGCAGATTTCTCAATAAAAAATCCTAGCTAATTCTAGCTCAAGAGAGTCGGGACCAGGCAGATACTACACTTTGATCTGATGCAGAAAAAAGTAACGGCCGTATATATAAACAAGTAGAATAATCGTATTGGTGTTGACATAAATTTCAATTCTAATAATATTATTGTCGTTTCAGATTATTCAAAATTGCGTTTAATCTTTTCCAGAGCGTGACCATTCAAAAATGTATTGGTTGGTGTGCCATTACTTATGTGTACTTGAGGAAAATGTTGACGAAGCGATGGTTTTCATTTTTTTTTTTATTCATTTCTTTTTTCAGCAAATGATACCAATTAGTAAATAAGTAAAAATGATGTTTTTGTTTTTTGTTTTCTCCACAAATTCTAAAATAAATCCTATTCAATTTCATTATTTAACAAAACAATTGTTTAAATTTGAAAAAATAATATTCTGAGTAAGTGAAGAAATATAAATGTAGGAAAGTTGTTTTCAAATTATGAGAATAAAATTTGTTCGACTTCAGTTGAAGCAAAGAGAAAACAACCGTGAGTTAAGAAAATATATGCTGACTTACATATAAGAAGAACAAAAAGCCTCCCTACAAAAAAGAAGAAGATGGAAAATATAGGGACGTTTTTAGATATTTTCAATTTGCGAATAAAACATTTTTCCTTAACTTCTTTTCCTTTCATGTGCCTTTCTGATTTTCTAATAAATACTACCCATCAAGCTATACTTCACTTTTGATTTTTTTTTCTTTCATAGGCGGATCGAGAGAAAATATTAAGATTTAAAAAAAAAAATCCAAATTGGGTTTTGAAGCAAATTAGCATAGCACTCATTTTTGGACAGCGGTCTTTGTTCAAAAAAGAATCAGGGGAAATAAATAAAAGAATAAAGAGTAACAAAATGCAATAATCATATCACGAATGCTTTCTTTTATAATCTTCCTTTTCTGTCTGTTTTCAACTTTGATCTGACTGGTAACATTTTGATATTTGTCAGATCTCTTTCGTTCAGAACGTATGGAAATATTTATCATTGTATGACATATGATACTTTTATTTTTATATGATTTTTTAAATAAATGTCATAAAACTAGTTATATTTTCATCTTACTTTGTTACTTTTTTGTTTTTATGTGAATAAAAGTCGTGTATATATCCGCATGCACATATGACAACACTTTTGAATACATATGCAAATGTACATATCAGCTTCTACAGCTACCCAACAGTAGTAATGGCGAGCAACATATACGTTGGTCATACGTTATATGTTATACACAAACACACACACAAATAAACAAACAAATATTATGCATCACGTTGCATATTATTCATATGCCAATATTTCATCAATACATTTATTTATCGAAATATAAACGGGTTATTGTTCACATGAACTACCGCACGTTTATAAATGTATACATATCTGTGTATGTATATATATATATATATATATATATATATATATATATATATATATATATATATATATATATATATATATATATATATGTACGTATATACACGTATATCAGCCTATGAAAAAAGCATAAGTGTTTGCATCTATGGGTCTTTTGTAGAAAATGGACTGAAATACACGTGAATATGGGTGTGATTTCTGTGTAGATATAAGCACGAGAATAGACTCCATTTTATGGTTTATCGTTGTAAAAAGGAGTGGCAATGTGTATTTGGGTCTCCTCTCTCTCTCTCTCTCTCTCTCTCTCTCTCTCTCTCTCTCCGTTATCTTTATATGTGTTTTAATTTTTGATACATACTAAACAAATTGGGAGAGGTTTTAATTAATTTTGTGATAAGGCACCGCGGAAGTAACATGTTGCGCACTACAATTTGCACATGCGTGCTTTTTTACTTTTGTTTTCTTGGCTTTGTGTTCGCAGAACTAAACAAATCAATGATTAATTAAATGAATGAACAAATAAATGTTTAGAGATAGTTCTTTTCTACATCGCCACTGTAAATATATTTGCACTGTGTACGGACATGTTAACGTCATACTGACAGGAGCGAGAAATTCAGCACAGAATCAACGTGAAAGAAAACGAGAAGAGGTGACAAAACTCAGCAGGCTTTATTAACGAAAGGAATTGTCATTGTTGGGGTATCACGGGTAATATGCATGGTGGAGCTTGATTGCTGAACTTATTCAGCAAGTAGAATGGAACAAAAGAAACGTAGACTGTTTACATATGAATTATATATATATATATATATATATATATATATATATATATATATATATATATATAGTTAAGTTATAAGGAACTTGGTAAACCGAATTGGTAAATCCAAAGAGGATGAAATCCTGAGAGCTCAATGTGAGGACAGAGCTAATATGTAATGAAAAACAAACCACTTTAAGGTACCATTACGATAATTTATTTCACCTAAATCCTTTTTTAAGGATTCAGGATCATCAGGTAAAACTTCCAACAACGAATTGAGAGGAAAAATTCGTTGTTGGAAGTTTTACCTGATGATCCTGAATCCTTAAAAAAGGATTTAGGTGAAATAAATTATCGTAATGGTACCTTAAAGTGGTTTGTTTTTCATTACATTATATATATATATATATATATATATATATATATATATATATATTAAGCATTACACCCCAAGCAAGGCGGGAAGCCACTAGGATGTAGGGGGTCGCAGAAGATTTGGAGCAAGATCAGATAGGAGTGATAGAAGAAAGGATGAGGAGAAAGATAGTGGATAGGTCAAGGTAACTGGAGGTGTCGATTGACATTACATTTGAATAGTTGGAGATTATAGCTCTCAGGGAAACAGTAATAGGGAAGGGTGTTCCACAGCCGACAGGTACGAGGTATGAAGCTACTGGAGTAGAAGAGACGGCTACATTTTAAAATTTCTACAGTTTAAGGGTGATATATATATATATATATATATATATATATATATATCATTAAAAGTTTTTCACTCAGCTAATTGATGTTACGTTGAGTTTCGTAGACGGACCCGTCTATCCACTCTTCAGGGGATCTCAGCAATTGACTTCTTATATTCGTCGATTTTTTTCTTCTTTATGCAGTTATCATTGTTGTAAGTTTTTGTCCGTATCGTTTGCACCCGTGCGTTTATGCGCCTGTCTGTACAGATGTGCATTCGATCGCTCGCGTATATTATATATATCATATTTTGGTACCATATTTTCATTTAAACATGTCTGATTAATTATTTCCAATAAAATCCTTTCGTAATCACGTATAAGCTTTCTTGCTTTATGATTAAAGACAGCAAGTTAAGCTACTGTGGTTATATTTATTCATTTTTATTTTTCCTGGGTACTTTCGATACTTTTCAATATCACCGTCTAGGTTTTGACGGTTAAGAGAAATAATTCTGTTTTTCCGAAATAAATGTTTGCTTTTGTGGTTAAACAATTAACAGTTCAGCTCATGCGCAAAGTCACAAACGTTGATATTTTAAATTTTATGTTGTAAGATAAATTCTTTGTGGTTAAATTATTACAATCGTGAATATGCTCGTAAACATGACATCAGTTTCATAATTTTAAAAAATTAAAAAAAATTAATGTAAGGAAGGTAACTCAGTTAATAATTGAAATATTAATAGGAGGTTGTAATTTACTTATTTTTTAAACTGTCTAGCTGTAACTTAGATATTTTTTTTTAAATTATATACTATAAGCATTTCAGAACATTTGTACTATATTCATAATTAATTTTGTTAAATGTTGGTTTTCATTTTTTAATAACGATAGCTTCAAGAATTTGTAGTTTCTGCTTATTACTTTCTTGGTGAAGTACACAGTTATTGTTCTACTATTATTCTTCTAAATTGTGAATGTTTTTGTAGATGTTAAGAATGGAGGAGGAATCATTCACTGTGTAGAGTAAGGCTTCTTGATAACGTGACTGTGATATAACCAGCATATATATTAGCTTTTTTGTCGGAGATACAATCTCTCAAGCCACATTTAAATTCACATATAGTATTGTTTTTTGTTTGTTTTTGTTTTGCTTTTTTTGTTTGTTTTGTTTTTTTTTGGGGGGGGGGTGCAATAATTGGTGGGGGAGGACACTGCTAACAGACGTTTTCTGTAACCGTCGGTAGGTAATCAGCATCTTTCGGTTGGTATTTTCGATCAGAATCATTCAAATCGTTCAGATCCGATGGCTACCGTTTAGGAAAATTTCCAATTCATGCTACAGATTTTCAGTTGGATTGAAGTCAAGCGATTAAGAAGGTCATTCCATTTCTCTAACCTTTATTCTTATCAAACCATTCTAAGGTGGTTTTTAAAGTATGTTTCTCGACGTTGTTTTGTTGGAAGATAAATCGCCTAACAAGTCTAAAAAGAATGGCAGAGAGTAAAAGACTTTTCGAAAGAATGGATTGATATATTAGCGAATCCATTTTCTCTCAATCTTTAGTTTCCCGGTATCTGCTGCAATAAAGCAACCCTATAAAAATGATGAGTCACTATTAGGAAAGTTATTTTTATTTTTGGTTCGTGTGTCGTTCTTCTTACTTCAGATTTATGTTGCTGGTTCAAAAGTTAAATTTCCGTTTCATCTGACCAATTAATTATACATTCCACTAATCATTCGCCTGATTGAAAAACATTTTAGTGAAGGCTAAAAAGTATTTTTAAGTGTGTTTTTTTGTTTTTTTTCACAAGTGCCTTTTTCTTGATAACATGGTCGGTTCAGTATTTTTCAAATTGTTGCTACGCATAAATATCTTCCAGCGTTTTTCATATCTGATTGGATAGCGTCCGTGTTCAATTTCAGGTTGACAGAAACATCTCCTGATTAACCTCAATCACTTTCTTTTACGGTTCATCGAAGTTTTCTTTGTTATTCATCATGATCTAAAAGATGAAAAATGAAATAATATTTAATATGTAAATGAACTTTATATCGACCTTCTAAAGTAATGTTAAACATTGTAACATGAACGAGATAAGAATGGCTCAATTTTAACTGCTGTTTTGACCTAATTTACTAGCAAATTAATATTTCCACCAAAGGTCGAATAATTATGCAAAAGTTATTATAGTTAAGTGTGGAAATAACACAACTAATAATATTAATTCTCCCTCGTTTATTATCAATTCATACATTAAACTGTTTTACTAACACTAATTTAGTAGCTAAGCAAATTTGGTATGATTTAATGGAAAAATAAATTAATGGAGTGATTATATACGTTTTCGTGCAACCGTATATGTACAAGAAAGTGTTATAAAACTTTTGTCATTAACCACTTCCAAAAAATCCATCCAAAAGAACGAAGGTCGAAATTACTTTTGAAATTCCATCCTTCAGAAACGCTCAACTGTCATCTTGATACACCATTTGCCAATGCTCTCACGGTATTTAAAACCCAGTTGGCATATTGCAGTCGTCACTAAATAACTTAAAGCTACACCCAACATACATGACTTGATTGACAGTCCTGGGACGTACCTGAATAGATATTGACCAGCAACTCAATGAATCTGTAGAGATAATATTAGGTTGGTGTAAAAAATAATGACGTAATATTGTCGTTTTTCGACGTTAAAAAATACGTCAAAAAACGACATTATTACGTCATTATTTTTGCACCAACCTAATATCTTATTCTTTTTAATTATTATTATTATGAGAATTCTGTAAAGATCAAAATAAATGTTAGTCCAAAGGTGTAATATCGCCTTTTCTCTTTTTGTCTTGCTGAATTGAGAGCAATACTTATTCGAATCTATGGTTGATTCTCCTGAAAGGGAGCAATAGTAGGACCCACCTTCTAAGCCCACTATACAGACAGCTTCACCAGGTTTTCATTAGAAGATTTGTCATTTTTACATGGCGATTTCATTTGCTACAAAAACGATACATTAAGTTTTTCTTTTCTTTCTTTTTTTCTTTTTTTGGTTAACTATTATGGAAGTCATACAATTATACTAACATAACCAATTTGGTGTAAATGATTTTTATCTCTTGATTCGAATATGTAGAATATATTGACTATTTCACATGTCCGTCAAATATCACTGATAATTCCCAAGTAATTTTATCAACTTTAACTACAGTCCTTCTGAAGTTATTATGCAAATCCCATCAACCTCAATGATACGAATTTGCTTTGAACAATTTTTATCAAATTTTAAACGATTTCGTCGTCAAAACAAAGCTGTGTACTTTACAGATGTTTTATTAAAGCTATTGTATTTATTACAAATTATTACATTGGTTATTTTTAATGTTTAAATTAATGCTTCAATAATAGAACCGATAAACAAAAACTCCAATTTTGACAATGCTAATAAAATGCACATTCATATATCAACTGCCACTATCAAACACGATCTTTTTAATGGAGTTAATTTGAAACTAAATAAGCATGGAATCCATAAAACGCCATGATATAAAAAAAAATTTTGACCAATCCAATATAATTTGGATAGAAATAAATCAAAAATAATAATCGGGAGGTATCTTCTGTGTTACACTCTGCTTCATTGCTTTCATTGTTTTTCGATTATCCTCTATTTGTTTTCATTTTCTCTCATACCTCTTTTCTTTCCTCCTTCTTTCTAATTTTATCTCATACCTCTTTTCTTTCCTTCTTTCCTTCTTTCCTAATTTCCTCTCATACCGCTTTTCTTTCCTTCTTTCCTTCTTTCCTAATTTTCTCTCATACCTCTTTTCTTTCTTTCTTTCCCTCTTTCCTTCTAATTTTCTCTCATACTTCTTTTCTTTCCTTCTTTCTTTCTAATTTTCTTCTTTCCTGTTTCTTTTCTTTTCTCTTCTGTTACCTGTTCAGACTGTTTTTCTCCATTTCTTTCTTCATTCTAATTTTCTTTTACTGCGAATATATTTTGGTGTCATTACGTATGTCTGAGTAGGCGTACTTACATAACAATCCGCTGACAAGCATAAATAAAATATTCCAACTTGAATAGGAAATATCTAAATAAGCCAACAATAATTCAAACAAATTGTTCACTATTTGGGAATCCATTTCCGTTTGGCGCGTTAGGGTATGGCGAAAACAGACGAGATGATTGCTCATGACATTTTTAATGTAAAACTAATCTGATTGAATCCGAAACCTTACCGAAATGGATAAGAGAGAAAATATAAGAATGTACTAATTTATGGCTTGAATTATGCATTAAATGTGCCGCAATTTTAAAATTATTACGGCATTGTATAATGAGAAATTGGAATGCGATAGTGGAAGTTGAAAGTACACAAAATGAAACAGTCGTATATGGTTAGATGTTTACTTGGAAAATTAATGAAGGTCTATTGGCTTGTGTCGACGCATACACGAGTTTTACAGTAGGAGTGTGTATTGACTAAGTGCTCCTACATTATTGTACAGTTTTTTTTTCATTTTCTTTACTGTATATTTACCAATAAACACACACACACACACAGATAGATAGATAGATAGATAGATAGATAGATAGATAGATATAATATATCGCACATAGAGTACTGGTGTTAATAAAACAGTGCTCAATATAATATAACAGAACTATTAAATATATGTATATATATATATATATATATATATATATATAGGGGGAATTTGAGTGTGTTTGTGCGTATGCTTGTGCGTGCCCAAATGTTTGTGTATTTGAATCAGAGTTTACGGTAGGTAGATAAGCATTTATATTCATAAAAACCTACCCATTGTCTGCACATAAATTTCTATCAATATGATCTATATCAGCGACTGAACAATCCCATCAAGATAAAAGTTTGTTTTCATTATCGTCTCACTATGTCTACGATTCTAAGGACGTTGGATGTGTGTTCGAACGAGTAAAAGTTGACGTTGAAATTTTAAAAGTTTTCTCAAGGTCGCTTCTACTTGAATATTTTATAATCGTTAGGAATTTAAAATAAATTATAATAACACACACTGATAATGTTTTGACTTCTCTGAAATACCTGTAAAGACTTGATTTTAGTCTTCATACAAAAGTTAGATGACGTTTAAACAACATTTTCTTCGCTGTTTCACGGTGCTGTTATATTAAAAGCGAACATTGTTTTTAATGAGAGGAAAAATGATATAGAAATTTATATTCATCTAGCTATGAATATTTTAATTGAAACATTAATATGATTTCAATAAGGAAATCAAAGCAGATCTTTAGAGCCATGAGGGGGTGTGAAAAAATTCTCTTAATTGTTGTCGTTCCCAGCTTCACCTTGACCCGGGGGTAGTAGCACCTGTTAATGTGCCAGCTATGGGCAAATAGTGACCCCCCCCCACCAACAAAACATAAAGTATAAAAATATATTTTTTATAGTAAATATAACAGCAATAATTTTTATATAAAAAAATTACCAACAATACATATTTATAGTAAAATAACAAGTAATACATTTTATCTATAGTTGAAGGCATAAAAATTGTGTTCAAAATAATTTAGATTTCAGTCATAGAGGTTGATACAACGCTAAATAAATCAAACGAAAAAAACAACGAAAATCAAACGAAAAAAACAACGAAAATCAAACGAAAAAAACAACGAAAATCTAACCAAATATATGCGAGTTTTTTTTTGTTTTTTTTTTTTGTTTTTTTGTAAGAGTTTCTTGGTTAGGCTGAGAAACTCGAAGCACTCTTCGTAAGGAAATATACAATTATTCTGCAGGGATATTTAGATATATATAGTTACAAAATTGGAGCACAAAATAAAGAACAAATTCACTCCATGATCAGCTTTTCAACCAGCGCTCTACGGCAGGCACTCAGAAAGTTTTATATCCAGTTGTATGTTTTAAAGAGACAGACAGATGGCAAGGTTGCGTGTGCGTAAATATATATTAATGTTACATTCTTGCCTTCCATTTGTTCGTATACTGACTTAACGTAGGCGTAAAAGACAAATGACATTGTCGGAGAGAAAAAAATATATGCCTCTATCTACATGGACATTTATTGTCTTTTATGCGAAACAAATACTATATAAATATTCTTCTATAATATGGGGGGAGGATCATTGACATTCTATACGTTTGTGCGAGCGAAATGGCTAGAGAATAGTAGGATATATGCAAATTCTCTAATATATAAATGAAGAGATTTGCATATCTGAATGCAAATGATAGAAGGAGAGGTGTGTGTAAGTTAGTACATATCAAGTATGTCAGTAAATCAAGAAAATATGCAGATATCATCTGTGTAATAAATCTTGTATATATATATATATATATATATATATATATATATATATATATATATATATATGGGATATCTGTAGTAGAGTATAAATAAGGAATATATCATAGAACTCTTACTCGTCAGGCGTGAGCAAGGTGTGGGTCTTTCTAGCTATGTTTCTCTCTTGCAGCTGATAAGCCATTTTTATTGGCTCGCGTGCCACCAAACGTCGTAGGTGGTTCGCTTTGTTCCAGAAAGTGGTATCAGCTTTTATTTTCAGGATAAATGTGAAAAGCTTTTGTTTGTAAAACACTTTCATCTCTACACAATATGAATGGAATATAGTACTTCTACTGCTCATATGCAGTTAAGAAAATCTTTTCTCATATTTATTTATCGATGTTCGAATAAATGATTGCTCAGTAGTATGTGTGTATCTATCAAGTTAGTGATAGATAGATAGATAGATAGATAGATAGATAGATAGATAGATAGATAGATAGATAGATAGATAGATAGATAGATAGATACTCCGTGATAAACAGTTTGAACATGACCAGCACGCACAAACTCTCGGACACGATGACTACGTGCTAACACAATCATTTTTACTCACGGTGCTTGGGTGTGGTTTTCAGGCATTCTTAACGGTGCTGAACCCTGTGTAATATTGGTCATCCAAGGCTGATATTATGAAGAAATCACTGTCTAGGCAAATCAAGCATCATGAGATTCGAATCCGAATTTCATAGTCGTAACGCTAACACCCATATATCTGACGATTGCAGAAAGTTAACGTCCCGACCCACAGAATCGATTCCCAAAAACTATTTCTGATGCATGGCCAGATAGTCAGATTTGGGGAAATGGGACATTTTCAGTACGCTCTTTTATATGTGTGTGTGTGTGTGATTCAATTAAATATCACCCACCAACCCAGCAATAAAATACAACTCCCACAAATCCGTACCAATAATACAAAATTTATTATATCACATGAGTTGTAAAAAACGATGACAAATACTAGATACACCAAATAAAACAAACAGTTCAATATAATTTGTTTTGTTTTTTTAATTTATGAACAAACGTATATTTCGAAACATAAAAAATTAAAACATCGACGCACGAAAATGGGATCATTTAAAAACTAACACAACGCGTATATTAAGTTGACGTGGAACAAAAACAAAAACTGTTTAATAATGGCTTCTGAAAGCCGAAAGTGCCCAAACATCGGGTAATTTATATTTAAACTTATACTACAGGAAACCAGTTTTCGAAATATAGAAAAATAAAATGACTTTAAGCAAACTTACATAAATTACAGATTGCTGCCCAATTACACACAACTCAAGATAGATAGATAGATAGATAGATAGATAGATAGATAGATAGATAGATAGATAGATAGATAGATAGATATGAATAAGACTAGATTAGAATGTGAAGAAATGTTAAATGTAAAAACAATTATTAGACGATATCAAAAAAGAAAATTTTTAAACTACTTTTAATTTGAGATATTGACATGTATCCAGCATAATCAGAAATGTCTGATGACGCCGGACAGCTACGAAACGAAATATATATATATTTTTTAAATTCGTCGTTGCCTTATTGCTCATATATATGCATTGAAAAAATATCCTTAATAAGAGAAGTATATGTTGAAATCAACACCAAAATGTCTTCCCGATAAGTTATATAATATGAGTTACTATAGCAAAGCAATCAGAAGTTACTTCTTTAACCCGTCCTGAAAGCTGTAGACTATTGAGGTAGAGTTAAGCTAGTGGACAGTTTTGTTCTTGTATTTTTTGGTTTCGTTTTGTTTTTATGTACTATTTCATTCTTTTACGATGACTTCTCACTGGTTCTGTTTACAAATAGCCTATTACTATGAACCTGTATATCGGATATTGTCCAGCCAAGAATTTTTAAACCATCAACATCTTAGTGTCAGACATGGATGATATTCTGTTGATCAGAGGAGCATTATACGTTCAACTCTTCTCGGGAATATAATTTCAGAAAAATAGACGCTACTTTCACAAGGAAATTGTCCTCAATATTACAATTACTGGGCAAAAATGCACTGAACTAAGAGCGAGCTCTATGCTTTAAAGCAACTTCAAAATGTATTAATCGATTCCCATTGTTGACAGTCTCCTCAAACGAATCATTAAACGTGTTTAAGACAGTTTGGATGAAGAAATAAAGAAAATCCTATTTGCTTCGTATTTTCTTTAATACAATTAAATCGTGTATGTCCCAAAAACAAATACACTCGGGAAGGTAATGAAAAGTTCTTGGTCTGATCCAGTCTACAAAGCCTTTTAGGGCTAAATTAGCGGCGTCACAAGCCCAGGTGTGGCCCTTCGTGAATTTTATCCTGCTACATATCATAGAAGTTAGAACGTTGAACAGACCCGCTAGATAAACTTCTGTATGTGAATTCGATTTGAGTCTGTGTTGATAGAGTCTGTTACCGTAGAGAGTACTAGTCAATGTCTGATTTCAATCATTAAGTACCCGTGGTTGGCGTCTGTGCTGACCACACATTCTATCAGATATTCCTGGTATATACGTAACACTATAAATTGAGGGATGTCAAATATCTAAACTATTTCAGAAATGGACTGTCTGGTATACACTCCTGATCAAAATCTTAAGACCAGATAGAAAAGGGTTAAAAAAAAATGTAAAATATTAGGTTGGTGCAAAAATAATGATGTAATAATGTCGTTTTTTGACGTTAAAAAATACGTCAAAAAACGACATTATTAAGTCATAAGACCATGTTTAAAAAAAAAATTACAGGACAACAATTTTAGAACTAATCAGTGTGCTCATAGCTTCAGGTGTGTAGACATCTACTTAGCCCATTTCCAGAATTAAATTTCAGATTTTAAAATTGCTAAGGGCAAAATTTTAACAAAGTTCGAACAGGGCAGGATTGTTGAACTTCAAAGACGTTGTCTTTCGCAACGAGCAAATGAAATTGGCTGTAGCAGAACTGTCATTGTTAGCAATGACAGTTCTGCTACGGCCAATTTCATTAAAAATTCAGATGCGTATGCTTCTAAAATAATCAAGCGGTTGCCCCAATAAAAATTTATCATCTCTAGACAGACGCATTAGGCGAGAAGGTAAGAGGGATTCAAGCCTAACATCAAATCAGATAAAAGTGAATACAGATGCCGAATGCAGCTCTCGAACAATTTGACGGAATTTAAATAAGAAAGGTTTTTAGAATGTGAAATGGCTGCAGAGGCTTCGCCTTCTTCCTCAACATAAAACCTCCAATTTACAATTTGCTTCTAATTATCAAACTTGGCATATGGATAAATGGAAAAAAGTCTTGTTTTCAGATGAGAAAAAATTAACCTTGATGGCCCAGACGGTTTCCAGCGTTACTGGCATGCAAAGGATGTTCCAAAAGAAATTTTCTCAACACAATGGAGGTGGCTCAATTATAGTCTGGGGTTCATTTTCGTACAATGGAACTCTTGAGTTACAGGAGATAAAAGGTCGTCTAGCTGTTTAGCTGCTAGTTACACTGACATGTTAAGATAGGCATAGGTAATTACTGAATTCTATGTGGAGAAAACTGGATTTTCCAGCAGGACAATGCTGCAATCCACAAAGCTTGAAGGTCGAAGATTTTTTTTTTTTTATAGAAAACAACATTACGCTTTTGAGGCATCCACTGTGCTCCCCAGATCTAAACCCAATCAAGAATGTTTGGGGATGGATTACAAAGAATGTTTATAAACACGGATTTCAATCTGAAACCATGGATGCTCTTTGTGCTGCAGTTTATGCATCCTGGACGAGCATCCCAAGCAGCCTCATGTAGAAGTTAATAATGAATATGCAAAAGTGAATTTTTAAAGTAATTCGCAAAAATGAAGGATATACTGAATATTGAATTGTCGTTTTGACTTATTTGTTCTGTATTTTCTATTTTTATTTACATTGTCTTACCTTTCTGACCAAACAAAAAATACGTTTTCAATGTTTATTTAAATTAATGAATTAAAAGCTTCAAATTTTCACTTGTTTGTTGATAAAATACATTTTCTATTTAAATGTAAATGTTTCGCAAATATATTTTTGATTAAAGTAACAGTATTTTTTTTTAACCCTTTTGTATCTGGTCTTAAGATTTTGACTAGGAGTGTATCTAGTTACTATAATAATATACATATATGTAATTCACATATACTCGTCATGAGCATTACAGTCAGTTGTCAGAAGGCAACTGATACATGTCTGGGTATTTCTATACGGTAGCGCCACCTACTTTTATCTTTACATACTGTCATGCTGTTTCTTTGGCTCGTCAGTGTAAATGTAAAAAGTAAAAATAAATGTATGTATATGTAGTAATAATTAAGAAAATTGGCTATTGTCAAGCAGTAGAGGGGGTTTATCGATATTAAAACATAATATTCTGATGTCGCTTTTATTTTGATTCTTATTGTAAATGTTAATGTAACCTTAAAGCTTTGGATCCACCAAACTACGGGGGTGCTGAAAAGTTCTCAGTCGGATCTACTTTCAAAAATCTGAGCGTTATTTTGTCACTAGAGCTGGAAATGATGTAATCTATCTTTTATATTGCAAAGTGACAATTTGCAGTATCCTCACGATTATTTCTTTAATTTGTTGCATATCATTGACTGAATCATATCAACGGAATAAAGTGAAATTTCCACTTGCTAACCTTTAAGCTGCCAAGTCCCGATTAATGCAAATGAAAACTCCAAATGAAATCCATTAGTGTATGAAGCAAACATTTAATTGCAAGTGTCCATCAGATTCAGCTGTGAAAACCTGATGTGTCAACTTCCAGCATGGAGATTTTGAGACCCAAGATGCAAGATCTGGGAAGCCATCAACGATATCAACTGAAATTGTTAATCTTTTTCATAACATAATTTTGACCAATCGACGAATCTCGACCGGAAACATTGTTGTGAAACTAAAGATATTCAGAGAAAATACTTGATTTATAATTCATAAGCAGTTGGTTATGTAGTAATTCAGCCAATATTTGAATAATCTTCCAAAATTATAACAATTTCCATCTTGATTTTGCAGCACATTTTTGGCAATATCGTGGTAATTTTTTGAATGATTTGTCAATGTTTATGAAACATGAGATCACTGTGATCCGATAACCAAACAAGAGCCCATGCCGTAGGATTATTGATAGACGAAGAAATTCAAGACCCAAATCTTTTGCGATTAAGAAAAATATTTTTATGTCTATCTTCAAAAGGATCAAACTATTTATGCAGAATACGACTGTAATTTTCTATTAATACGATGTTAAAAGAAAAATGTCGATGAAAATTGCGCAAATTTGTTCTCTTTTTACAGAACAATGCACCTTGTTCAAATGGCTGGCAAGATGATGAATATTTTCAAGACTTTCGGGTTTGAGTACATAGATCATCCACTCGACTCACCAGATCTGATTATTTCCTGCTTCACAAGGAGTTTAAAAATGAGGGATCATTGAAGAATCCGGAAGTGATATAGCGTCAAAGCATGATTTCAATAAAGAAACATTATAATTATTTTGAAGAGCTGAATAAACTTGAGAAATTTGAGATACGCCAAGTGTGCTGAATTGTGATGTGAATAGGTAGAAGAGAAAGTATGTTTTATGGTTCGAGTTCATCCCTTGCTTGGTATGGCCGAGAACTTTTCAGCACCTTCTAAGACATTACTGTCATCGTGGTAAAAAAGAGAGTTGTCATTAAAGATTTGTTTAACTTCTTTCTACATAACCATTCATCTCACTTCCTGTCTGTGTATTGATACTTATATAAATAAGTTATGATGTAATATTTGAGCTGTCATTTAAAATAGAGAGAGTGGATTGGACTGAAATAGATCTGGGAAAGAAAGAATTCCAGGCCAAAATAGCTGCGCTAAGCGCATACATTGGCAACTTTCCATGTAAATGTGTCACTGAGTTTTCGTTATATCAATTGCGTATATTTCATATATATGTTTTTATTGAGACATATTTCATTGAATAATTTAGACAAGTTTTGTCTATTTATTTTCAATTGGATTCTTGCACATTCATGGACAAGCTTTTTGATGTCATTATAAGGAAGAGAAGAAAGTACTTTCAACACTAGAACAAATACTCGATGACCACACTGTTATTAATAATATCTTCCCTAATTACAATGTTGATAAATAAATAAAATGTTCTATTAGAAATTTAATTACAAAGCAAATAGAATATAATACTTCTTCAACTAAATACAAACATTTATCTTTATATCACAACCAAATACATTCTAATTATAAACAAGACGAAAATATCCTAAAAAATCAATAAATACTAACATTTCCACCACAGATCCTAGTGAAAAATAATAAAATTAATTATATACTACACTAAATCTAGTATATCTAATTCAATCATTCGTAACCATCAACCAACATCTTGCAGAAAATCAACATTGTTTATAACTTTAAATGTCCTCTAGAAGACTGTATCTCCAACGAAAAAAAATTAATTTTATGTTGGCCACACTACGACTACATTGTCTCGGCAGCTGAGTTTTCATTTGAATTATGCGTCGAACATTTGTAAACATTTACAACAGCATATCTGTTCACATTCGCAATTTAGAAAATTTTTTATTGAAAATACATAATTTTTCATGAAAATAATAAACATAAACTAAAAATTCTCGAAGCTATATTAAAAAATTGAGACCGAGGTTTCTACTAATAGTTTTAATACTTACTTAAAAGCTCTTGACAACACCATACTTAGTTACCTCCCCTGAAGCGTTAGTTAAGGATATTTCAATACTCACTCAGCGTTCTTCACTTCACAAGTAACAAAAAGTTTTAACCCTCTGATGAATACAGCAATTTTGTCTTTGAAAATGATGGACACTACAGTATTTGTCTCGAAATAAGCAACACCCTGATGATGACATTGTGCTAATGTCGAAAGTACTAGGAATAAAATAATATGTATCAACAGTGATTTTCTCTCTTCCTTTAATAATGAAACCAACAAGCTTGTCCGAGAATATGAAAGGATCCAGTTGAAAATAAGTAGACAAAACTTGTGTAAATATTATTCAATGAAACATGTCTCAATAAATAAATATATATATAGTTACTTTTATATATATATATATATATATATATATATATATATATATATATATATATATATATATATGGCGAAAATGATATATACTTTTCATATATCAAGAATAATTTTACATGTCACACGTTTCGTCATTTTGGACTTCACCAGACTAAAGTGATGTTCATGTTGATCTTATTGCACATACGCATGAAGGAAAGAACCTGTATCCTATACGAAAACGTCATTTAGCTTGACGTGTCTTTACCGATTTGTCCACAGAGGAGCGTTCGGTCAGCAAGGTCGAATTTACTGTATTTAAACTTCAATTCGAATCCTGTCGGAGGACGAATATTTTCTATGAAAATTTCTCGGACATTCAGGCCGGTAAATGTTTAATACTGTTTATTATGAACAGAGCATTTACTTAAATATTTGTATCTATAAAAAGAATGTATAAACATAAAAATGTCTTAAATTAATTGTCGGACTTTGTCCATTTCATAATGTGTGACAAAAATATTTTCATCAATATGTTTCTTCTAACACAACACGAGAAATTAAAAAAAATTATTTACACGTCAAAAAGTATCCATAACTAAAAGGATACTCATGCTCAAAAGAAAACAAATGGGGCTGTCCCTTAGTTTGTCAAGGTTCCTCAGTACACAACATTTGTCTTTCGCCTATTTGGTTAGGATTATGAAAAATAGTTTGGGGGACCAACCCTAGAACAGTAAATGTAGGTTGAAGCTTATGATCTTGAAAGAGTGTCCTTGAGCCTTGAATTCACTAGGAATTGAAGTCACTTGAATTCAAATGATAAGTTTATTGGAATTATAGAAGTCCTGAAAATGAAGGTCATTCTCGTTCTTGCTTAATTCAGGATAGTTACATTAATGACATGGGGTAAAAACACAGCTGGACTTGTTCCATTGCATAACTTTGGAAGGTTGAGATTTCTAAGAAACGTGATGGATCTCTGAAGAGAATAGCAAAAAGCCTCAGACATATCCGGAACTGTGTTATTTGACATATACAACTGAACCTCTACAGTCGTCTGTTGCAACTATTTTCATTTTATTTCTTCAGTTGCATGACCGATCTGCTGGTAGGCACTGTATTTTGGAGAAATTTGAAAGAGCTGTAAAAATGTGTATTACTCGGAAGAAAAACTGTTTGTAAGGGTTTTACGGCGCGTTATAAACTAAAGGGAAAGCCATTTTTAATCTAAGTATCGTTTGTTTAGCTGCAAAAGGACGTATTTTAATCCAAAATTGACTTCTGGTAACCTCAAGTAACCTTCCTATTATTTTTTCACTCCAAGTTACAACCACATACCAATTTACATCTATTTATCCCTAAGAATGTAATTGATTGTGCACAATATATATATATATATATA
>OZ010599.1:48564786-48579786 GCA_963932145.1 Acanthosepion lycidas | reverse complement strand
TACTCTACAGCATTGAAATTCTTTAAGCATAAACATGAATCTGTAACAGTCAAAAATTAAGTACACTCCTGCTAATGAAATTTTGTTTTTCATTCTAAGTATATTTCATGTCAAACATTTTTGTAAGGGATTTAAGTAAATTTGAATATAAATAGAAGATGCAGATACTTCTTACAATTACATAGTTTTCAGTATATATACGTTTATTTTAAAAGATTTTCACGTGGAAAAAGAATTATTTTTATATTTTAAGGAACTATTTGCAAAAACTGAATAGCTACAAAAACTGCTAATCTAAGGTTAAGAAAAATACCATTGACAACATTGGGCCAAATTGGTAGACGAAAATTCCAGAAAAAAAATAGATATCGCTAAAGAAGGAAAAAAGTGAGTGTGATGAACATTTCGATTACAACCATCAAACTTTCCTTCATCTTGGTCTGGAGTTGAATGAGCTCTCATGATACTGATGAGCTTTATTTCATCGATGGAATCATGAATTCTAAAAGTTAAAACATTGAAAGAAAACATGTTAACAAAGCAAATGCAAAAAGAGCTATGTTCTAGCTTGAAAACTGTTCAGTGTACATTGGAGACATTCAGAAGCCAAAGGTAAAGTGATCAGTTAGCCTCCCATATTAACAGATTTAATTTGAATTGAGAACTTGTGGAAGGCGTTTAAACGGAAAGTAGAAATACGATGACTATATTCTTCTTCTATGTGCTGTTTCCCTTCAGGAGGTTGGTGATCATGGATCTCCACAATTTCCTGTCCTTTGTAGCTCTTATCTCTCATAAATCTTATTCCCCCATCCATCTAATCATGCTCTCTAGGTAGGTTATCTGTTGTGTCCCTCTTGCCTTCAATCTTTTCTGTGAGTATCAAATTTTCTAAGCCCTCTTTACTCATTATGTACGCTAGAAATTTCTACTGTCTTTTCCTCATGTTATGCATAAGTGTTCTTTTTGTTTCCAGTTTTCTAAAACTCGCTGTTCATTGAAAGACTGCATACTGTTGCAGTAAAAAACGTTACAGTGATTGGACAAATCTAGTGTGTTCAGTGTCATCAATATTACAAGCGGACGTAGAAGGTATTGATTTTAAATAACTTCTCTTGTAGGAGTATGCTTATTTTGGGGGTTGCTTTATATTCATTTTGATTTCAGAGTTTGAAAGAGTTTAGTAATAAATACTACTTAATAAAATTCCTTTTTGATTGTATAATGTTTCACTCGAAATATTAGGTTGGTGCAAAAATAATGTCGTTTTTTACGTATTTTTAACGTCGAAAACGACATTATTTTTGCACCAACCTAATAATATGTACTTATATATTCCTATCATTTTGTTATAACTTATTTTTTTTTCTTAAACCAAACAAAAGAGTAGTTATTTGGTTTAAGAAAAAGGTAAGTTATTATGAAAAAAAATGGTAGGGTATATTTATAAGTACATAATTTTAATGCCATGTCCCTTCAAGAAGTCAATTATGTCTCACGACACATTACGTTGCTTTATTATCGATGAATTGTCATATCTTCCTGGAAAAATATCGTGGAGTAGTTTCTCCGTAGTTTTGAATCTAGAGAAGTCAACCTAAAGTAGTAGCCACTCAAGAATAGAGAGCCTCAGTCTATACTATAATTTACCCAATACCTGGTAGAGAGAAGAGATTGATAGCTTTGTGTTAGCATCTGTGCTAAAATGAGCGAACAGACGGTGTGGCTATTTGGCTAAACAATTCCACTTTGCACTATAACCGTAACGAAACCGCAATATCTCACAATGGTGTAAATATCGTAAGATAAAGCAGACATAGATAGATAGATAGATAGATAGATAGATAGATAGATAGATAGATAGATAGATAGATAGATAGATACTCTATGTTTATACCGGGTGTAACATCAAAATTACCCAAATCGTGTAACAGTAAAATTGTCCAATTGTTATATTAAGTTGTATTTTAGAAATTATTAAAAATATCTTACTGGAATTCTCTGAGGTTTTTATAACACTATTGGGTTCTACTTTGAACAATAAGTATGTATTTAGCACTAAGTAGAAATGATGATCCCAATCGCTGCCGTGACCTCTTGATCAAGTTTTACTCTCTATTGCCCCCTCTTTTTTAAACTTATTCACAGTTCTCTTAATGGTTCTTGAGTGAACTTTGAAGATGGAAGCCAGAGTATTATTACCATTATTGAATGATCTTTTTCTTCTTACCATTTTTCATTTTGGGAAGACAGTGGGGCTGACACAAAACAATTTAACCTGTTCTCTTTCTAGCAGAATAACTCAAAGGAGTTTTCAATGACTCTTCCGACAGATGGTGTCAAGATGGCTAAACGTCTTATCTGAAAACCTGGAAAAAAAGAAACTCAATTAGTTTAGTGGCTTTTCAGATATTAAACATTTTGTGTGATGAACAATTATCCCATCATGTTACACGATTTGCACAATTTTGCTCTTATACTCGGTATTATATTTCATAGCTACCTGTCTACCGTTTACGTTTATAGTTTTACATTTTTACGCCTAGATGAATTTATGGTTAAAAAAAATGAACAAATATCACACACACACACACATATATATATATATATATATATATATATATATATATATATATATATATATATATTCCCTTATATATTATACGATATAATTGCACATGCATTGATCTAATTTCATGAACCATACAATTTTTTGACATTCATTTCCTTTTCATCCTCATAGCAATGTAATCATTTTTCGTGTATTGAATAGGTCAATGTGTTCACGTTTACAGACGTGTATATATATATATATATATAATTGTTTATTTCACTGAAATTATATTTCTTTTGTTCATAAATGCTATATATCGTAAAAGACAACAAAATGCAATATTTGAAGAGTTGCTGAAAAGTTTTCGATCTGATTCTCTTCCCAAAATATGACCAAATAACCAAGATCAGTTTTTTGGAAGCGGGGAACGCTGTTGGGGTGGAATTCCTTGTTACTTGGATTGAGAAGTTTTCAATACGGCATTATTCTTGTAGCATACCTACGGACGATAATGAGTATGCCTCCATTCACATAAATACAGTAGTAAATGCTGTATGTTTGTCTGCAGCTGGAGATTCGTCTCTGGCTGTGCTGGTCAAACTCTCTGCCTCCGGGCAGAGATGATCCTCAGACGAGGCTATGTCGAAGGGCAGAGTCTCTTCTCAGGAAACAGCTACCCGACCCCGTTTTATACGGGGTCTACGGAGAAATTTTGCCCGAGCCTACGGATCGGAACCCACATTAAATTCGGCCTTGTGCCATATCCTACAGTGTGGGGCGGTTGATAGATATCTTACAGCAGGAGATTCATGGCGGAATTCACTTGACTCACTTCTAGCAGTTGTCTACTACTTCTACGCGCCGCTGGCGAATCTTATACGTGGTGTTCTTGTCCTAAGTGTTACCGTTCATAACCAACCTTGATTATTCAATAACCTTTCCTAGGTTACGACAATTATATATATATATATATATATATATATATATATATATATATATATATATATAGTGAATAAATAAATGACTTATCTACCAACTCCGCACATACCATTAATTTATTAACAGCCGCGTACACACACACACACACACATATATATATATATATATATATATATATATATATATATATATATAAGCTAGTTCACCCCAGGCAATGTAGTAAAGCCACTAAGACGTAAGTGGTGTTACTATGTGTGGAAGAATTAAGAAACAGAAAGTAACAGGAACAAAGATAAAGTAACCAGGAGGACAGCAGATAGAGATTGACATTGCATTTAAATTTTTGAAGTTGACTCGAAAGCATGGAGCCAAAAGAGAATTCCACATGCGAGAAGTGCGAGAAAATAAACTGTTAGCATAGAACTTACGACTACATCTAGCCAACTTAACTGTAACTGGACATGACTTCGTATCGCCAGTCTAGCATAGCCTGACGTGCCTTACCGTTCGGCCACAAAGGATCGTTCTGTTGGCAAGGTCGAATTTACTGCTTATAAACTTCAATTTTCCATGAATCTCTCATGTACATTCATAACTGCACATGGCGTATCAAATGTAAACAAATAACGTTACACATTATGAAATAGACAAAGTCCGACAATTATCTAAAGCAATTATTTGTAGCCGAGCGGTAAGACACGTCAGGCTATATGATAGTTTCGTATAGTATACAGGTTCGAATCCTGTCGAAGGATGAATATTTTCTCTGAAAATTTCTCGGATATTCAAGGCTATTAATCGTCACTAAGCTGTTTAGTTAATCATAAAACAGCGCTGTAAATGGGTAAAATGATTATTTTGAGTGCGCGTGCAGCTTAATTCTATATGAAAGATTTATCAAATTTATGAAAATGTAGCCACAAAATTTGCACAATTTTACATTAATTCATATCAAAAAGAAGGAAAAGAAAATTGGGAAACGTTTCTTCAATTTCCTCACTCCATTATTGTATTAATAACAGTAATGAAGATCTTGAAGATTGAATTTCTACACGTGTATTTTTATGCGACGGTTTTAATCACACATATTCCATTTTGGCGGCTATTGACACTACTGAAAATTTAATATTGTTTATTTAATCTAATAACATCTGAGGAATACGGTTGTTAAATCTGCCTAGAGCCTAGTGCAGCATTTCTACCAGTCTATCTGCATTGTTTCTTACGTTTTGTTGCGAAGTTGATCCCATTATATAATTTGGTAAGAGAAACTTAGTGGGGTGTAGCTACCCGCTTCTTTGATATTAGTCGCAATGAAGGGTCAAAAAGAATCGTAACTTTCTATTAATTCATTCTAAATAAATTGCTCGCGCTTGAATAACAATTAGTTAAAAACTAATTATGCAGTGAATATTTAATCAGGCATCATCGTTTATGCTCAATTATTTCATTTGCTAACGTCTTTAACAACCTTTATTAATTGCATGTTTTGTTGATTTCTTTGTACATTCGCTAGCTGTCACTTACCAAAAGGAAAAGAATTGAACATCAAGAAACATTAACATTAAAGAAATATAAGCAGAATTGACTAACTTTCGGTTTAGCTCTCAAAATCTGATGAACGATGAAAAACATATAACATGGATTCTGGCTTTAGCTGCCAATTTTGCGGTCTTAACAAAGGTAAAATTGAAAAGAAAGCAAATTTTAAGTGAATGAAGTAAACAAGAAAAGCGTATATCCTCTTACGTTATCCTCTTGCATCATTTCAATGAGTCATTTTGCTGTTTGATTCGTTTTACATATTGTAAAATGAAAACCTTTATTTACGTTATCGTATTTTTTAAACTTAGTAAAAACAAGCAGACATTTAAAGGGGAAGTACTCTTAAATGTTTGCTTGTTTTCACTAACTGAAGTTAACTTGAAGATAATTCGAAAGTATTCTGTAAGCAACTGAATATAGCCTGACAGAAAATAAAATTGCAGCACCTCCAATAACGCTGCATATTTTAACCTGCATACATATGTGCATGCTAGTGAGTTGATTTTATTTAGTGGCATATCAACACCTCTATGGGTTATTTAATGCCGAAATCTAAATATTTTCAACACAATTTTATGGCTTCAACTAAATATATTTTAAATGTAAATTGTATACCTTCAACTCCAGATAAAATGTATTGTTGGTCATTCTATAAAATTGTATTTTTATGCTTTCATAGAGTTTTGCTTTTGTTTTTACTATTTGCCCATTTGAACCCTAACAGTTGCTACTACTTCTGTCAAGTTGGACTTGGGAACAACGGCAATTAAGAGGTGATTGCACCCTCCTCAAAAACTCCAATGCTGCTGGATGTAGTTTATCGTCATATCCAGGAATGTTAGGGATTAATAAATATTCTGATTTTTCAAAATTATCGGCCATCTTGCAGCGTAGTAACACTCATACAAGTGTACTGTGTGTGTCCGAACTTTTTAAAAACTGATACCTACTGCAATAAGTTTCAGTGCAAACAGGTATCATTCCGAGTGGATACACACCTACTCGTTTTGTTCGATTGAAGACTTTTGAGAGGGATCGTATTATGGGCTTCGAGAGAGTGGATAATCTTTTCTGAAAATTGTTACGCATATTGGATATGACGGATTGGTGGTGCTTTGATGTTGGCAGCAACAGTTAAACAAACATTCCTTTACTCGTAGACCAGGTTCTGGAAGGTCACGTAGTACAGATACTCATCGAGTATATTAAGAACTACAGTGACAAACCACAAAGCTTCTATCACACAGAGTGTCAATACAAAGCGTTAGGAATGGTTTATTTGTAGCAAGATTACGGACACGCGTGCCTCTAGCCATATTTCCACTTACACCACAACAACGTTGTACATATGCAGTGATATCAAAAGATGACCACTGGTGGATCGATAGGCGCCATGTAGTGTTTAATGATGATAGCTGCTTCTGTTTTCATGTAATGATCGGTTGTAACATCGTCCTCAACAAACAGGCCCAAACCTGGTATCATGGGGTTGCCGATGTCCTATTCCAACATGTTAATGCTACTCAACGTAGTCTGCAAGATATTAATAACACCACTGACCGGCACAATCGTCAAATATATCCGCATATTGAATGTATATGCAATATGATAGGACACCTATGACATTACTCTTGCCGACTTGTGTCCACGGGAGCAAAAATGTGGAATATATTTTCTTTTTAATCATTTCACCCCAAGCAAGGCGATAACGCCATTAAGACGTAAGGAAGTGCTAGAAGTAAAAGCGAATGCGATGACTTTACTGAAGAGAAATGACAATAAAAGAACAGGATTCAGGAAGACAGAAATGGCGATTGACATTGCATATACATTTTTAAAGACCATAGATGGCAGGAAAGCAAGAAGCCAAAAGATAGTCCCACGAGTGAGAAGTGAGAGAAATGAAACTATTGGAATAGAAATTACGGTTAACCTATCAAGCTCAATAGTAAAACGATGAGACCTAGTTGCCAATCTAGTTGCATATGAACGTAGCTGCCTTTGGTAACAGCCAACGAAAATAAAGAATGTATTAATATGAATGTTATTGATAGACCCCTTACTTTGAAACCTGTTTATTTATTGATCTCTAGATGAGACTATTTACTTAATCCAGTAATATAACCTGTACGCTTAATCTTGAATGAATTGAAACAGATATTCAGGGCTTTGCAATTTTTATTTTTCATCAATGTATATAAGATATTGTAGCTAAGAAAATATAGATAAGATTGTATAACTTACAACAAAACTTGCTGAGATGCCTGATGAGAAGTTCAATGGGTAATTCTTCTCTTGCCTAGATTTTCTGGAGGGCTAAAATGCCTAGGTTGTTATGAAAATATTGATTTTCACCAAAACTTCGATGGAAGAATTTATTAAAAAAAGTTTTAATTTATTCTTCTGCTCCAAGGCAAACATAATTCAAAGAACCTAATAACACTCATCAATACTTTCTGTCTGATTTTATAAATATTAAGGGTGTAAGGGTGGGTGTGTGTGTGTGTGTGTGTGTGTGTGTGTGTGTGTGTGTGTGTGTGTGTGTGTGTGTGTGTGATGTATTATAATAATGAATCTACTATAGTTTTAGGCACCTAACGTCCCTGACAATATGATTGGCAAAACAACAGGAAACAATAAGCTTTTAATAAAGCCATCAGCGCAAGATATTAGCCTCGATCCTGATTTAAGCACGGTAGAGAGTAACACAAAAAACAAAATTAAATCCTCATTGGTTCGGAGATTTTTTTTTCTTTTTTCTTTTTCTTTTTTCTTTTTCTTTTTTCTTTTTCTTTTTTCTTTTTCTTTTTCTTTTTTCTTTTTCTTTTTCTTTTTTTTTTCTCAATCCGTTATGCTACCTCTCGTTTTTTAACATAAAAAGACGTTTAGGATACATGAAAATTACGTTTTGTAAAGAAGAAACAAATGAATTATTTACACACACACACACACACACACACACACATATATATACATGTGTGTGTATGTGTTTATATATATCTTATATATATATATATATATACATACATACATGTGTGTGTATGTGTTTATATATCTTTATATATATCTTTATATATATATCATATATATATGTGTATATATATATGTGTTTATATATGTGTTTGTATATATATGTGTCTGTGTGTTTATATATATATATATATATATATATATGTATATATTATATATATGTGTGTGTTTATATATATATATTATATATATATATCTTTATATATATATATGTATATATATTATATATGTGTGTGTTTTTATATATATATATTATATATATATATATCTTTATATATATATTTATATATATCTTTATATATATATATATATCTTTATATATATATATATATATATATATATATATATATATATATATATATATATAAAGTTCCCCAGAGAACAAAACGCGTCGGATAAGAATAATTTTGTCTCGTTTCCTTTACAGAGACTCTCTATCTGAAAATAATTTTTGCATACATACATACATATATGTGTATGTGTGTGTGTGCATATTCATCTGATAAGGTATTTAACTAATAGCCCCAAAGATAATTTGAAAAACAGCCTACGAAATTTTGATTTTAACAGCAGACTTTAATGTATATCTTAATCTCTCCCTTTTACTGAAAGAGAAAAAACTCATTCAAGGGTTCGATCCCCAGTACTCAGGCGAATGACACCTGAGACGCAGAAGTGTCCTCGACGAAGATTTGTATCAAATTAACGAAAGTGTAAGCGTTTGTTCAAGAATGGGTTGATGCTTTAGCACCTGAATAAAGTACAATAGTGTTTGTGCATAGTGTCTATTCGTATGTGTATGTGAGGATGGGGTTAAGAGATGTGCTATATGTTTGCGCGTATGTATATGTATATATGTGTCTTTCTGCCATCATTATCTGAAGAATTTCCCAGAAGAATGCTATTTCCATCTTTAATTATTTTAATTCGTTTAATTTAATTAATTTATCATTGACGATTTCCGTCTCAGAAATTCGATGCAATTTTCTCATATAAAAATGGTGACGAAACACATTTTGCAACTATTTTTATAGTTTATCGTTAAGTGTAATGTTGTTTTGTTTTATGCCATACTAGAAAGGATTTTGTCCGACTTCGAGCAAAACAATCTTAGGTTTAATGTGATGCAAATGTAGCCAGTGTAACTGATTCCTGAAACAATGTCTTATTGTATGAAGGCTTTTTCCACTATCTACTTAATCTATGATAAACAGATAAATATATCTGCCTATATTTCTGAGATGAGGTATTGTAACTATTTACACTATTTACATTGTTCGGACTGTTGTCCTCATCTTTATTGTCATATTCACGACGTTTCTGCAGTTGTACGCTCTGTCCTCATTCAGGCGATTTACGTTGGAATTTCGAACCGAACCCTTTATTTAGTCCATTGCCGAGTAGATAAAAGCGTTGGTTGAAATAATCCAAAAGTGACTTAACACAAAGAGTTGTGAGAATATCTGGCCACATCAGAGGCGAATACAAAACTTGGAGAGTTGCTAAACGGAATTAACTGAAACTTAGATACACAGAACGTTGAACTAAAACAATATACACTCGTTGACTGTTTAAAGGATTCGGTTGTAAATTTCAATGTATATCATCTGAAGAATGCTGAAACGTAGAACGGTCGAAACGTTGAGAATATAACAATAAAGATGAGGACAACAGTATGAATAATGTAAATAGTGTAGATAAATTTATATTCACTAAAATACCAAATATAAAGTCAAATAAATTTCTAAGCCTTTGTACTGTTTCCAAAATACTCACCCATCCCGCAACAATATTTTTTCTTTTTATTTAGATTCCAACTAATTTCATTATATTTGTTGTTTCTATCACAATGTTTTAACGGTTGTTCTCTCCGGGCCAAAAGCTTTAATCCAAAGCTGTAATCCAAAGCTGTAATCCAAAGCTAGGCTAGTGGATTAAAGTGTTAGTTCTACAATTTAGTAATATAGTGATTGTGAGTGTCGATCACTTGGTCTGGGTAGTAAATAACTGAGCAATACTAGATAAGAAGAAGATGAGATATCCCTAGATATGGGCAACGGAATGAGAACGATCTCCTGTCATATATAAAATAAAGGTTTCAGTACGAAATTCCCTGAATGTTACTTAGATCGATAGACTTCTGAAGAAGGTCGGAGAGTATGACGACCGAAATATTGTGATTATCACAATAAAGACGAGTCTGACTGTAAATAATCTCCTCTTGGGTAAAAGGCTTTCATCCTCGCAAAGTCAGCTCCAAATATTATTGGCGTCTCTGCAAGAGCGTACTAAACAATAGAAAACCCACAATACCTCCTTTGTTCAACCAATTTGAGATCCTGACATCCTCAGCTGATAAGGCTGAGTGCTTTGCTCGTAAATTATCATCCAAATCAACGCTCGACTCGTCCGGTGTACACACACTCGATTCCTCCTCCCCACTAAAACTGAGGCTCTGTTGAGCGATTTGCACATAACCCCATCGTTGGTATTGGGCATCATCTCTATATTAGACTCCCATAAGGTTAGCGGTGGGGACGGGATACCAACCATTGTCCTGAAGAAATGTGCACTTGAAATGGCTCCTGTCCTCTCCAAACTGTACAACTATTACCTCAACGACTCCTGCTTTCCATCCTGTTGGAAGTCTTCATCTGTTGTACCTGTCTTCAAGAACACTGGCGATCCTTCTGACCCATCTAACTACCGACCTGTTAGTCTCCTACCAATCTTCGGCAAAGACTTTGAAGCTTTAATCAACGCCCGAAGTAGTTAAGCACCTTACCTCCCATAATCTGCTCTCTGATAAGCAATATGGTTTCCGCTTTGCCCGATCTACAGTTGATGTGCTCACGGCCATAACTGAAATTGTTTACCAAGCACTTCACAATAACGGAGAAGCTCGTGCCGTGGCTTTAGATATCTCTAAAGCGTTTGATACGGTTTGGCATGCCGGCCTCTTTCGTAACTTTCAGGGATACGGTATTTCAATCATTCCCGTCAAACCGTGTAATGAAGGTCGACCTTAACAGATTCTCCTCCAGTTTCTTTCCCTCGAACGCAGGTGTTCCCCAAGATTCTATCCTGAGTCCTACACTGTTCGTTCCTGATGTTATCAGCTCCCAAGAAGGCATCTATGCAGACGACACCACTATTTACTCCTGCCTAAATAGCAAATCTGGTATCGCTGACAAACTAACCTGGCTTCAAAAAGGACCTCCAATCGATTGTTGACTGCAGAAGGAAATGGCTGGTTAACTTTAATGTCTCAAAAACAAAACTGCTCTCTGTTACCCACCACTCCCCGCCTCCCTCCTGAATGTCTGATGCTCAACTCCACGAGAGAACCTCTCTGCGACTGCTTGGTCTCACACTGTCCGCTGACCACAGATGGAATAATTACATTGAATCAATAGCTTCATCTACCGCAAGGAAAGTTGTTTCTCTGTGTCGCGCCAGAAAGTTTTTCTCGCCTGAGTCAATCCTTCAAATCTATAAATAAACCATTCGCCCTTGCATGGAATATTGCTGTCATATATGGTCTGGATCCTCCGCTGTTCGTCTTAGGATCCTCGACAAAATCCAGAGACGGATATGCAATATTGCTGACCCTGATCTATCATCTCGTTTACAGTCACTCTCTCACGTACGTGCTGTCGCTTCCCTCTGTCCTTTCTACAAATATTTTCACGGCAACTGCTCCGACGAGCTACTTTCGCTAGTTCCCAAACTGCATGAATCTAAACGTGCCACTAGGTCGACATCTCAGTCCCACCCTTTCACTGTCGAAACCATTAAATGTAGCCGTCTCTTCTACTCCAATAGTTTCATGTCTCGCACTTCCCGTTTGTAGAACTCCTTTCCTCCTACTTGCTTCCCTGATAGCTATAATGTCCAAATATTCAAAGGCAATGTCAATCGACTTCTATAGATGCCTTGATCTATTCCCCGTCTTTCTCTTCATCCTTTCCTCTTTCACGCCTCTTTACTCTTGCTCACACTTTCTGTCACCCTTTGAGTCCTAGTGGCACTCCGGCCTTGCTTGGGGTGAAACGTTTAAAAAAAAAAGACTTCCATCCCAGGAATTCAGACATTCGTACATTCTCTGAAGAATCAAAAAAGAAACCAAGAAGTTCTCATCTTAGTATCTATTTTTTATTAAGGTGTCTCAGTTTAAACATTGAAATTTAATAATGATCATTTATCATGTAAGCTTAAATTATGAATTTTAATAATGATCATTTATTGTGTAAGTTTAAATTATGAAATTTAATAATGATCATTTTCTGATTTGATTTTGATTGATTACTTTTCTACTACTTATCTACCCTCTGCAGGTTATTTAAAACTAGAAAACATTTTTTTTACTGTGTAAGAATTTTTTTTTTTTTTTTGAGATAATAATGATTTAGCGATACTAATTATCCCATATCTGGGAGGAGGGGGAGAGGTGGATTCATTTAAATGTATTTGTGCGTAAGTGAACATAACGAACAGAACTGGAATTGGAACTCGGCTCTCCGATTAACAATTCCGAGTCATTACACATTGCACTAACAGCATATTCAAACTTATAGCACTTGGTATACCCTGGTGGTCACCCATCTAAGTACTGACCAGGCTCGATATTTCTTAACTTCTGTGGACCTATGAGAACCAATGTTTCAACGTAATGCGACCGTAAACGGTCATTTTCTGGAATAATGGAAATATTGAAAATTTAAGAATATTTTGCTAAAATAAACTGAAATCATTAACTATAGTAACCAGTTTAAATACCGTGTAATATTTTCTTTTATTAATTCTGCACGTATCTCTAGCCTCGTTTCAATTTTTATTTTTATTTTAATAGCGGTAAATCATACTAATGGAATGAATGCATAGACAATAAAACAATCCGTTTTCATTAAAATAAGCTCTGAAGAGATCAAAATGAATGCATTGCAGCGATGTAACTTTTTTGTCTTTCTATTAAACACTTGTTTTAGTTGCTCCCAAGTTGTTTGTAATGAAATACAAAAAGAAAAAAAAGAAAAAATCTCATTTTGTGTTACGATATCCATTTTGTTTTAGGTCTTTTTGCCATCTGCTTTCACTCACTGCTTCATACAAGATACTGTGTATATTGGAATTCAATGCATTTGAAATGTTCAGTATCATGTTGTGATTTAAATAGGAACGCAAGGTTAATAATCTTTTACAATGGAGAAAAGAGATGGTCTCTTCTTATTACTTTAACAAATATGCCAATCATTCATTCAGCCTGAATTAAGAATCCATATGTATCAGGCTAGAGATTTGATTTCTGAAGATTGTCTGACTTTGAAACCGGTGTACATGTTAAGGAATGCTGTCGTGTTTTATCATTCATGTAGAATCTAACAAATCTTAAGTGCCTAGAAAAATAGAGACTTTTGGACTATGTACTTATTGCTACTCCCTGTAACTGAAGATGAACTTCGGAAAGAAATGTCAGAGACTTCAAATTTATGATAAAACTAAGTTATTTCTTTCTTTTTTTTTTCTTTTTTTTTTCTGAATATTGGCAAACTATGACAGTATAAAATTACAAGTAAATAATAACTTGACAACAGATCTGCCGCTTAAAATTAAAACGTAGATGACTTTTTTGCTTTTCAATGTTAATAATATCGTTTTCTTATATATGTGTGTGTGTATGCATACATGCATGCATACATACATATACACATAAATAAATATAATAAGTGATAGCGGAAACATTACTCAAGTGTGTATTTATGAGTCTTTACAATTATATATATATATATATATACGGGGAGGATCAATAAGTGCTGAGTCTGACACATTATTTGTAGCTATAATTGAAGTTGAAATTTTCACTGTACCAATAAATGTAATTATTGACTACTGACATAGATGCATAGAAAAGAAAACGTAAAAAAAAAGCATTTCGCGTTTTAGGACTTCATCGGACTAAAGAACAAAACGTATAACACGAAAACCTTTTGCACTTTATCATAGATAAAAATCTAAAATTGTTCTTGGTATATAAAAATTGTATATCATTTTCCATATAAATATAAAAATGAGTTGGTTTGGGCAAAATGTAGTCTAAGAAACGACACCCTGGAAAATAGTAACAAAGCGAATATTTGAAATTATTTTATTCTGGTTGATTTTCTAACATCCAAATTTATTCGAATCTTCATGTTTTGCTTCCAATCTTGCTTATGCTTTTATGCATACTAGTATAAATGTATATCCATATTTATCAAACTATCTAGAATTAAAAATTTAGAATTATTCCGACAGGAATCGAATCTGACGTGCTATACCATTTAGCTACAGAGGAAGCGTCTTGTTAGCAAAGTCAAATTACTGTTTTTAAACAACATATTTTGTCATGCGAACGTAATGTTATTTTTTAATTTAAAAGTTTGTGATGTTAAATAAATGTGGTGCTATTTTGGTTCTGTGAATATATATATATATATATATATATATGATCGATCGAGAAATATCGTCAAAGATTTGTTGTTTAAAAACATTAATTTTAACTTTGCTAGCCAGTCATTTTTCTAAAGCTAAGTGGTATAGCACGTCAGCTCAAATGACGGTTCCGTATGGAAACAGGTTCTATTCTCGTCGGAGAACAAGAATTTTATACGAAATTTCTCGAAAATCCAGGCCGGTAATGTCATTTATACGGTTTAATTTAAAAACTGAGAATTTACTTAAATAAATTGTATATATTAAAATAACATTTAAACATAAAATATATTAAAATAATTGTCGGAGTTAATCTATTTCATAATATAGATAGATAGATAGATTATGATAATTATTTCTAAGGATACATATGAATTTTTAAGTCAAATATGAGAAAATTGAGTTCAAAAGACTGTTTGCCCTAAAAATCCCACTTTCTAGTTTAGGTGAGAACTACTAAA
>OZ010599.1:48532286-48559786 GCA_963932145.1 Acanthosepion lycidas | reverse complement strand
TTCTGCATTGAATTAGAATAAATTTGCGAGTAAATTGGTTTTTCTCCTTTCTTTCATTTCTTGCTATTACTCTCCTTCATTTATCGTTTTCTGTTTTATCACTTCTCTCTCTCTCTCTCTATCTATCTATCTATCTATCTATATATATATATATATATATATATATATATATATATATATACATATATATATATATTGAGACTGTTGAAAATATAAGGGAAATGTTAAACTTTAATATTTTAGCAGATTTGCTGATGTTCTTATTTCAACTGAAATGATGTTTGCCAATTCTGAAAGAAATTGAGGAAGATATCTGGAGGCGGCTCGATTTGCACACATTTGAGATTATATTAGGTTGGTGCAAAAATAATGACGTAATAATGTCGTTTTTTGACGTATTTTTTAACGTCAAAAAACGACATTATTACGTCATTATTTTTGCACCAACCTAATACTAATACATTTTAAGTATATCAATATGAGGGAATTTCTCAAGAAACAGTATAGTGTCCTTCATGAAATTTGCTGCAATAGCAATGAACAGACACTCTCCGATGGCGTTATTCAAGTAAGTGAGTGCTCCAACCATAAAATATTAAAGCATTCTCTTGTAGAATATTGATTTTGATAACAGAATTTGATTTTTTTTTCATTTATTATTATTCAATTTAAGCAACAAAATTATGCATAAAATATTTAATAATTCAGTTTATAACCATAAAGTATTTTTAATTTATGCAATTCTTTTGTTTGCTTGGTGAGGGCGCTTCTTTGGTATAGGAATTGTTTCTTTTGTTCATTCCCAAGCGACTTGTTGAATTTTTGTATTAGTGCAATGCCTTTCTACAGAATCATTCTAACCATAATGACAATGATGGAGTAGCTTAGTGCAACACTGCAGTATTCCTCTACATCAGCAAACCACGAACAATTCAATGAAAGTCTTTGTACGGAAGATGACGAAGTTGCTAAGGTGCCTTCGTTGAAATACAAAGTTTTTTCCCTTTAATCTTTTCAATTCTTTCTTCCCCTTCGGCTCTCCAAATTCTGTAGCATCATCTCCTTCTCTCCATGAGTGATAAGTTTATTCAGTAAAGCCAATCGAATATTCGTTTCTAATAAATACCAAAGGTGTCTCTTAGCTGCCTTCAAAGCATTCTCCTTGACATTTATATCAGGTAGAAGTTTAAAATGAAATCCTTTCCACATCATCAGTACTCATCAAGTCACAACTGCCTTATTCTAAATGCTGGTGGATACGAAGCTAAGAAAATATGCTTCTTCTTCTTCTTCTTCTTCTTCTTCTTCTTCTTCTTCTTCTTCTTCTTCTTCTTTATGTGTCGTGTCTCCTCAGGACGTAGACAATAATACCTCTCCACAACTTCCTGTTCCTTGTAGCTCTTAATAAACTTTCTTTGTTATTTCTCCTAAACTCTGTTTCGTCATCCATTTACTCATGCTCATTAAGTATGTTATATGTTGTTTTCCTCTGTCCCTCTTGCTCTCTATCTGTCCTGTGAGTATCAGATTTTCCAAGCCCTCCTTCATCATTATGTACTCAAGAAACCTCAACTGTTATTCCTGATGTTAAGTATAAGTTTTCTTTTTGTTTCCATTTTCTGTAAAACTTTGTTGTTGCTCACATGTTCCTTAGCATCCTTTTGTAGAACTACATTTTCTGTTGCTTCAAGTCTCTTCTTCATCTTTGAGATCGTCCTGCACTCACCATACAGGAAGAAAGATATCATTCATATAACAGTTTACTACTCTTTTTTTTTTTTTTTTGTTTCTAGCGAAATTTTTTATTTCTTAATATTGTGCTTAGCTTTTAGAACGCTTCCATGGCTATTGCAATGCGCTTTCGGGCTTCATTGTCACACTTTTTGTCCTTTGTTAAACTACTACTGTTCCTATTCCTTTCATTTCTCAACCAGACAACCCCAACAGTTGATAAAATAGAACAACCTTGAATAGAGATACGTGTAATAACATTAATTATTCTAGAACAGAACATAAAACTGACTAATTATATTTGAAAACTGTGCAGAAGTAAAAAAAATATATATATAAAAAAAAGGGTTCCGAAAATAAGAGAGCAATTTCAAAATAAACTTTAAATACTTGCCTCAAGCAACTATAAAAAAAATTCTATTTTTATATGGTTGCATAATTTTACATATATCCATATTTTAAATGTTAACAAATTCATTGGCACAATTGTTTTTTCTCATTTACTCATTATTTATTTATTGTGAACACATAATTCGGTTATTCATCAAAACCAATTAATAAATAACTGTATAAACTTTAAAAGCTTTTCAAATTAGATCCTTTCTTGGCCGTTTTATTATGTATCTGTTAATGAATTTGTTGACTATTGGATCAAAATAGACAAGTAATCAAATTAATTTGTCAACTGATAAATTGATAGAGAAATAGCCGTTAGATTAAAATGAACGCTAACTTTAGTTGTATGCATTTACTTTGATGCAACTGACAAGTGTTTTGTATAAAATATAATAATCAGCTATACAAACTCGTGTCTTGGCCTTACTTTTCTTCTTTCTTATTCTTCATACAGAAAGATACGCCTATTTACATTTTTTCCTACCATGATACAAAAAGATGGTATCCTTTCCTATCGCACGCATACAAACGTGGAACAAGCCTACACAAGTTCAGTAGATGACTCTCTTGGTTGAAGAGTCAAAGGTTTATACTAAAGGTTGTGTCTAGTATCAATATAAAATTTTCTTGAGCGATTTATTCCTTCTGCACAACTCAAAGTTTAGTATATAAAATGTGATAATATTTCGACTAAATTATTTTAGGCAAAACAACATTATACTGAAATTACTATAGTACATTGTAACCCGGATATAAGAGAAACCCGGATATAAGAGAAACCCGGATATAAGAGAAACCCGGATATGAGAGATTTTCTCTGGTCCCAAATTAGAGCCTGTGTTAATGTATATAAATTAGACCAAACCCGGATATAAGAGACTTATTCTCCGGTCCCGACAACTCTCTTATATCCGGGTTACACTGTACAAGATTTAGCTATTTTTCCTACAAAGGTAATAAAACTGAGCGACCAGAATACAAAACGCTAAGACGAATAGAAACAAAAGAAGGAGCAAAGTGAAATAAAAATTAATATAGCAAGTTCGGAAATTTGAAATATATATATATATTTATGTATATTTATTTATAATTATGAATTATTAGCGCTAAATAAGATTTACAATATATTTTTTTAAATAATGAAATAAACATTTAAGAAAATGATACGAAAACATTCGGGTAACATGTACTTTTCATTTTATTTTATTTTATTTTTGCAAAAAGTAAATAATATTTTTACAAAAGATCATTATTTTTCTATGAAACAAATTTCTGGGACATATCTTGTTTTTTAAGAGATTTTTAAAGTTTTATAATTTCTTTCTTTCGGTGTCTATCAAATTCGTTAATTGAACAGGACGTAAAATTAATTTTTTTACGAATTAATTTTAAACTATTATCTTTCAATTAAAACCAAAATTTACCTTCAAAGACATTTTAATTATTTATATGTTCTTTAGCTTTTTTTGTCGGTAGTTCATGGAGAAATCTAATATATATCTAAATGTCACTTTCACCTAATGATCATGATTTCGAAAATGGCCAGTAACTGACATAAACTCAATACTTGCTCAGTATTCATATAAAGATTTAATTTTTCTTTCGAATATTCTGTTTCACTTCAGGATTTTTACGATTAACGCAATCGAGATTTCTCTCAGAAGACTCTAATAGTAAATATGAAGCTAATACATCTCCCAAAGCTCGGAGTCTTGAAAACAGGTTAAATGTCATTACTGCATTTCAAGGTTTGCGTGATGCCTTTTATGTCGCTGAAAATATATATGCCAAAATACGAACAAAACTGTAAGAAAATAAACTATATATTTAGTTATTATCGAGTAATATTCACGAATTCAATCCGTGGACGTTCCGAGTGCGTTCACAACTAAGATTATCCATTATGTCATGCCTCTGCTCTTCTTTAACCCATTGTCTGTATCTTCTCATTCTTTCGTTTATTCTTTCCAATTTTTGTTGTCCGTCCATGTTTTAACTTAATCTGATACAAAGATGGATTATTTTCATATAAAAGAAGAATAATATATCGGAATTGTCATGCTTTTCATGCCTATCAATCTTTCGTTTATTGTCAATTGATATCCAACCAGCAAGCCTATCTATATGGGTTTCCTTCGTTTCTATCCGTTACCTGTTTGCTCTTTATTTTTTCTTTCACCTGGTTTCCTTTGCTTTTATACCTTGCTTTCTCATCTCTCACGTTTCCTCCATTACATCCAGTTTTCTTCAATCTATCGCTTTTCCACAATCCCTTATAATTGCGCAGGTCCGTAAGCGTAACTGATTCCCGCCCAGAAGGTTTGGGAATGAGGAAGAGACTACACTCTGATGCTAGATAGAAAAATGTAACAGAAAGAATAATACAGGTTTTCTGACTGGAGTAAAATCAAAAATCACAATGTAAGTAACAATGGAATGATGATTACTTCATGAAAACATGAGATTAGAAAAAAATGAGAGAAAACCTTTTTGTCATACGTGTACACAATTCATTCTTCATAATGTGAAAGAAAATTTCCGAGATTGCTTGATTCAACTTGCATCGACCGATCACTCTTTTCTTCTTGAAAAAGGAATTGTTTTTTACTTTGGCAAAGAAAGAAGCACTTTTTCATAATTTCTCTTCAAATTTCCCTTTCTTTCCAGAAAAAAAATACGTTTTTAAATATTTCTATTTATATTGAAAAATATCGATTTTCACTGATTATTTTCATGAAAAATATTCAAACTAAAACTAACCTTCATCCGCCTATCTCATACACTTCTGATTTTCAGTTTAAAAAAAATATAACAAATCGTAGTGTATTCTCTGTTATACGTAACATCCTCCAACAACAAGAACAATACATTTTTATATTTGTATAATAAATATTTGTGAGTGTTGAATACTCTGCAGAGTCAACATTGAACCAAAAATTATATGTCATCTACACGTATGAGCATTATGACCGAAGTACAGGATTCGATATGGCATTAGAAAAATTAATGATATCTCATGTTATTCCCAATGAATGGAACTGATTTCATGATTTTATTTTTTTAAGGGACTTCGTTCCTATGTAAGAACTGAGATTTCTATAAAAGAGGCTCTTGGATTTTATTAGAATAATAGTTACCTGCGAATAAATGGAGAATCAGCTAAACAAGTTGCTTTTTTTCTGAAGTATATCTTTAGACACAGTCTTTATTTTATGTTGAATGAAGTTGTTGAGGTTCTTTTTACGGCTTATCAATCCTTTGTGGGCTATTCGGATTTAACAATAATTGTACTTTTTGCGAGAAAATATAGCATTAACAAATTTTTGAAAAGAATAATTTTTGCCAAATACGAATTCTACTATTTAATCCATGGCTGGGGAAGAAGTGATGCTTTGTTCTATGGATATATCGAAAAAGAAAATATTTATATATTCTGTTTTACTAAACTTTTTATCTCCTTTCTACTAAATTCACTCTCCTCTCTCTCTCTCTCTCTCTCACTCTCTCTCTCCTTACAGAGTTATAAAAGATTTTGAAGCAACTGATCAGTAATCGTTAGCATTAATAAATAAAAACAAAATTTTTGCCTCAAGAGTTTTTCAGTCAACTGAACTGTTGCTTTTGTTATCATCATTGTCGCTTTGGTCGATATTTCTTCACATGTACTGTCAGTATTAAAAAAATAAAAAAGCCCCTGTTCCTTTTCTTTTTTTCTTTTTTTTTCTCCTCGGTAGTGCAAACTAATATTTCTCTTTATACAAAACTAAATTAAATGTGACATAAAGCCAATATAGTGCTACTTGTCAATCTTTGAGTTTAGATGCATCTGTGCATGACATGCATATGTTTGTCTACTCTTGATAAAAGAAAATAACAAATTATTGAAATTCGATGTCGACATTAAATGTGTGTTAGTGAAAATCTCTGAAACTAAAAAGACACGACATAATTAAGTGGCGATGAAAGAGTCAGGTTTAGTAAATTAGAATTGACTCTGAAAATGTAGCTGAAACGTTAATCTGCAGGTGTGTCAATCCCTAGTTGCCAGAATGTTGGTGTCATGCATATTTACTAGGGTTTGCTGAAAGGTTCTCAGTCAAACCAAGAGATTTTGATATAAATTATGATTCTTGCTCATTTAGGGAAATTTTTGGGGAAATGATTCTGACCAATTACTTTTCAGCACCTCTTCACATATATTTATCTACTGTATGTATATATCTATCACCATATCGCATAAACAAGTACACCATTAAGACCGCAGGTTAATACTGAAAAAGTATTTATTTTACCTAGCAAGTATTTACTTTTCAACATAATCTCCTTCCTTGTCAATGCACTTCATTCAGTGGGGAATATTAATCAGATCGGTCTAACGTTACGCTGTGCAAGATGCATAACACGAAAAGGAAATCTTACAAAATACACAAAAACAAAAAAGAAAATACAAATAATTTTGATAAGACTACCAATCGATTCAATAACGATTACAATTGAAAAGAATTTATTTAAACTTAATAAAGAATTTCTTAAAGCTACTGTAAAAACACTAAGAGAATCAGTTAACACAAACCATATACCAATAAAATTAAACCTGAGACAGGAATTTATAAAATAGACCGCAAAAATGTCTATTAAATTAGAATTTAAATTAATTAAACATTAATTAAAAGTAATATTTAATTAAAAGAAAAAAGTAATATATTTAATCAATTATTTTTTTAAGGGGAAAATATATTGAAAGGAGATTAATTTCGGCGTCTCCTACGGTAAATCTACGCCCAGTATCATGCTATTGCCCATTTCTTTTTGACAAAATTAATGTTGATAAAAGGTACGATAGTTAAAAACAATAGGAATAAAAATAAAGACAAAAGTGATAGAAAGCTGAAATACATGACTAAGTTACCCATCTGCATACACCTGATGTCAAAAATTTACAAACTTAAAACTAAGCGTACCTGTATTTGCACGCTTACTTTTTGTTTTTAATCATTTCACAAGGCCACGCACACGCATGAATTACTGAGTGTGAACGAATATAAGAAAAACGTTATTGAGGAGCAAGAAGAATAATAGAACAGTCATTAAAAAGACAAGATAAATATTGACATTACATTTAAATGTTTGAAGATCAAATTTGACTGAAAAGTAAGAAGCCAGAAGAGAGTTCCACAAGCGATCAAAGAAACAGTTAGCATAGAACTTACAGTTGCATCTAGCCATTTCAATTGTAAGCTGATGAGATCTTGCCGCCAATCTAGTAGTGTGCTTAAATTCATAGAGTCTGTGTACTAGAGAAGAGTTCATCAGAACAATTACTATGAAAGTATTTATGGAAAACGCATAGGAAAGCTGTATTACGATAATTGGAAAGTGACTGAAGCTGAGATGCCAGATTAGGACAAATGACATTGCAGATTCTCCCTTGGATTTTATCAAGAATCTCCATACATGTCAGCAAATATGGACAAATGGTATACGTATAAATATGCAAGATAGGTTCGGGTAATAAAAACTTTCGATGCAAAATTGTAACCGGCGTATGTTATGTTACTTCGCCACCTCCCCATATATATAAACATTTGTCTGACCTTTCAAGAAAATCATTATTGGTCGATAAAAATTTCTTCTGAGGACGAAATGCCTTAGTTAGAAGTTGGTTTTTTGTTTTGTTTTTTTTATCATTCGATTATCCATTATTAATTTGATATATAGATTTGAATATCTTACCTTCCACAGTGAAAAATTCATATTATACTTCAATATATATGTATCTGGTTACAGATTTATTGATCCACTTTGTTATATAGAGAAATATGTTACTTGATAAAAGAAAATATCAAGTAGGTACATTTATGTCCTTTGGGCTAATAAATCAAACTGAAGTATTTCTATTCAAAATCTGTCTATTGACATATGCATGTGTTTTTGTATATAGACGAACTTATGAAAGAGCAATTTTTCCTTACGTTTCTCTTACAGAAATACTTTTTGTCATTCACTTCTGTGATTTACGTGTCTTTTAAATATCTACACAAATACAGAATTCATAAAGTTAATCGACCTACACTTTTTCATCTGGCAATGGATTTAGTCGTTGCAAAGCCGGTCAGCCAATTCATACCCCATTCAATGATAATTATTTTCTGTTGATACCGCTTTTTTCATCCAAAGTCATTTCCAATATTGAGACTCTAACAAAAAGGTTTAAGAAGATTAAAATCAATTATATATATATATATATATATATATATATATATATATATATATAGAGAGAGAGAGAGAGAGAGAGAGAGATAGATAGATAGATAGATAGAGAGAGAGAGAGAGAGAGAGGATGGAGGGAGGAAGAGGGAAGGAGGGAGAGAGAATGAGTGTATCCATAAATTCTCTTTAAAATTTAGAACATTTATTACAAAAGAAAATCAACAAATATGTAGAAATTGTTAAAAAATGATATTGAAGTTTTTTTTTAACTTATTTAATACACTTCCACATTGGCCTAAGAAAGGTTTTTAGCCAGGAGAAATAAACTACACCCACTTTCAAAATTTAATTACGTAATCCCAACTCAACATAAATAAACAATATTTGGAACTAGTATGGAGTAGGTCCTCCATTTGCTAGTTTCAGTGCTTGTATTCGATTTTTCATTATCAGGTTATCAACAATCGTCTGATCCTTATTTTTCCACTCCTTTGGCAATGTTTCTTTAAGGGTTGCCACTGATGTGGTTTTGGTTGCACACTCTTGAAGTTTTAAGTCAAGGTGCTCCCAAACATGCTCTACTGGATTCATGTCAGCATTTTGGGCTCCCCAGGGCAGTGACTTGATTCCTTGCGATTCCTTCCAGGCCTGTGCTACTTTGCTCGGGTGACATGGCGCTCCACCTTCTTGAAAAAGATAGACATAGTCAATCTGATTGGTTTCAAATAGTGGGAGTAGTCCTTTCTCTAATGTTTGACAGGATTTTGAACCATTCAACCGCTTGTCAATAAGAATCAGCTCAGATTTCTTGCCAAACCAGACAGCGACCCACATCATTACTCCAATCCATCCATATTTCATGATCATCTGCAAACATTCAGCGTTGCAAGTCTCATTCTGATTTCTCCAAACATAAAACTGCCTCGAATTCAAATATTGGCAGAATTTACTTTCATCTGACCAAATTACAGAGTGCGAAAATTCATAATTTTTGCTCTCGAATTCTCTCGCCCAGTTCATACGCCTGCCCTGTTAACCTCTGAAATCAAGGGCTTATTTCTTATAACTCTTGTTTGATAACCTAGATCTTTCAGAGTCTTTCTCGCCGCATATGGTGACATTTCCATGCTTCTAACGACATCTTTGATAATCTGACAACGGTTTCTTTCAGGAAACTTCTTATCACTCAAATGTTGTAGTCAAGAGTCAAGATGCTTTTAGGAGTTCATTTCTGAATTAACTCCCCCCTCTCACAGGTTTCTATTGTCATATAACACGAAATTATATAACACAAAGATATCAAATTGATAATAGATACGGGGGATAATAATTCTAGAAAAAGCAATTGTTCAAATATCATTGTGTTACAATTTTATTATTTAAAGGACTATACTTACCATCCAACAAAATGTTCAATAATGTCCATCTTTCTCGTGAGAGATCACAAATTCCTATTTCGGTATCAAGTCTGAAAAATTCGGTCTATATATAATGAAAACATCAATAAATATCAAATACTTTCATGGTAATTGCACCGATGAGCTGCTTTCACTGGTTCCCAGACTCCATGAATTCAAGCGCCCTACGAGGCTGGCATCCCGCCCCCACCCTTATACTGTAAAAACTTTTAAATGTAGGCGTCTCTTCTACTCCAATAGCTTCATACCTCGCACCTCTCGCCTGTGGAACACCCTTCCCAATTACTGTTTCCCTGAGAGCTATAATCTCCAACTATTCAAATGTAATGTCAATCGACATCTCCAGTTACCTTGATCTATCCACTATCCTTCTCCTCATCCTTTCTTCTATCACTCCTATCTGCTCTCGCTCGAAATCTTCTGCAACCCCCTGCATCCTAGTGGTTTCACGCCTTGCTCGGGGCGTAATGCTTAAAAAAAACAAAAAAAAATTACAAATACTCATCAAGACAGCTTCTCAAGTAAGCACCAACACGCGCATATATATATATATATATATATATATATATATATATATATATATATATATATATATATATGTTGTGGCCTATTTTATTGAACTGAAGCAGTAAGTTTGATTGTATTTCCTAGTCATGGACGCTCGTATCTGAGTATGCCTGTTTACTAGAGCAGCTAGATTATCCCTGTTGCAGACGACTGCTCAGGCGGTTTGTCCAATACCCATAGAGCCCATCTGTGTTTTATATTGCAACTAGTAAGACTTTATTAATAACAATGTTTTTACTTTGTAGTACAGTAATAACATAGCATGGCGCGGATATTGTTATCTCATTTATCTTCACTTATTTATTTGTTTTGTTTACTGTAACAATTTGTTAATATCATCTATCTCTTTTTCCTCTACCTATTTTCTGAACTCTCAAAACATTGTTTTATATTTTTCGTTATTCAAATCGTCAAAAGAATAAAATGATTCACTATAAATTTATGATGCGTAGCCGACGTAGAATTGCTATCGTATGATCTCTGACTCTACTCCCGCCTTAGGAACTAGCGTAACTCAGTTTTATTACAAACTATCTTAAGATACGGACATTTAAGCTAGCTCCTGCTGGGGGCTAATTGAGTCTGGCTCAAAACTAAAGAGATCTTTGGTCCAGCCTAGAAAGCAGCAATGATCATTTTGAAGAAATAACTTTGAATTCCTCAATTCACTCCATAGAACTTCAAAATCTTACTTTAATTCTGATTTGGGCCGAAACTCCGACTTGGACTGAAATTGCAATTCAGGTAGAAAATTGAGTTTTTCAAATCCCAAACTCTATAGAACTTCAAAATATGAAAATTGATTTAAAATATAAAATCAACACAGAATATATTCTAAAACCTAAAATCAAACTTTGAAAAAAAATCCACTTATGGTACATAACAAGATCCTATTCTTTGACGTTGAGATAGATCTAAAATCCAACAAATTCACTACTCGCCCGGCTAAGAAACTTACTAATATGAATTCCTAACTATGATAGCGAATGCCTCGAAAGATATAAAATAGCAGTGATAAATAACTTCGTAAATCTAACATGCAAAAATTCCTCTTCTCAAAGAATATTTCTAGGTGAACTAAAACAAACATTAGTTAACAATAAATTCACAACTACATCATTGATAAGCAAATAACATTCTTACATAAAATACATGAAGTCCGTAACAAAAATTACAACACCGTAAAATATCAACATATTTTATTGCAACCAGATGCACAATAACTATAAGTAAGAGGAATTTCCTATAAGGAAAATCATTAAACACCATGTTTCTGCGGTAACTCCCGGAAAACATAAAATTTGTAATGTATTATAGAAAATGGAAAAGCGCAAACCTCTCCATCACAAACCAAAATAACCCCATTGAATCTAAACTAGCAGTGACCAATATAGTGTACTAATTTCATAACCCGGTACATGACTGTGTTACTTATTGTTGTGGTAGGATCCACCTAATTTGCATAGTGGAGTACCGACCATATAAATATGATTGGTACCGGGAAGAGAGGCTAGGAATCAAGAGATTCTGAGACCGAGAGACAGACTCTCAGCGACTGTCGAACTCTCTGCATTAGCAGAGGGGAACCCGGACGAGGCTTTGCCGAAGGGCAAGGTTTCGTCCGGGGAGGTTGACAGGGTTTAAACCCGTCTAGGCGGGTTCAGAAAGGCCATATTTTTGGCCGAGCCTACGGGCTCGGGGATACCCACATTAATACGGCCTTGTGCCTCATTCGATCCTCGTGGGTGGATTGATAAATACAGGAATCAAGAGATTCAACCAGAGACTCTGCCCGACTGCGACTCAGTCAACACACATTCCAGGAACGGTCTTCCCAGGAATATACAAAAGACTATCTGTAAATATTGTGTACACTTTCTTGTTTCAATACATTTTGTTCTAAGTACATTTTGTGTTGCATTATTATTCCATGCATTAGTCAAGTTTCAACACTTATCAAAATCCAATGACCTATATTGGGCACACCAATAACTCGATGAGTAGATGTCTTACATGCCACCTGTTGCAGCAGAGTGCGATTAATAAACATTTATTAACTCATAACTTACAAGAACCATTAAGGAAATTTCTAGTTGATAATACAAGGATACTATTCAGGTCACATATTGGTACACAGCTTGTCATTAAGGAAGCCTTTACTTATTAAACTTTTTTTCTCCCACTATCAGCCGATTTAGAAGAGGAGGCGGCGTGTTAAAAGTGTTCTAAAAATAGAAAAAAAACATATCTACCCAATTTCGTCTCAGAAATTTAAAGAAAGCAATTTCCAAAGAAGATTGAAGTAAAGCCTTCATTTAATTTTTATTTTATTTTAAATATCAAGTATTGATAGTGCAGATTTGTTTCCTATCATAAATAACTTTGAACTGAGATAGATAGATAGATAGATAGATAGATAGATAGATAGATAGATTTGAACAGATTGAGATAGCTGAATAAATTGAAGAAATGAACAAAATGGTCTAAACATGCGCTATACAAATAAGTAGATTAACGAGATGAAATAGTTATGAATAGTGTAAAATAATAAATAGAAGTGAAGTAAAAAAAAATAGATTCATGGATGGTTAAAGATTTGTGTAGCTGCAATAAGAACGGATTTCTTTAATATTAGATGTAAAAAAGAAAGACAATTCAACAGTCAACGCCCATTTCACTTATATGTGATAAAATAGTTAAATTTAAACTCAATAAAGCAGAATAATTCAAGAAACAGTTGAAATGAAAGTAAATTCAGAATACAAGACTTGGATCTAAGCAAATAAAACTAAGAAAACGCTGTACAGATATGATATTAATGAAAAACAGAAAATAAACACCCCAAATGTTCTGGTAAAAAAAGGATAATGAATATGACATTCTAAAGAAGAAGAATGCTGACAACTCGAATTTCTAGCAAAAATATCTTTACCGTTATTTTTTCCGACTATACATACATACATACATACATTTATGCGTATATATATATATATATATATATATATATATATATATATATATATATATATATATATATATATATATATATATATATATAGACCAGTGTGCCGTCTAGATAGCTAAAGTAGGTAGTGCCTACCATAAATAAAATATATCAGCAGCAACATTTTCTTTCTGTGGTACTCTATGCACCTAATCCGACAAAATTATGAAGGTTAATTTGGCTATTATACATATGCTCTGTTATAATAAATACATCTAGCTCTCTTTGGATCAGTTTTAATAATTAATATTACTTGGATCCACCCGGATTATATACCAACGGATCGATTATCTGTACTATATTGCTCCGACTGTAAACAGTCGGGCTCTCTCGGGATTAATCCACCTGAAATTCCAAAGACCTCTACAACCAGCCATAATGGATAAGTTCTGTCTGGGGTACTCCCTAAAAAACATTCCATACCCCTCCCTACATTCGTTCAACATATCCATCACGGAGAAAATTGTGGACTTTGTAAAGAGATTACGATGGAAAGCGTTTTTCTACCTTAACCCACAGGAGACAACAAATTACAAACAGGAAACCCTAACCTAAAGACCCAACAAACTCCACCACCCTGTAAATTCCTGGTTCCTTTCAAAAGGGACATATTTCACATATTTAAAAAACTGAAGTTCAACAAGCAATCCGATCACTTCCAAAAAGAACTACACAAAGATATAAAAATGATTAGAAACTCCAAGGATATTTGGGTAAGAGCCGATAAATAAAAAAATATCTAAAAATGTAATCCCCTCACACTACCAAAACTTCTCAGGGATAAAATAACAGAAACACACAAACTAGTTTGTTTGGGTTTTATGGCATATGGTTTTATGGGTTATTTAATGCCAAATCCAGTTTATATAAATTTTAAATGCCTATTTTGTATAGAATAAAAAATGTATAACTGGCAACATTATTGTTTCAAAAAAAAACGTATAGCTGGCAACATTACTTCTTTACAAAAAAAACGTATAGCTGGCAACATTACCTTTTTACAAAAAAACGTATAGGTGGTAACATTACTTTTTTACAAAAAAAACGTATAGCTGGTAACATTACTTTTTTACAAAAAAACTTATAGCTGGTAACATTACTTTTTTACAAAAAAACGTATAGCTGGTAACATTACTTTTTTACAAAAAAACGTATAGCTGGTAACATTACTTTTTTACAAAAAAACTTATAGCTGGTAACATTACTTCTTTACAAAAAAAACGTATAGCTGGCAACATTACCTTTTTACAAAAAAACGTATAGCTGGTAAAATTACTTTTTTACAAAAAAACGTATAGCTGATAACATTACTTTTTTACAAAAAAACGTATAGCTGGTAACATTACTTTTTTACAAAAAAAACGTATAGCTGGTAACATTACTTTTTTACAAAAAAACGTATAGCTGGTAACATTACTTTTTTACAAAAAAAACGTATAGCTGGTAACATTACTTTTTTACAAAAAAAACGTATAGCTGGTAACATTACTTTTTTACAAAAAAACGTATAGCTGGCAACATTACTTTTTTACAAAAAAAACGTATAGCTGGTAACATTACTTTTTACTAAAAAAACGTATAGCTGGCAACATTACTTTTTTACAAAAAAAACGTATAGCTGGCAACATCACCTTTTTACAAAAAAGCGTATAGCTGGTAACATTACTTTTTTACAAAAAAACGTATAGCTGGTAACATTACTTTTTTACAAAAAAACGTATAGCTGGTAACATTACTTTTTTACAAAAACAACGTATAGCTGGTAACATTACTTTTTTACAAAAAAGCGTATAGCTGGTAACATTACTTTTTTACAAAAAAAAACGTATAGCTGGTAACATTACTTTTTTACAAAAAAACGTATAGCTGGTAACATTACTTCTAACTAAAAAAACGTATAGCTGGCAACATTACTTCTTTACAAAAAAAACGTATAGCTGGCAACATTACCTTTTTACAAAAAAACGTATAGCTGGTAACATTACTTTTTTACAAAAAAATGTATAGCTGGTAACATTACTTTTTTACAAAAAAACGTATAGCTGGCAAACTTTACTTTTTTACAAAAAAAACGTATAGCTGGTAACATTACTTTTTTACAAAAAAACGTATAGCTGGTAACATTACTTTTTTTACAAAAAAACGTATAGCTGGTAACATTACTTTTTACTAAAAAAATGTATAGCTGGCAACATTACTTCTTTACAAAAAAAACGTATAGCTGGCAACATTACCTTTTTAGAAAAAAACGCATAGCTGGCAACATTACTTTTTTACAAAAAAAAACGTATAGCTGGCAACATTACTTTTTTACAAAAAAACGTATAGCTGGCAACATTACTCTTTTACAAGAAACATTATTGTTTCAAAAACTTAGAGCTGGCAACATTATTGTTTCAAAAACTTAGAGCTGGCAAAATTATTTTTCTGAAAACATTATGTGAGACCTTGCTGTTCGGTGTAGTTTATCGCCGTACCCAGGACGCGGATGTAGTTTAACATCATACCCAGGACGCGGATGTAGTTTACCGTCATACCCAGGACGTGAGTAAGACTTGGAAAACTAGGAGTTCACTATTTGTCCATAGCTGGGACCCTAACAGGTGCTACCACCCCGGGTCAAGGTGGACCTGGGAACACCAGCAATTAAGAGGTGGTTCCACGCTCCTCAAAACCTCCTGATCAGAGGCCTTGCTGTTGGATGCAGTTTAACGTCATACCCAGGACGCCTCATTGGGTGCGTTTACCCCTGATCAGAGGCCTTGTTGTTGGATGCAGTTTAACGTCATACCCAGGACGCCTCATTGGGGGGGTTACCCCTCTACAGAGGTGCAGTCGGCGTATTCTAAAGCCCCAGCCGACAGGGCCAACACAAACTAGATAAATACAATAGTAGGATGTCCGAAATAGATACAGAGACCAACAAAATGGCCAAAAAGTTAAATATTGTAGATACAGTGGGAAAGATTTACACTAAAGATGCCTACATTTTATTTAAGGACCATAAACCGAACTTCACCAGCTGTACATAATCTAGACTAATAAATCCAACAGAAACAGAACTAAACCTTATCTCACAAAATATGATTTAAAAAATAACCGACAATTTACTAATCACAACCAGTAATAACCTTTGGAAGGATTCGTCTAGTTCACTAATATGAGGAATAAGGATAAAGCAACGTTCATTATGCACTTTCATTTACTGCGTAGGTAGTTGCTTTCCTTTTGTCCTTTTTCCTTTTTTTTTTTTTTTTTTTTTTTTTGGTTGTTCTTTTAATTTTTATTTCCTTGTTCCGTATTTTTTCTTGTCTAAAGTTATAGGCCATTTGACAAGTTGTCTGTTGGTCACAACGGCATTGTTGGTTATATATATATATATATATATATATATATAAGAACATTATCTATTCTTCTAAAATTATTTTTACTGCTCGTATCAACCGTTAATCGCTAACGTTTCCGTATGATTATGCTCCACGATATCTGGTATAATCAATGATAAATTGTACATATGCGCTATTCTCTAATGTGTTTGTGTATTTTTATATATCAAAATCACATCAGAATTCACACTTGATTCCTGTCATTTCGTCTCATCTTAAATAATGATGACCATGGAGATTCTGGTAGCGTTTAATAGTTATTTTCGTAATATAAAATGCTTTTAAGACCATTTAAAACAACTCGACAACAAATTAGTTATTCGGGGATTTGTTCCAGTTCATCACCTGTTACCGTTTTCTACTACAATCTTGACTGCCTTCATCAGTCGGTATTTTAATCAGCAATTCACTAATAAAATATAAGGCTTTTGTTTGCATTAACAAGCAAACGCAAAAGTTAGATATACATTTATATGTGCTCCTGTACTGGCTTCTGTTCTTTCCAAACTCTAAGAAGGGTTTGTAATGTTATTGGCATCTCGACTTCAGTCACTTTCTGTTATGTATTTTCTATAAATATTTTTATGACAGTTATTCTATCTCAACTGCATGAATTTAAGCATGGTACTAGAATGGCAATTAGGTCTCATTCTTTTACTGTTTAAATACCTAGATGTAACCGTAATTTCTATTCTAACACTTATAGACTGATAAACTCTCTTCTGGATTCTTGCTTCATAATTTAAATGCAATTTCTATCCTCATCTCTGTCTTTCTGAGACTTGTTATTTCATTGTCTTTTCTCTTTCACTCTCAGCAACCCATGGCATCTTAGGGGTATTAACGTCTTGCTGGGGTGAAATAATTAAAAATATATATACGTAGATACATCAATAAGTCCATAATCTAATAATAAAAATGCGTTTAATTTAGAAAAAAGTATTTTGTAACATAATCTCTTAAAACCGAAACCAGTAATGGAACAAATATTATACAGTGAAAATTTCAAATAGATTCAGCTAATAATTGTGTGAATCTATGAACATATTGTGACGGGTACACACCTGGCCCAGGGTCGAATCCTTTGGTTACGGCGCCAACTGTGACGTCGCTCCTCCTGGTCGCTCCTCCTGGTTCCAAGCGTGCCGCTCCAACCTCTTGGTTAGATGATCACCAGCCTCGCCTTTCCCAACCCGCTTCTAATACCTGGTTGCTAAAGCAACTGTACTGATCTCCGGTCTGTCTACCCACGCTGTGTTTAGATCTTAGACAGACGGGACCAGCAGGGGTTGGGCCATATGCAAGTTGAGTCCGACGGGGGTGGCAAAACACAAGTAAAAGAAAAAAAAAGGGTGACAACCTTTTATATCTAATGTCCGTTACATAAAGAAAAATTGTTCTCATTCCCGACCCGCTCTGTGGACTATGGCACCAAGCTTCTATCATACAACTTAACGATTTCGAATTGTCTACTCTCCAGAATTGTGTATGTCGGAGTGTGGTTTAGTTCGACACTGGGGCTAATTTCTATCAATCATTCGCAGTTGGTTCTTCTCTTCGACTTGAGTTGTATTTCTTCACTTCGATCTGGTTGGGTCGAATTCTGTTCTCGGCTGGGCTTGATTTTAACTTCTTCTTCTTCTTCCGTCCAGTAACTCTTTGGCCTTGTCTTCGACTTGGCTGCAACTTCTCCGCGGCTTTCGAGTAATCTTCTCCTTCGTCGACTGAGATAGAACTTCTCTTGTCTTTGACTTGGGCTGGAAGGATTTCTTGTTTTCGACTTGGGCTGGAAGGATTTCTTGCTTTCGACTTGGGCTGGAAGGATTTCTTGTTTTCGACTTGGGCTGGAAGGATTTCTTGTTTTCGACTTGGGCTGGAAGGATTTCTTGTTTTCGACTTGGGCTGGAAGGATTTCTTGCCGCAACACAGCCGCAACCCTCCGTCGTCCGAGGTGATCTCTTTATCGCTGCCGTCCGGGGCTGAACTCATTTTTTGTCGATTGGGGTCCTGCTTTTATTGACGCCGCAGCAAACCGGGGTGGGTCTGTCGGCGTCAGGGCTCTCTCGATAATCCCAAAAGTCGCATTAGTTCTGATTTCCCCTTATCGCTATTATTTTCACCCCTACTTCCTCACAGTGCCTCTGGGGGGAAGACGCATACCCATCTCTCCCGGTCTCTCGTATGTCAGGTGACCGTTTTCGACCAATGGTTCTTGATCGAGCATTCTCCCTCCTCTTTCCGCATATCACGTGACCGCTTTCGGCTAATGAGACTGTGGTGGGACGCTTCCCGTCTCCAATCGGGCGTGGTTTACATCGTTCTTGTTCTAAAAAAAACAAAATCTAATTTGGCCTTTTTCACACGTACGAAAAATGATAATCTTGGCTTTTTCTCACCTGGGTTCTGTCAAAACAGCCTGCCGCTAATTAGATGTGACTTCAGGAAAGAATATTGGCGCTATCTGTGAGCCGAGACAATCGTTTTCTTTCCTTCTTTGTTTTTGGTCAGACCTGATAGTCAAAAATCTTAATTATCTGAATTGAAAATGTCTCCACTTCATCATCGTGGGGTTCCAATTTTTAACAGGTCAGAATCTGTATACAGTTCCACCGGTCACCACCTCAACACAAAAAACACCTTTCCTCCGATTAAAATTTCGTTTTCATTGTTCAAAAAAATCTTTATTGTTTCAGCCAACCTTAACAAAACTTCCATCCTACGCGGACACGGAATTAGTTCAAGTGCTTGACCTGATAATTTTGACACTTGTTAGGTGCTGGTCGCATGTGTGTGTTTTCGCTTATGACCGGGTTTTGTTTTATCTATTCCTCTCTCTCTTTCTTTTTATTATTTTTTTTTTTTCTTCTCTTTGGATCGCCTAAATACAGTTAGAGAATTATTCTCAAAACTCAATTATTCTTCGTTTCTAAATAACTAACAACTGGTTAATAAACCGAATAAAAATTAAATCATATTTCTATGAATATCTCTTTTTAGTCTTTCTAAAAATGCAGGGTGCTACAATATAATGTGAATATAAAATCTTGATTCGCTAATATATATATATATATATATATGTATATATATATGTATATATATATATATATATATATATGAATAAAAATAAAAAGCATCATCAGTGTTGAAACAAAATTCAATATCTCTTATAACATGAATATGTTATAAATTTGAATATACATGTTTCTAAAGACTTAATGGATTTTTGTAAATTTTTAATCCGACATTTTTTTATTACTTCAAAAGTCATTTTTACTAGATACCCCTGTTTGAATTCGAACTCGACTACTCCGATTCCACAATCCGATCAGCTATCCATTACTCCCCCGTGCCTCCTAAAGATACAGCTTTAATTAAAAGGGAAAGCAATTTACTAAGAAAGTGCTTTAATCACTAGGACATCCACAGTAAAAATGCATTCCGGTTCTTCACCTTTATATTATTACTATGTGAGATACTTAATAACACAAGTAATAAAAGCATAAAAAGAAACGAAATGAAATTGGATTGACAATATAAAGAAACACATATTTAAAAATATGTAAATGAAAATTAAAAAGATTAGAATGTCAGCGTCTCATCTCTTTAGTGTGAATGTGTGTAGTTACATCAACGTAAATATTACTTTAATCCGATATAGTCCGAAAGTACGAAACTCGTCACACGGAATTTTTAACATTTTTTTTTCTGTTTTTTTCTAACACGCACACACATACACAGACATACACACATACACATATAAGCATGTAAGGGTGCACAATATAAATACTAAATATTATATTTGTATTTATGTACGAATGGATAAATGGATGAATATAGAAACATACGTACATATTTGGATGCAATCAATTTTGGTTAACATACAAAAAATTAAAATTAGAATTATTCCAATAATATTTTTGCAGTTAATCTATATGTGATAAGCAAGTATCTTGTATAGTTATCAAATATTATGCAATATTGGATATCATCGAGATAGATAGATAGATAGATAGATAGATAGATAGATAGATAGATAGATTACTTCCTCCTCGAGTTAAAATATTGACAAAAAATCAATAACAATTCCCTCACTAAAAATATATGACAAAAAATAGAAAATGTTTCAAGACACAACCACGTACTTGCAAAATCTCAGACTCCATAATAACTATATTCGAATCAGAACTAAATAAAGGGACAAACCCTTTTTCGTCTCTATATTTACTTTTTATTTTTCTGTTCATTTACTTTTTTCAGCTCGATGCATCGGAATCGATATTAGGATTAGTAATGCCGCTAGACAAGGACAATTAAAAATCTGAGCTATACAGGATGTTTCAAAATCAGCTTATGGCAAGAAATTCGTGCTTACACAGTTATACAACAATTCTAATACACACACTCATTTCGACACACGAGCAGAAATATCCATTGTTTTTAAATAGCCAACATATGCGCATGCGCATTCCAGCATCACCGCAGGGAGACCTAAGATTTTCAGTCGAAATGTTGATGCACACTTTTCCTCAGACGAGATTCAGTCTATTTATTTGCTTATATATATATATATTTTTATCCTTTCCTCAAAAGCTACAACTTTTAAAAGAATCTTTTAAAAGGCGCTGACATTTCCACTGATTCTTCAACTAAAATCTGCAAAATGTTACTTCATTTAACCGATATTATCCACGTAAAAAATGAATAACTAGAATTCTTTGATTTTGTAAGGGACACTGAACCAGAGAATTTCTGTCAAGTCCTCAAATTAGGATAAATCTATATTATGGGCGAATTCATTCCGCGAATTTACTTTGCTATTGTCAGTATATGCTTCTAGGGGCTAAAACGCTTTATATTATTCATGGGAAAATATACATACATACACACACACACATATACACACACGCACACACACACACACACACACATATATATATATATATATATATATATATATATATATATATATCCTAGAGCCAACTACCTTTCTCCACGTTTAGAATATAGTTATCACAATCTTGTCATTAACTACCATCGACCTTTGCTACTGCTATTTTCTAAAACTAGATCTCTGCGAAATATAGAGTAAAGCAAGTAAAATCTGCATGAAAAAAGATGTTTTCACCAAGAATATCATTTTCCATGAAGTTCTTTAAAGATAATAAGGTTTTTTATCAAATCTCTATAAACTAAATGATTATAAAATTAAATAAATGATTAACAAAATGAGTAAATTATGTGACTTTTCTTATATCAAATATACGATTGCATACTTCGATGTGATTTACTGGTTCGCGTGCTTGTGACGCTAAATCAAATGCGAGTGGGTAGTGAATTCGATCCTCACTGGTTACGCCATACTTGTTCCACATCTTAAGCAACGCTTAGAATATCATTATCTATATTTGTATACTAAGTACTTTAAATTCTTTTCTAAGTTGCAGATTTTTAAACATTATGTAAACCACTAACTGCAATCCTGTTATACATCCAGCGATCCTCACAAATTAATAGCGAAACATTTTATGATAATTATTTTAGATAAACCGCATAGAATTGATTATGCAGTCATTGTATTAGTAGAGATGGGCACAGACAAATATTTTATATTTATTATTATTATTATTACAGCCCAAGTTTCCAGTGCCTAAAGTTTAAAGTGATAAATCTTCTTAAATTCCTAACAATCAGCATTCTCGCCAGCCGAATTGTCTTAGTTCTAATGCTGTCAAATCGTTCCACTCTGTTCACAAGTTTAGTTCGGTATTATCCCTGGTACCGCTGGAATTATGAGCAAGACCATCACCTTCATATTCCCCATTTTTTACAAATTTTAAATAATAATATTTTCTTGCTTTCTACATCTGGAATAACCGTTTCTATTTCTCTTGTACTTGTTTACAACGAACCAGATCTCGCGGCGTGTAGAGAGAGTTGAGATCAATTTGAATTTCATGGGCTAGCGACAATCTAGTCGGGGAGGCCTTTTAGATCAGTTTATTCCATTAATATGTGCTACTCTCTCTGTGTCTTTCTCTGTCTGTCTGTCTCTCTCTCTATCTATTTATCTATCTATCTATTTATCTATCTATCTATCAACAAAATCTTCTATTTTAGGCAGTTATTTCTTTTACCTACGCATAGGTTGTTCTCAGATCTATTTTTAATGCAAAGAGATTTCTCTTACCTAGATTTCTGTTTGTTACAAAAGGCATCTTCTGTGTAGTCATTTCTGAGAAAGGTTACTTTCCTTTAGAAGTCATCAAGATCTTCTTCCTATTTGCACTTTACTTTTTGCTCTGATTTTCTTTTATTTGTTGTATTCGACTTCGAAGCGACATATTTCGACTGTTTTCGTAAATTTAAGGATCCATTAAAATCAAAGAACAAATTATATATAGTAGCAATAACGCTATACTTATTAAGTTTTCACATGAAAAGTTTTCACTGGTAGATTTCATTCGAAATTAAGTACGAACATGTTTATTCCGCCATGTATTCTATTCTTTCTATCTTATGAAAAATATGTTAATATCACGTCTAATATGCATTGCTATTATTTCATCGCCAATCCAAAAATTACGGTTTCTCCCAATTTAAGAGGCCAGTTAAATAAACCAAAAAAAGTACTGTAGAGGAAAAAGCATTGAAGTTGTGTTGATGAAGGTAAAGTGCTTTAATAAACCTCGTATCAGCAACAGCTCTGGAGCTATAAAACAACTCTCATCCTTAAAGTAATTCTCTTCCGGGTCTTCCTCCTTTCGAACTTTTCGCATTGAAGCAAAAGGGCTTCACACTAAAACACACCTACACAAGTCATACTCAAATATATCCATTAACATTTCGTTGTTTACTCAATTTACTTCTACGAAAAAAAACTCTTGCCTTAAACTTTCCTTTTGTTGATTTTGTTTAATAAATGCTATGTTGCATTGCAAATCAATTGACCTCTGTTATTTTGTGCATGCACCCTTACACCAACACTATTTCATGTATTACAAAATATTTTCGTAAGAAACCTTATATTAATTCTTGAAGTAGCCAACACTAAAAAGATATGATATCTACTTGTAATCATTAACTATTAACACTTCTCATAACTGGTCGTTTTCATGAGTGATTAAATAAATGTACCCCATTACTCTTCTCAATATCCTTGCTGAGTTTAGTAATGCTATTTCGATTCGTTCTCGGAATCACAGTTCTTCTAACCTCTTTGCAACGCTCTTCAATACTGGTTTATAATTCTTCAATAATGATAAACACTTGTTATTCTTCGATTTTCCTTTCATTCATAGGGTGTAAATATTTTTCTAGCATTTTAATTTCGTTCCATTATACTTTGAGGTCAACTAGAAAATCGGCGTCGAGCGCATGACAAATTGTCTTTTGTTGATCACAGTGATCAGATCTAATGATTGAATGATTTGTTTCAAAAACTTCAAAATCCCAAAGAATTTTAATATTTTTTCTCGTCTAGCGTATGTGTAATGTAATAATGGATTGTTGAATATTAGCTTAAATATTTCCTAACGTATCACTCACCCTACTGCTGACTATTTTGTACTCTTTGTAAGTCAACTTGCTGTCTTTATTTAATAGGATTGACATTCAAATTTCTCTAGCCAAATGAACTGCATTTAATTTTTGCTGTTTCTCTTATGGAATTATTCTTGGTCGCTATTATTATTATTATTCATGCTATCCGTGCAAAAGCTAGATTATACCGGGGTAGTGATGGTAATAATTCTATCATATCTTCATCATTATTATTTTGTTCATTAAAAAAAAAGCAGAGACACTATACTGTAGTAATGATGCAAATGAATTCGTTTATATTAATATTTAAATGAACGGGCGTTATTTGTATTGTTGAAGTGCTAATATTTTTTTAAGGCTCAACACAAAGACTAGGTAAGCTTTTCCTATTTGAAAAAGATATTAGAATAATACAGCACTTCTACTGGAAGCAAACCGCCTGCATAAGTATAGAAAATAAATATACAAAAACATAAAGGCATATAAAAGAAGGATGTAACAGAACTGAAAGTCTTACTAGAATTCATTATTAGTGAACACAATTTTATACTATAAGATATATTGATGACATAGTGTTGATAGCAGACACAGAAAGGAAATCTGCAAGAAATCCTAGAGTAGGTAGTTAAATAAAACAAATAGAAAGGACTAACTATCAATTGTAAGAAGACAGAATGTGTCGTTGTCAGCAAGAGGAGAAGCCCAAGAGGCGAACTACGAATCGGAGATATCGAAGTCAAGCAAACACGAAAATGTATATATTTAGGAATTCTAACAGAGGACATAAAATGTGCCACAGAAATCCAAAGGCGCTTTGGCCTAGCGAAAGATGCCTTTAAAAATCTAAGCAAAGTATCGAGTAACAGGAAAATGTCGTTAGAAATAAAGAAAAGAGTACTAAACTGTTATGGTAGTGAATTTTGAATAATCTGTCCAGAAATGAAGAAATGACGTGAGGCAGCAGAAATGTGGTTCTACAGAAGGATGCTGAGAATCCCATGGACTGAACATGTAAGTAACAAGAAAGTTTCAGGGGAACTGGAAACAAAAACGACAATTGTATTTAGAATCAGAAAGATACAGTTGAGATTTCTAGGATACATAAAGACGGCCTGGAGAATCTGATACACACAAGACATATTGAACGCAAACGGGACAGAGAAAAGAAAAGAGTAATCTACCTAATGAGCTTGTGTAAATGGATAACGAGAGGGATAACAAAAAGACAAACTTTTCAAAGTGCTACAAAGAATAGGAAGTTGTGGAGAGCCAAAAGATATAGTACATAAGTGAGCGTGATAATTTATTTCATTATTACTGTTTTAAACGACGATTAACTAAATGATTATATTATATTAATATATTTCTTGCAAAAGGTACACGTAGATTACTTCCACAAAACCAAATGAAACAGCACCAGTTCAACTGGTCAATATCCAAAATAACTGAATTAAATACTGAATTATGAACCAGATGTGTATTGTTAATATCTTGATAACTATTGCCATCATACTTAAAGAGAACGGCTTTCTGCTGGTCTCTGATGTTAGTCGATGTTACAAGTACTGTAAAAATTTGTCTTCAACTTGTAATCCAAATATGTTTCTACAATTCTTAGAAAAAGAATAAATTTTTCTAATATCTTTATAAATACGAGAAAATTTGGTATACTTCCATCTACGACATTTTCTTTTCTACATTACTATCGATGCTACAATATCTTAAAAGTATGAATTGGCTGATAACAAATATTTTTAGGACTCGTTAAATGTTATATTAAATAAATAGGGAAATGTATTTCGAGCATATGCTTTCTATTAATATGAATGTTATAAAAAAAAAAACAATGTTTTTCACATTACTTATCGTTCTTGCTAACAGCTCGCGTAAGAGTCCGCAGTGCTTACTATGATTTATCAAAGTAAAGACAGAGAGATTGTATCTCTCTCTCTCTCCTCTCTCTCTCTCTCTCTCTCTCTCTCTCTCTCAGACTCATGTCAGCCAAATAGAATTCTCTCACCTATTTGATAATATTGAGTACGTTCTCAAAATGCGGCAAACTCTTCAGTGTAATGCGAAACTCGTTTTAAAAAGTAGAAACTTGACAGAGAAGCGAGGAGTGTTCGATTCGCCGTTCCGCGTATACGTTTTACGGAAATATGTACAGCGAAGGCGATTTATATATATATATATATATATATATATATATATATATATATATATATATAATATATATATATATATATATATATATATATATATATATATATATATATGTAAAATGATGCCCAATTCCAAGTGCGTCTGCACAAGACTAGTGTGTCGAAAGTGCATTTCTGCGTGTGTATGTGTGTGTGTGAGAGAGAGAGAGCGTGTGTATGTCTGTTAAGTAGATACATGTATGTGTATGCTTATAATGCTTTGTTGGAGGCATTTTATATTTTGTCAGCACATACACATGTATGTGTAGAAGACAATCACCAAGGTTACAAAAGAATGAAAATTAGATAGATAGTGTCCATATATATGTATATATTGGTAGAACATAATTACAAATTATTTTATGTTTAAACATTAGCTAGTTGAAATATATATATATATATATATATATATATATATATATATATATATATATATATATATATATATATATCAACTAGCTAATGTTTAAATATATATATATATCAACTAGCTAATGTTTAAACATATATATATATATATATATATATATATATATATATATATATATATATATATATATATATATATATATATATATATATATATATATATATATATATATATATATATATATATATATATATATATATATATATATATATATATATATATATATATATATATATATATATATATATATAGTGGTAGAATCTCCGGCTGATACCGATTCAGTCGGGTTTCGATCCGAGCTAGAGGCAACCGGATGTCTAGCCACACTGATGAGCTGCGAAACAGTCTGTCTGTGGATGACGTTATATATATATATATATATATATATATATATATATATATATATATATATATATATATATATATATCATATAGATAAAAACAGTTTAGTCACTACAAAGATGGAACTTCGTTTCGGTGCATTTCAATTGCACCTCGACGGGAGAGAACTGAAAATGGTTATGAACAGTCCTGCTTGTAGGCAAGCCGTATGTGAAACGTCACTTCCCTTTTTCCATTTGCTTGAGAAAAAATATACATAAAACAAAAAGGTGACGG
>OZ010599.1:48442286-48527286 GCA_963932145.1 Acanthosepion lycidas | reverse complement strand
CCCGCGCGACCTCCCGCAGGGTGCTGGGAGATAAAAATTAATTAGGTGAAGCTTGACCGAAACCAAAATGTCCGTGGAACCACCTCCATGTCATTTGGGAAAAACACCTGTTTATTGTCAGGGCTGGCTATGATAGCGAAATTATTTTATCAGAACAGTTAATTAGCAACAGAATACAAATACGTCCAATTGACCACCCACTTGTTTGGCGAAGGCCCCGGGTGATAAAGTCCACGTGACATTTGACTAAGATAAGAGTCTAAGGTTTGTTGTCGGGCAGAAGGAAAAAAAAGAAAAAAAAGAAAAAGAAAAAAAAAGGAAGATAATTTTTTTTTCTTTGAGCAAGATTTTTTAAACCGAGGCTAGTCTGGCCACACCCACACCGCTGAGCGCCCATTGGCTGGATGGTGGCATGAGCGTTAGGCGGAGGTAACCATGTGAAGAAGGAGTGGAGGCCTGTTGCGCCCCCCTGAAAGTCACTGGATCCAACCAACGCTTTTTATCTACTGGACCATATGTCCTTGAGGACATCAGTGAATGAATTTCGGGGACTTATAACTATTTGTTACAAGAACTCATATTGCAATTTTTGTTGTTATTATTGCTTTTCTCTAGGACCCAGTATTACTGGTTCCTATATTGTATTCATTTCTATGCTTGGTCGGCTCAGGAAATTTTTGTGGCCTAGCATAGGTGATGATTCCTTAAGTTTTCATATTTTCCAATGATGTTCTTTATTATTTCAAACTCATCCCACATCCAGTGAATTGACCCAAAGTTTTCTGAGTTCAATACTTGTCTACTGCAGTGGTGAACAAAAACTTGGAGTATTGAGCTAAAGGGAGATTACTGAGACATCCGGAAGAAGCATAGCACGTTTAACTAGAACAATCTACTCCGGTGAACAAAATAATGGGTTCAATTCGAAATTCTGAAGAAGATGAGGACAACAGTCCAAACAATGTAAATAATGTAAATAATTAGGCTTAGATGTATTGTTTGAATAACCAGTTATAACCCATGTGTTAGATTTAGAGCTAGACGTTGTGTAATGAGTAACTTTAGAATTTTAGTTAGAGGTAAAGAGTAATCCTACTGCTAATGTTAGGTTTAGACTTTACGTAACAAGTAAACCTTGGTTTAGAGTTGGGATTATATTTTAGGTAAAGTATAACTTTCATATTTAGGGTTATACGTTAAGTAATGTGCATACGTAGGGTTCTAACCCTACGTATGCACATTACCTAACGGTTGGGTTAGTTGATATGTAAAGGGTATACAAATGTTTTGTATACTAATTTATAGGGTTTACGCTAGCGTTAGACGTTAGGTAAAGTGAACCTAAGGTTAGATATAGGGTTATATAAAGGGTTAGATATGAGACAACTGGTTGCAATAATGTTAGTTTATAAATTAAGTAAATAGTAACTCTAAGGTTAGTTTTATGGTTAGACTTTAGGTTAATGGTAATCATGTACTTAGAGTACTTAAAGATTATACGCTGGATTAAATTTAGGGTTATACATTAGGTAAAAAGTATTCGTACGTTTAGAATTGGGATTAGACAATAGATGAAGAGTATAAGAAGAGTTAGAATTCAGGTTAGACGTTAGGTAAAGAGTAAACTTAGTGCTGGTTTTAAACAATAAGTAAAAAGTATCACTAAATTTAGAATTATGCTTAAACGTTTGATAAAGAGTAACTCTAGGGTTAGATTTAGATTTAGATTTTACTTAAACGCCAACCATGCGGTGAGAATTAGGGTGAGATGTTAGGTAAAGTTTTGAAAAACCTTTCGAAAATGCAAAACGACTGTTGTAAAATTGATCATAGATCTTATTCAGCAAGTGCTTATTGTTATTATAAATATACCAGAGCAAATCCACAGGAAAACAAATCTGTCTTTATGCCGGCAGCCAGTCCTAAGATATTGCGTAAGTGAACTCTTGCTCGGAGACGCTAACAAGCATTAACAAGTTTGTATTTTCTTGCATAGATACATACACTTACTGCACCAAAGAATTTCTATAAGATTTGATATGCAGTAATCTCGCTCTGCTCTCGCCCTTTCCCCCTCATCTCTTTTTCCTCTCTCTTTCTCATCTCTCTCTCCCTCATCCCTTTCTCGTCTTTCTCTCTCTCCCACATTTCTCTCTCACACTCTCTCATCTTTCTATTTCTTTCTCTGCCTCTCTTTTCGCTATATTTCCCACAAAGCTAACATCATCAAATGTGTCTACATAAGATTCTGAGATTTACTCTTTAAAGTTAAAAACCTCTTTCCAATAAGCTAGGACATGACATAGACAAATATGAGCTTAAGTCTAAGAATTTTTTCCTTTTATGTCTCTTCGGTAATTCTAGTATTCTTGGTATTTGCACACACACACACACACACACACACACATATATATATATATATATATATATATATATATATATATATATATATATATATATATAATGTGTGTGCGCGTGTGTGTGTGAGAGAGAGAGAGAGAGAAAGAGAGTGTGTGTGTGTGTGTGTGTGTGTGTGTGTGTGTGTGTGTGTGTGTGTGTTGGGAGGTACCTGTGAGCATGTTCATTGACATTTCTTTTATAAATACAATTAAAAGTATATAGATAGACATGAGTGAGAAATACATGTGTACATGTATATATGCATAATCATATATGTGGGGGGGCGCACGTGTCTGTATGTGTGTGTGCGCGCACGCGCATGAGTGCGTACACGTGAACAAAACAATCATTGTGGTTTATTTTGGAATCTCTTCGTAAGATAAGAACTAATTTTCAACATCCAATCAAATATATATATATATATATATATATATATATATATATATATATATATATATATATATATATATATATATATATATATATATATGTATGTATATATATATATATATATATATATATATATATAGGTGTCTCAATGTGTGTGTCCCATTATGAGGCATTTTTCATTTTTCAAACTTCTAGAAAACTACTTTTATTACTTTAAATATTTTTAAAAGTAACCAGAATGAGAAACACATAATTTTCAATTAAATGGACACTTCGTATTTGAAAAAGAAGTCCCATTTCTATTTATTACACAGGGTGATTTCTCGAATGAACAGGCCGATAAATAAAAAGTGGCTTCTATTTCAAATACGAAGTGTTCACTATAATAACGTTTGAAATATATATATATATATATATATATATATATATATATATATATATATATATATTCCTCTAAATGTTGAAAATTAAATTGACTAAAGGTGAATTCATTTCAAACAAATATTTCAACATTCGCAGATGTTACAGCCTGGTTTGTTCTTGAATTTAACGGAAATATAATTTTTACAATTTGTTTTATTTTTTTTAACATGTCCTTTTATGTAACATTTTGTGTATATGTAGACATAACTTTAGTATGCATAATCACATGGAAGAAAAATACTTTTTAAATCAGTGAAAGTAAAAAATATCCAACAAAAGCCAACACAATGCAAAAGAAAAATCAATGCATTAGAATCTTAATTCTTCCCTATTTATTAATGAGATATATCATTACTGTGGTAACACGAAACATGTTTTCTTATTAGCGTCTCTTGTTAGCATAACAATGGAATATTTCATTGCTAAAAAAGGGAGACCAGACTGTGTAACCGATAAATATATGTTGCATTGTGTTTTATATAATGGAAAGCGAACAAGAATAAGTGATAGATTCTGAATATATTTAGGCGAACAAAGAAAATATGTAGATTAAAGAAACTTGATTTCGACAACGAAAGATGATATGTACTTCAAAATAAAATAAATAAAATTGTTCATTTGTTTTTTTAAGGAAATATTTTTAAAAATCACAAAAAAGAAAAATATAATTTTCAATAAGATGTAATGAGTAAAAATAAAAAAAACAAAAATGAAGTAAAAATGGCTAAAGACAGTATGAGGTCAGATAAAAAGTGAAAGAAATCAAAAGCAGTCTGAATGCGTAGAAAACGAAAAAAATGTTTCACTTGTGAAAAATATAGTTGATTAGAAAAAAGAAAGAAAGAAACTTATACACGTAAAAATTAATTACATGAAAGAAATTCAAAAAGAAAAAGAATATCAGTGGTAAGAATGAAAGAAAGAAAGAAAGAAAGAAAGAAAGAAAGAAAGAAAGAAAGAAAGAAAGAAAGGTAATATATCTAAAAAGGAATTTCAAGAAAGAAAAGATCAATTAAAAAAATAATATCAAAAAGCCAAAATTAAAAAGAAAATAAGAAAGATTGATTGATTGTGTAAAAGAAAAATGTGCAATTGGCGAGGAAAGAAAAAACATTTCTGAGGACAGAATATGAAGATCAGCGAGTAAAAGAGTAAGAATGTCTTTCGATTCGAAAAGGCAGATGAAGGGAAATATTAATCATAAAGGTAAGAACATGGTTGCGAGTGGCACAGCGTATTTGGGATTATAGATTACAAAACTCCAACCCACCAAATTGTTCAATGGAGAGTTAAGCTTATCCACCAACCCAATCTTCTTCCGTGTAAGGAAGTAGACGGCGTGCCGTCGGTATGTGGGGGAGGTCTGTAGTAGCGAGCAGACTCACAAAATCCACAATCCATTGCAAGATGATTACAAGTGAAGGTACTCACGTCTACCGCTCGCTGAGACAACTTCCGTGTCCCGCTCTCGAAGGCTAACATCCGACATTGAGTAGGATTTAACCAGAAGCGAATAATGGAATTTACGTGGAAGTCGCTCACTATCTTCTTTCCGGGATGATTTGCCTGTGAAAGAATGGATTGTAGGAGGGGGAGAGAGACAGATTCATGTTGTCATATATCTATTATCTATCTACTTATCGGTTTATTTCATTTATGGTTGATTAGATGATACTATCTCGGATTCTTAAATTTGGCATCTAAGACGTTAAAAAAAAGCAAGAGAATATAGATTTTAGAATGAAATGATGTTTTTGTAAGTCATACAAACCCTATTAAAACTAATTTTAGATCCCTCCTAGATTATATACAAAAAGCAAGATGTATTGTGTAAAGGAAAGTAGTTTTATATACAATTACATTTATTCGCTCACACACGTGAGGATGTGTATCCTCCTCCTAATCCTTATTCTTATCATCATCATCATCATCATCATCATCATCATCATCAATCGGGGCGTAGTTTTAGGGTTGCTGCGCAGCTGAGCACCTGACAAGTTCACTCCACATACCTGGATTGAAATTAATGTGTTTGGTATCTTGCGCAAGTCGACCTGGCGGAGTCAATCCCTCAACAGGTCAAATTACAGCCGATGTCCTGCAACATGATGGCTGGCTTTGATCAATGCACTTGATCATTGATCCCATCGGCTGTTGGCTTCAGTCTAGCAGGGTCTCCGATCACCGATACTGTCTTATCAGCTCGCTGGCTTCAAACATAAAATTGTGCAGTGAAATGAATGAAGTAATTTATGTTCAAGTGTAACCAATAAATTACACATTAGTGTCATATTCTATTTGTCTTTATTCCGTTTTACACATGCTTTTCTTCGTGGATTTTAAAAAAGCTTTCAGTGTTTATGATTTCGAACAATTGGTTTTATGTGCATCGACATAAAAACGAAAAGTGTTGATACTGTTTCACAAATATAACATACCCGTGATATAGAGAACTATGAAGATTCTAAGGTAGAAAGATAAGGAACAGAGGAGATAGATAGATAGATAGATAGATAGATAGATCTTTCTCACAAAAAATTATACACTCGAAAAAAGTTTAATAATAATGTAATTATATTATAAATTCTTAATAAATAAACAACAATGAACAAAAGACGCGGCGTGTTTGGTGTCAATCTCTAAAAAAATGTGTATATTATTAGGTTGGTGCAAAATAATGACGTAATAATGTCGTTTTTTTATGTATTTTTAACGTCAAAAAACGACATTATTACGTCATTATTTTTGCATCAACCTAATAGTTCTTTACGTCATATTAGGCGACCTGACTACTTAATTGTTTTTTCTTTTTCTTTTTTTTTTTTTTACTTTTTTATAATATATATTACATTAACGATATAACTTGTCGAAACGGTGTCAGTATTGACTGGTACTTATAGAAAACACAGCCCAAGTAAGCATATATTTTCATAAATAAATATAAGTAAAATGTGAGTGATTGAGTGAACCAATTCAATCTCACAACCAAAAATATTATGAAAAATACTTTTCTTTGGATGTTTCAGGATTAAAGCTCAATACTCAAAAAAAAAACAGTAAAATATAAATAGACCTTCAATATCTGTTTATATTTCTGAGATGAGCTATTGTAATTATTTACACTATTTACATTGTTCGGGCTGTTGTCCTTATCTTTGTTGTCATAATCACGCTGTTTACGCTCCGCCCTTCTTCAGCTGATTGGAATTTCGAACTGCACCCTTTATTTCGTACACCGGGGTAGATTGTACTCAAAGACACATGGCTCAGTGGTTAAAAGCGTTGGTTGAAATAATCCAGTGACCTGACCCCAAAAGTTGTGAGTTCAATACCTGGCAGAGTTGAGTTAAAGGGAAATAACTGAAACTGCGATATCTGGCAAGGCACGTGGAACTAGAACATCTCCACCGTTGGACGAAATAAAGGGTTCGGTTCGAAATTCCAATCACCTGAAGACGGTCGGGGAGTACAACGAGCGAAATGTCGTGAATATGACAACAAAGATGAGGACAACAGTCCGAACAATGTAAATAGGGTAAACATTAGATACACCTTATTTTGACTTGTTTACTTACGGTTTTAAGTGACTGCCAAGGCTGTTGAAAAGACTGCTAAGAAATATGACCATAAAATAAGATGAAATATAACAGTTCAAATATTTTTCACTTAATTCAATAATAAAACAAAGTGATAGTTCAAAAAAGCGTTTCATACGATGATGAAATATATCTGTTCAAATGTTTTCTGAAAGTAAAAAAGAAAATACCCTTTTATGTCTTCTTTAATAAACTCGAAATTTGTCTGCACTGAATCCATCTCTTCTCTACTGCCTCCACTCACTGGCTATAGTTTAAATGGCAAGGTAAACCGGAACGCCCGAGTCTTGGGAGGAAAGCAGACCCTGAATTCCAAAATGTGGAGAAGGCAACGGGAAACTACTACACTGTTTTCCAAAAAAATACGTGACAATTCAGAGATAATAAAAAGAAAATCTGTGAAAAGCCATGAACGCGGCATTTAATTTTTCTTTCTAAATGTCTGCATAGATTCAACATAGAATTTACTGTCTTAAGCAGTAAATTCTATGTTGAATCTATGCAGACATGTGATTATTACTGATATGCATGACTGTGTGTCGATGCGATCATATGTGATATATATATATATATATATATATATATATATATATATATATAATATATTATAATAATATTTTTTGTTTAAAAATATGATTCCTTCGCTACATAAGAGTTCTCATGTTTCAAAAACGTGAGCCGAAATCATCCAAATAATTAATAAAATTAAGTTGGATTGAGGTGTTTAGTCACGTTTCATCTTCAAGCGAAATTTTAGGAATAAGCTATCTCTCGGTTTACGTGTATTTTTACAGAATTTGTTATTGTGGGAGTGGCTATACTATTTTCATTCTTTAAGTGGTCAGGGAGTTAATTCTTATCAGTAGATTCATCATCCTCTGAGAGGTTTTGCTAAGGTTGGGTAGGGTATCCATTTCAAGGCTAATGTTTACGGTCATCCTTTAGTTGGTTCCCAGTGAAGGATATTTTTATGGCGCGCCTACAGTCGTTCTGTGTCTGGAGAATTTTAAACACCAAAAGTAAAATGGAAAATAGTAAATAGAGCAAGAACCTGTAGAACCTGGGATGACCCATGCCTCTTATGCTTACAGGAAAAACTACACATCATTAAATTCCTAAATAATGAAAAATTATTAAACCATAGGCAGGAGTTAACGGTTTTTTGCCGACATCAACAGACTTTCGCATTAGATAATTAGCATAAAAAAAAAAAAAAAAAAAACATAGCTAAGTAAAATTCTAAAAAGCTCAGCCAAACCCTTAAATAGGAAAAACCCCTTTTTGTCGTCGACAAAAAAAAAAAAAAACCGAAATTCAATGCAAAGCGATCTGTATATTAAACACCCACTTAAATAAACAAATAAATAAATAGATAATCAGATAGACAAGAATAAGAGACAATTCTCCAGACACAGAACGACTGTAGGCGCGCCATAAAAATATCCTTCACTGGGATCCAACTAAAGGATGACCGTAAACATTAGCCTTGAAATGGATACCCTACCCAACCTTAGCAAAACCTCTCAGAGGATGATGAATCTACTGATAAGAATTAACTCCCTGACCACTTAAAGAATGAAAATAGTATAGCCACTCCCACAATAACAAATTCTGTAAAAATACACGTAAACCGAGAGATAGCTTATTCCTAAAATTTCGCTTGAAGATGAAACGTGACTAAACACCTCAATCCAACTTAATTTTATTAATTATTTGGATGATTTCGGCTCACGTTTTTGAAACATGAGAACTCTTATGTAGCGAAGGAATCATATTTTTAAACAAAAAATATTATTATAATATAAGCTCTACTTCTGTATGGAGCACTGTTTTTTAAAAATAAAAACAAAAATACTAAGGAACCCCGGATTATGCACCCAACGTGTTCTTTTCTATTTTCTGCATACCTGCACAAGGATATATATATATATATATATATATATATATATATATATATATATATATATATATATATTAGGTTGGTGCAAAAATAATATCGTTTTCTCACATATGTTATTAGGTTGGTGCAAAAATAATGACGTAATAATGTCGTTTTTTGACGTTAAAAAATACGTCAAAAAACGACATTATTACATCATTATTTTTGCACCAACCTAATATATACAGAGAGAGTGAATTTGTGTGTGAGAGAGTGTGTGTACGAAGAGAAAGATGATTACATATTTTTATTTTATTTTATTTTAATTGCATATATAATTTTTCTTTGCATTTGAATTTTATTACTTCTTTTGAGATATCTTCAAATAGAATTCAATTTTACTATCAAACCTACTGACTAATGGATGATATATCCACGAAACTCCGACAGGAAGATATATTCGAACATTTAATCTTATTTACTGATATTAATACTTCATAATGTTAATTTTATCACTTTAATTACACAAACTGCTTGCTTAAAAGTGTTGTCTTCCAGAAATACACTGGTAGACCGTATTTGTTTCGTTGTTATTATTATTATTATTATTATTATTGTTGTTGTTGTTGTTGTTGTTGTTGTTGCTGTTGTTGCTGTTGTTGTTGTTGTTGTTGTTGTTGTTGTTGTTGTTGCCAATTGGCTTGCAAATTGAAAAACAAGAAAGTTGCTTTATGTTCACAATCCATTTCTTCCTCAAATTTTGCTTTTCAGTTAACTAATACAGGCCATTCAAAGCATTCTTTAATGTCTGTGGTAACTAATGACGCACTACCTGTACGTCTAAGCATATTCTTCTCTTATCATGTATGTTATAATATACTTTATGTTACTTAATTATTAGGAGTTTTTCGTACATTTTGTCTTATATAGTATTCAATGGAAACTATGGGACAAGAGAGAAAGACAAAAAGAGCCAACCAAATTGAATATAAACTGTAGCTTGTCAGAAAGAATATTTCTTTTCTAACTCAAAATACGTGATAGGAATTCTATTCAATTTGCGTTTCTCAAAGGCTAATTTAGGTCCTATTTTACAACTGTTTCTTCGTTCTCTCGTTACAAAATGATTTTTTTTGTATTATGTCATTGATAACATATTTTTATGTGCTCTTGCTAATGACAGTTTGCTAATGTCTTTTTTTATTACATTTCTTTTCGCTTTGGCTAAAGAATTCACATTAAATATCAATGATCAAGGCTTGCATGCAATTAATAAACAGAGTAAGTAATATTGGATTTAAAACGACATCAAACTGGACATTGAAGAGTGGTTTCATAACTCGAAGCTCTTATGACATGCTTGACTTTTCACCCCTCATGGCATCTCAGCAAGCAAACCGTATTACTTACCAGTGTCCATCTCCTATTCACTTATCACATCACATATTGTGTTATATGGTGTCAGCAACAGGGAAGCTTCCCTAACCTGACTAAGCTCTCCTATTTGACAACCATCATCTGACAATTGCACTGAATGTAGAGTAAATTGGTTTCATGCATTTCTTTCAAAGTTAATAGGTGCATAAACTACTTCGGTAGCAATTCCAATTCGATTCGCCGATTTCCTTGTGCAAACTCATACTTCATTGGAGATTACTTTTCCCCACCCCCTCAAGAACACAAAGTATAAGTGGATATATTTGTGCCAGATGCTACACCATATCATATGGAAATAATTTGTCTGCAAAATATACATCGCCTTTTTAGGAGATGCATGAATAGATGGCAATCTTCATATTCAAATTCTGAATGTTTACTGTAATGGTCTTTGTGAAACATACGAATCCAATTCACCCTACTGAAACCTTCCATTAATTATCATTATTACTTTTTTCTGATTCATTAACAAATGTGAAAATTCATGTTTCTTGTCTGGAGATGTCGACCATGTCATTATTACGAACACTGACCTCTCCAAGTATTAGGTATTAAAAATAATTGCAGAAAAATTTCTGTAACTGAACTCCGTAAAATAACTAGTGATTTATTAAATGTTGAAAGAAAGAAGTTAAAATAAAGGCAAGAAATGTCTTGAGAAAAGAAGGAAAGAAGAAAGACGGTTACTCAAGCTACGTTTACAGTGTAATTACTGTCGACTTTGTTAATTAAATCCTTAAAAGTAGTGCAGTTCTTGACTTTTTAATTAACGGCGCTGCATGGCAGGTGGTTGCTTAAGCTATGTCTAACACATATACTCTTGACACAGAATGAATGAGATTACAAATAATATAACCTTATATACTATATTTATTTATATTATATACAAAATCTTTGGCGTAGAGGTGGCTATGTTTGAGGGATAAAAAATGAAAGTGCGTCAAAGAAATGGTAAAAATAAAATAAAAGAAACAGTAAATTAAAACAATAAAGAAAAGGATGAAAAGGGGAAAATTGGATGAAAAAGAATGGGAAAGAGAATACAGAGGATAAAGTCATGAAAAGAAAGAAAGAAAGAAAGAAAGAAAGAAAGAAAGAAAGAAAGAAAGAAAGAAAGAAAGAAAAAAGAAAGAAAGAAGGTAATATAACAATTATCATATCAAATAAGTTCATGGCCAATAACCTGTCTCGGTGCAAAGGGATTATTTGGTGTTGCCCATCTCCTTTACATTGTTATTTAATATGTGCCAAGTTATATTAGTTTACATGGTTCAAGGAAGAATCTCTGATCTGACCTATTAAAGGAGGTGCATATATGCAAGAGGAACGCAAGTAAACAAATTGCTGATGCCAAAAGAACACATAAACTTGTCAAAACCAAACGGATAATTCTACATAAAGTTAGCGATTGAAAATTAATCCTTAATACCGTTTCCCGTATTGGTTGCAACAAATCAATTTAACCAATTTAGGCAGCACAAATCTCACCATAAAAAGAATAGATCGTACAGAACATTCTCCTTATGGGTTGGGGTCTGGAAAATCCATACAAACGAGGTCGTAGGGAAGCAACAGGCCTGACAACATCATAAATTTCAAGAACATTATCCTTGAGTAAATACTTTTTTAAAAGTTAAACTCAATGGATTTTGTTCTATCATGAGCATCTTCTGGGCCCAGTTTAACAAACTTGTCATCGTCGCCTAAAATTGCCATTATTTTATTTACACAATGGTAATAATCAATAATCATCATAACTACATCTTTATCAAGCTTAGTAAAAAACAGTTTTCCTTTTGTCAGTTTCGTTTCCTTACATTCAGTCCATTCGGCTGTCTCACATTTCAAATGCACTTAAAAGTAAGAAATTACACAGTTGGTTTGAAAATAAGCTGAACGAATAGCGTTCGATCTCTTGTAGTAGCTTAAGGTTTCTTTTTCACGTTCTCTATTAAAAAGAACAAATCCAACTCTGGACACTCTGACCATGAGTTTGTCACTAGCATGCAACCTGGATGAGGAAAATAGATGAGCGTTTTCTTATACTAGAATCCAATACACATTAAAGGATAACGTACAAACAATACATCCACACATGTGTTTTGGCATACATGTATGTATACAAAGCAATTGTTTTGGTATACATATATAAAAAATTCTAAAGAATGGATTTATTTTTAATCCAACATTTTTATTACTTCAAATGTTATTATAGTGGATACTCGTAATTGAAATAGATGCCCCATTTTTGTTTTAAACAGTGTGTATTATGCCTATCATTCTGCGCATTCCAGAAATCTTAATAAAGAAAATGTACTCTCCGTCAGGGATCCAACCTGCATCCTTCTTTGTTGGAAAAGCAACCGTTTGATCCGGCGTGCTTTAACGCTCGGCCACAGAGAGCGTCACCGCCTAGCAAGGTTATATTTGTCCCTTTTAAAGAAAGCATATTTCTTCATTCAGATTTAGTTGTATGGAAAGCTCATACTGCTCAGTTTCGTATCCGAAACATAAATCAAATTGGCATGATAGAAATGTTCTCAAAATGAACAATATAATAATCATAATTAACTCGTGGAAACGACAGAGTTCAATGTCTCAGACATCGGACTACAATAAATGATGTTGAAAACAATTTTATTCTAGCACAAAGCATATATTTTCACAATGAATATGACAAGTTTTATTTTGTTGAAAATGCCGTCATTAACAATTCAGGGTCTTTTATAAATACTTTTCAGTTTGGACAATAACCAGTATTCTGGTTATTGTCCAAACTACTGAAAAAAAGTATGGGGACACCGTGCATTTCCTTAGAAACACCTTAAAAGCACCTTTGTATTTTCTTAAAAAGTTCAAATTTCACTAACTAAAGGGTATTTACTTTTATTTTGAGAAAAAGTAAGCACTTAACTATAATAAAAAATATATATCATACAGCAGTATTATATTTTGCTGTCTTACTGCTTTACAAATTCTTAACATTCTTTCTAAAAAATAAGTGCATGACATACCTTGCCAAACATTCTACAAATTACGGAAAAGGCTCACTCTCACGCTTTGAGTATTCTCTTCAAATTCTCCTATTCAAGAGAGGTTAGGGGACTGAGATGGCCAAGTTATAATTTCCAAACTATTGCTTTTTTTTCCGACTCGAGATAATTTTAACATAATTTAGGAGAAAATTAATTTTGCGAAAACCAAATTGTATAGCATGTCTTTGAATAATCGAATGATATTGTTCTTTTTTCATGATTTCCTTGACAACGCCATAACAGACCCATCACCATGCTTAACTGTTTGAACAACACATTCATCATTCAGTCTTGATCTTGACTTTTTTCTCACATACACTCTCCTTTTACTACCAAAACATACAAATCTGGACTTGTCTGTACACAATACATTTTGCCACTTTTTTCAATGTCCAGTGTTTAAGCATTTTTATCCATAACAGTTATTTCTGCTTATTCATCTTCCGTAACTGCTTATTCATCTTCATCATCCGTTGATGGCTGAATTCCACCCCCACCCCCGGTGCACCGAGTCGATTTTTACAGTTTAATTATATTCAGCTGTCAACTCTGAAGTATTGTCCATTTATTTCTTTTACTCTCAATAATCATGTGTTTCTCTTGTCAGAAAAGCTTTTCTGTCAACATTTGCGCCAGTTTCTAACTGCCATTGTAGGAAATATTGCACCCCATGTCTAGAAATCTTCAACTCCTTGGTAATTTGTCTTTGAGAGTAGCCTTGTTTGAATAAAATTTCAATGTGTGCCCTCACCTCAATGCTTAGCGGCTCTGATTTTGCAATATGAAAATACTGTCGTAGTGGTACATTCCTTTTTTCTTCAGACAGAGACAGCTACATGTGTTCTGGTTACAACATTAGTCACTGCCGAGTTAACAATTAGAACCTGTATCAACTTAGATGAAAATTTAGTGATCTCAAAATGTCCATTGAGGGGTTAATCGTGAAAACAAAATATAATGTTTCTCACATAAAATATTCATAATTTAGCAAAATGAATTGTGGACAGACGAATCCAAATTTGAACATTTTGGTAGTAAGAGGAGCTTGAAGAAAGACTGAAAAGATTGTGTGTGTGTGTATGTGTGTGTGTGTGTGTTATAAATATATATAGAGAGAAAGAGACGGTGTTCTGTCTATTTTATGTATGCGTATAATTTTTGTTGGCTTCAACAATGAATTAGACTATCGCCCAATTTTAAGATTGAATAGTTTCTAGTCTTTGAAGAATTTTGATAACTGGTCAACCAAGAATGGTTGAAAATTTCCAGCACTTCTTTGAAAATGGAAACTCTTTTTTATAGCAAATTATAACAGTCCAAGCGAAGTTATCTGTCAGATCCGTTACACCTAATGATATTCTTTTGAATCTCACGAGACAAAATTCACTACATTTAAATCTAATCAGTCATGCGTCCTAACACAAATGCACAACATAGGCACAACACACATAGACAACACATACTCTATTGACACAAAATACATACACATATGCATGAGTATGTGTATTCTTTCACATTTATGTATACATATATTAATTCAAACGTTATCATTGTGAATACTCGATTCTGAAATAGATCTAATTGCAAGAAAATAGCACAATGTTATTCGTAAAAATGGTGGTTTAAGAATAAATTGTATATTTTAACAGATAGTATATTGTTTATATTAGAATTTAAATGTTTCACTTTGAGGACAGACATTCACCCACATCGGAATAACTTTAGAAAAAATTATTTAAATTCTTGAATTATTCGTTTCAATTATATACATTTTAATGTGACTGCATTTTTGTATCAATGGTACATTAAATCAAGATGAGATTCTACAAAATATTACAATCAAATCACCAGAAGAATATATTTAATTCAGCGAAACACAGAGTAGAAAAATGATAAGGGAAAATGTAATTTCATTTAACATTATTATTCATCCGCTCTCTTGATATCAACTGCTGGCTTTAAAAATGTTATCGTCTTGAAATGACCTGGGCAACAGTTTTGGGGCGAAATATAACTTTTGTTATCTCTCTCTATCTCTCTCTCTCTCTCTCTCTCTCTATATATATATATATATATATATATATATATATATATATATATATATATATATATATATATATCATTAAATAATGTAGATATATTATGTCTATTTATTATTATAATGACCCTTTCCAGCTCTCTAATCAGTTTCTTGATGAAATTCATCAAGTAAGGGATCATAGTTTTTTCCTATCCAAGTACTTTCGATCTCTTTAGACCACCCTCAAGATTAAATTACAAAGACAAGCTTATTGTAACTGTGATAGCATCTGCATTTTATTGTGATGGTGATTTTTAAATCACCATCTTAACGAAATGCAGATTTTTAAATGACCACCACAACGAAATGAAGATTTTATCACAGTTACATTTGTTATTAGATTATTTTTGTAATTTATCCTTGAGAATGATCTTGGAGAAGATGGAAAGTACTTGGGTAGGGAAAAACTACGGAGCCTTCCTTGATGAATTTCATTTTAGCTGATAAGAAAACTAGAAGGGTTCATTATAAAAATAAATAGATATAATATGTCTAAATTATTCAATGAAACATGTCTGAATGAAGATATACTTATATATATATATATATATATATATATATATATATATATATATATATATTAGCCTCACAAAACGAAAAAATTCACGAATACCAGGAACACTCAATAAAAATTCATCAAATTTTACTTATCTGCCATATTCAACGAATCATGCTTGAAAGAATGTTTCCTGTCCAAATATATATATATCTTTTATATATAAAAAAACAGTGTGTGTGTGTGTGTTCGCGAACTACTCGAGAACCATAAGGCATATTTCCACCAAATTTGGAACATAGATTGTACTCGATACTGGGTGTGTCTGGGCAAAAAATTTAGTCGTTTTTCAAAAATCAATAACCGATAATCGATAAATATATTAATATAATGTTTAAATGGGAATTTCCATTAGTTGGGTTGTTTTTAAACTTTCAGACATGAAGTCTAAACCCTAAGGCTGATTTTAATGAAACTTGATAAGTGCATGCAACTTACTATCACGCTTATTATATGCTATATTGATTTTCGTTTCTCTCGACACTGGGACCCCAGGGTGCCTCAAAGGGAGCCTAACAATTCATATTGCTTCGATTTTGATGAAATTTTGCATGTTTGTTACGCTCTTACAATGAGATAGAAATCGGGTTTCAGATTCTTAAAAATACATGAGGGGGGCCCCAGGATGACCCTATAAACCCCTTGATGCCTCAATTGCTTTTCAAGTGTATTTTGTAGCAGTATTCCCCAATTTCAACGAAAATTTCAGTACATATTGAGATTATATCGAGTAACTAAAGTAATCACTTGGAATTCACTGTAAATCAACATTGGGACCCCCACGAGTTAGGGGACCAGCAGGGAACCCTGAAATTTTCAATTAAGTCTACAGCCTTAGCCATAAAGTCGATTAAATAGAAAACTTAAAAAAGATGTACTTTATTATTTCAATTACTCTTAGTCTTATACCTGTCCTTTGGTTTGAAATTTGGGACTCCTAGGGTGAACCAAAGGGACCCACAAATTTTTAAATTGCTTCGATTTCAACGGAATTTTACATGTATGTTACAATCTTAAAATGAATCAAAAACGATGATCAAATTTTGAAAACTACACGAGGGGCCCCCAAGATGACCCATGAACACTTTGCTGCCCCATTAGTCTTCCAATTGTAGTGGTTAGCAGCATTCCGATGAAAATTTGCACATAATTTGTGTTTAGATCAATCAAATCAAAATCAAGTGACACCCCATGTGTCATAAATACATTATGAAAAATATCAGTTTTTCCTATGGATTTCCCATTTTGGTACTGAAATAGTTTAGTTTGCATTAACTTGACGGCAAAAATTATATCCTTTCTTAAGAAAAAAAGAATAAGTGCAAACGAAAGTGTGCACCGATGAGAGAAGTGCACGTAGATACAAGACGCGTGTGCCAGATCGATCGAGATGTGTAGTGTGTACTATTGATTTTGTTCCACGTGCAATGATCGATCGAGTTATGTAGTGCGTACCATCAATTTTGCTTCACGTGTAGTGTTCATTAGTGCTATGTAATGAAATAAATACAAAAAATCTCATTCGCATCAAAGGTATCATCCAGTAAAAAGGTAGGCTGCCTTCATGCATGTATATTTTGAATTTTTGATACTTTAAATTTAAATTTGTGAAAATCATATTATTAAAAAGTTTAAGCGTAAATGTCAATTTTTAATTATGTATTTATCATCTTCTAATCAGCGTTTAAATAATGCTTACAAACTAAAATTTTGACAGGTTTATTCTGAAAAATGCACAGACCCTCTTTCGATTCATTTATAATTATGCTAAACTTAGCGTGTACGTTTTAACGTCCATAGTGAGTAGGTTTCTAGCTGCACGTTAATTTTTATTTTTATCACTAGAACGTTTTTTGGTAGTCTATTTTTAGATAAATCCTAACTTTACGAGCTTGCTTATAATTGTTTACCACGTTCCCGTGGTCTCCCTTATAAACTTGCATTTAATTTATTGTGGTTACATTTCCATTAATGTGTATAATATTCTTGCTTTTTAATTGATTACTTCATTGTTATTCAAAAAGCTTAGCCAAACACGTCCAACTACAGTCTGACAGTAATGCCAAGAAAGTGAAATCCTTCACTTGGATGTGCTACTACTACAGCCAAACTCATGAAAGCACAGAGAAGAAACGCTTCACAACAAGAAACTCAAATTAGACTGACACAAAATGGTATTCGTGCAGCTAATGCAAGGTCAGCAGAAACTAATGAGCAACGGTTAACTAGACGAGGAAGGAACGCTGCCGAACTTTTGCTACTCGAGATGTCGAAACTGAGGGGCAAAGAACAATTCTATACAGTCTTTGTGAATGTTGGTTTCCAGCCTTAGCACGACTGCTCGGATAAGTCTTTGTTGAATTTCTTCTTCTTCCAATGCATGTTGTTTATTCGATGAAGTTTGAGCAAAAGCTGTCAACAAAGCATTTCTCCTCGACAATTTTCGAAGATCGATTTTGATTAATGTACTCTTCATTTGCTGACAATTTTTTTTGTATCTCCTGTGCTTCTGTAAAAAACAACTTTCTCTTGTTAGAAATGTTTTCACAGTTCCTTTCATTATAATTTTTCGCCATATAGATAAGAGGCACTAAAGAAAAATATTCTTTATTTTAACTTTACAGATTGGATGTGGTTCGTGATCTTTTTTTTTTGAATAAACCCAGGCAATGCCGGGTAATGCTGCTAGTATATATATATATATATATATATATATATATATATATGAAGAAATGTAGTCTTAAGGTGTGCTATATTTATGGGATAAAGTGCTCAAAATCAGAGATAGAGTGTGTGTAAATATAAAAGTCAACATTAAAGTCAACACTTAAAGGTGACAGGCTGTTTCATGCTAGACGCAATCATCAGGCCACGAGTGCAGTTTATTTTCTCGGCTGTTTATATATACGGGTCAGTGGTGGATTGTGGGTAGTCTATTTTGGTGGTTATTTTGCCGAAAGTCGTTTATTTGTTTGTTTATTTATTTGGGTTAATTTATTTTGCTTATTTTTATTTTTTATTCTTATTTGTATTTCTTAGCTTATATATATATATTTATTTATTTTAATTTTAATCGATGTTTTATTAACGTAATAAAATTTGTTTATATCGCTTATTTAATGGTTTTGTTTTGATTTGGGAAGATAATTAAAGCTATTTATTCAATTTTGTGGTTGATTGCTGTAGTTTATTCTGACTATTATTTTGGTAGGAGCAGTTTTTAATTTGTTTATTAATTAATTTATTTATTTGGCTTGATTATCTTTACTTGTTTTTTCTAAAGGTTAATTTACCGGGAGCGGTTTGTTAGTTTGTTTATTTATTTATTTATCTGGATTAATTTAGAGTAATTTATTTTACTTGTTTTTTATTATTTATTTATTATACTGTATATCTTTATTTACTCTTTTCGGTGTTCGATTGTTAAGTAACGTAGTATTTTAGTTTAGTTTAGTTTTTTATCGTTATTTAACAGTAGTAGCTATGTTTTTCGTCCGATTTTTGGTTTGATTTTTATAGTCTAACTAATATTTTGGCCATATTGGTTTGTTAATTTGTTTATTATTTACTTTATTTATTTGGGTTCATTGATTTTGTTTTTATTTACTTATTCTATTTCTTCAATTCTAACGGGTGTCATTTGTTAATTTGTTTGAGTCAATTTATTTTACTTATTTTATTGTCATTTTGTTTTGTTTTTTTGTTTTTGTTTTTTTCAATTTTAGATTTTTAAGTAACGTAGTAAAAATTTGTTTTCATGTCTACATTTTGTGATGAGCTCGGATCGTTTATTTAATAATTTATTTTGGTCTGGGAAGGTAATTGTTGAAACTTGACTAATGCATGGAATAATAATGAACACAAAATGTACTTAGAACAAAAGGTATTGAAACAAGAAAGTGTACACAATATTTACATATAGTCTTTTGTATATTCCTGGGAAGACCGTTCCTGACTGAGTCGCAGTCGGGCAGAGTCTCTGGTTGAATCTCTTGATTCCTTCCCTCTCTTCCCGGTACCAACCATATTTATATGGTCGGTACTCCACTATGCAAATTAGGTGGATCCTACCACAACAGTAATGATAGCTATTTTTCCTCCAAGCAAAATTTGCAAGTTTTCGATTGGTTTGTTGTAGGCTGATGATCTTTTCCTTATTTTCCAAGATATTTTTGGTGTGATGTGCGTTTTGTTTTTAATTTCACAGATATACTTAGAAAGCATTGTGCTGTTCGCATATTTACTACTTGTGAAAGATGTTTTGTGTGCATAATTTCTTTGTTTCCAAGATCTTTCAGTTACTCCTATGTATACTTTTTCTTCATTATCTGATGATTTTATCGTGGCTTGTTATATTACGTTGTTTTGTAAGCAATTACCGTTTAAGGGAAATTCGTTCTTTATCCTGCAGTTACACGGTAGATTGAACCATATATCTCTTTTCCTATTGGCTTTTTTTGTGTTCTATGGTGAGTATGTGAGTGTTGCTGGGAATCCATTATCTTTTCGGGCTGTTACGTAGTCTTTCTTAGCTTTGTTAAATATGGATTCATTGGAGGAATTGTCGGAAAGCCTGCGCTTAATCGATGTTGGTATCTGTTTGATTATAGAAGGTGGGTGATTGGAAGATGTGTGTATATGGAGTGGTTTATCATTGGGTTTTCTGTATGTTTTATAAGTGACTTTTTCTTAGGTTGAAGGTAACATCTAGAAAATCTACTTCGTTTAGGTTAGTTTTTATATCTATGTCGAATCCGTTATTTTTTTAAATCTTTATTATTGCTTTTCTAGTTTTATCTGTGTTTTGCTTGTTATACTTTCTTAATATTATGAAACTGTCTATGTGAGAAACCTGAAGGTCGTAACGATGACATAAGTAAGCTTATGAACAGAGAGAATAGCAATTACGCCATTTTGGTGGACAAATTCATTGCAAGATTAGAAACAAGGAAAATGGAGAATCTAATGTATAAAAATTTGAAATAAATGAAAGAATGAAGAACTACTTAGCTTCTTAGAAAGAAACAAAATGACAGTTATGAATATCATTTTTCAAAAGTGAAATGGTCGTAGACGGTCTTGGAAAGTTCAAATGGAGTAAGGAAAAGAATTTCACAATTGCTAACAAAGAAGCCAAGACCGTTTAAAACATAACTGACATAAATAAAGCTAAAAATCAGAGAATAACTTATTCTACCATTTAGGTTCAATTTGACTTTAAAATTATAGCGAACCCCCAAGCTTGGATCAAAACATAAAAATATATAAATAAATTAGAAAAAATTACCAGCAATGTATTTTCATAGTTAAAAAATAAATAAGTAAAAATTACCAGCAATACATTTTTAGAAAAAAATATTAAAGCCCACAAGGAAATAAAATTTCGACACTAAATGACCTATAAGGAGTTGATATGCCGTTAAACAAACCAAATTAAAAAAAACTAGAGAAACATAAAAATTAACAACAACTGTGTGTGGGATGCTTGTTCAGAAATCCTTTTTTTTTCACTTCTGTTATGTATATTCACTTCTACTTATTCAATGTTCTTTTTATACTCTACTCTTCGAAACATTAAAATTAATAGTGTTTTGGGTACTTGGGATCTTTCTCTTAGATTTATCCACCATTATAAAAAAAAACAACTTTTTTTCTGATCCCTACCTGGATTCTACAGACATTTTTAAGTTCCACATCTGCTAATCTGTTTACTCTCTGATTGCCTCTGGCGTCAATAGACACTATTCAACCCTAGGAAATGGCCAGACTTGGCCAGAATGTTTTTGTTTTGTAAGATTCATGCTACATCGCAACATTAGCTCGCCTGCAGTCATAATACGTATGTATCAGTAAAATTTCTGATACTCGAACGGAATAAATTATCTTTTTCCTTTTTCTAACTATTTATCTGTCCACTGTTTTTTTTTTTTTTGTTTTTTTTTTAATCATCGAGCTTTGTTTCCAGATCATGTTATCTACTTAGGTGGTGAAATGAAGTTAAAAATTCATTCCTCACCGCTAGTCTTACGTCTGCCTCCTGGTCAGCATTCCTTCTTTCCTTATCTGCACGCTTATCTCTTATATCCTATTCTCTTTTATTGACTTTCCGCCCCATTTTCCGAGCTTTCTTCAACTTTCTGTTTTTCGTTCAAATCTCATTTCTCTCTATTAATTCTACCCGCACTTTCTTTCCCTCTTTCTTTCTCTTCCGCTATTTTTTCTTTCTTTATTCCTTCTACTTTTTATTCTTATTACCTTTCTTTTCGCCCTTTCACTTTTCTTTCTATCATCACTCCTATCACCACTTTCATTTTTTCTCACCCTTGGTTCACTGACCTAAAGGATAATCTTGTTTTCATTACCAAATATGGAATTTGCTAGGGAAAACTCTTCAATGATATCGCAGACTTCAAATCCAAATAATTTTTTTATCTGTCATGTGCACATTCAGGACAAACTGGCAGTCTTTACAAGATTATCCACCACCTGATAAGAGTTGAAATTATTTCCACTTCTTTCTGATCCATTAAATCTTGAATATTGCCAATGGACGTTTGGTCCCCAAAATGGCGTATCGATAACAGCTCCTACAATTAATATTTTTTTCTATTAATGCAAAGGAAAAATTCATAATTAATTCACACACTTCATACACATACACACATCAGCATCCATTCATATTGATCATTTAAGGAAACGCATAATTTAAACCTAAAATATGTAATGCTTTTACATCTAATATTGATGATATTGTGTAAATAGAAATTTATGAATGAATAAGAATTATAATGTGTGTACATTTAGTGACTAAAAAAAAAACATGTATATACATGTTGGTTTATTAAGATCTTTGTCCTGAAATGTACTGAAGAAAAACTCACCACCAAAAATAAAATAAAAATGAACAATTTACATAATAGAAGTATACATTATACAAAAATATTGTATGAAAACACACGCATCCAGAATCGGAAACATTTAAATAAAAGTGTTCCAAAATATATGTAAATAATCTAATGTCTATATTGTTGCAGGTGATATTTTCCTCTCACAAAATAGAGAGGGAAGGGGAGAGAGAAAGAGAAATAGTGTGAATATAGCAGTCTTTAGTGTTTCTTAGTCACCATTTCCATGTCCACAATGAATATTTAAGGAAGCCGGCTAGGCCGAGAACTTTTCAGCAAACCAACTTCCCAATTCTAACTAAATGAGTAAAACATTAACGTTTGGAGTGGTTCCATTTTTAGACGGAAATAAAAAAAATTAATGTTCTCATATATATATATATATATATATATATATATATATATATATATATATATATAAATGGGAGGATAATGAACAAATAGGAAACTTTTTAAAATAATTCGCTCCAAGCAAGGCGATAATGCTACTAAGACGCAAGGGGGTTGTAGAAGTGAAAGAGAAGGAAAAAAACTTAGAAGGTACCGAAAAGCCAATCCTGAACATCAAACAAACTCCTATTCAAAAGACTAAGGAGGAGTGTGAACCGGACGATAGGCAAATGTTTTATAAATTTATTTGTTCCTAATCTTATCATTCTGTCGGATTTTCTCTATATATATGTATGTGTTTATGTGTAAATGTGTGCGCACACACACAGATACGCAAACTATTAACAAAAAGTATTTCTATAAATATATCTACAGACCCCTACTTTTTCAGATATTATTCACATCTAAAAAGTTGCAAATGACACAAAATCAATTTCTTAAAAGCGCTTTCTTATTTTGGAGGTTTGTAAAATCGTTGTGATTGTCGGCTCCGCCTCAATTTGTCATAGTCCGACAGGGCCTTTGCTTGCAACAGGTCTAAATATGTCTGCTATTGTTGTAAACTTGAAAGAATTTTGGTCCTGGCCAAATTAGATTCGGTTCTTGATTCTTTTTAATGTCATCGAATACACGGTCCACAAGCAACGGCATTGTCTCCTCGACGCTACAGACGATAAAGATTTAATCATTTTATGTTTGAATTTATGAAAAGAAAATTCTGCGAAAAATGTTCCAAAGATTTTTTCCTCTATACCATTTTCCTTCGTCAGTCACTTAAGTGTCATACGTGATACACGCTTGGGTGACCATGTCTCTCGATTCATGACTTAGCAGAATATTTTCCAGCAGTACGTTGTCTGTTCTTTGTACGGCAGACTGGTTGCCACCAAAGCCTATAAAGCCCACCTCTGTCCTGCTATTCAATCATCTATATCTTGGAGGAGAAGAGATGGATTCATACCTTTCCCAAGGGTATTTGCACGTAAGTGAATGTAAGGAACCCGACCAGAATTCGAACTTGACTCAACAATTTCTCATTCTCCATAACATTTCCATTATATATATATATATATATATATATAAGTGCATGTGCGTGCATGCGTGCGTGTGTGTATGTATTTGTAAGTGTGTGTGTATGTGCGGACATTTGTATATGTGTGTGCGTGTTTTCGAGTGAGTGTGTGCATATGTGTATATGCACATGTGTGTTTTTACGAGTGTGCGAATGTGTGTGCATGCGTACCTGCGTGAGTGATGGGTAGGGTTGTGTGTGCATATGGACGCTTGTGTGCATACTAGTGTGTGCATACGTGTATGTGTGTTTGTGTGCAAGTGAAACAAGAGAAAAGGAACGAACGTATCCTACAAGTAACTGAAACCTGAACACACGCATATTCACTCTCTCCCCCTTTTTACATGTATTATCTCAATTGATTTTACTCAAACAGCCTTCATCATGAGCACAATATGTAGATATGTGGATATATCCTTTACACATGCATAAACATATACTGTGTATATTGGTCTTTTTAAAAACATTACATACCTTCTATCCAACACTCTCCATTTCCTCCACCAAGTCATCAATAACTTGAGTTATCTGCCCCTGGAATTTAGTCGACTTGCGTTTCGTCAGACAAAGATAACATTGTTAAGCAGAGACAAAAATCGATTTTTTCCAGGCGTGGGAATGTTATTAACTGAATAAAGGTACCAACATGGCGTCGGTCTGTTTGCTCGGAGAGAAAGTTATTTTCATTCTCCAGTTTTGATTAACGAAACTTTAGCCAACTGCTGACTCAAAAAGTGACTAGAACTCGCTTTACTACGGATCGTGCTTCGTGCTTTTTACTAGAAGCTGTGAATTTTATGGCTGACTTTCTTAGTTTGCCCTAAGTAATGTCAATAGTTTCAGCGATAGTTGTACACCTTAAAAAATAATTCTATTTTAGTGGTTGTCTAAAGTTGTAAGTCTGTGTGATAGTAAAACTGTAATAGTAGAATCTGTACGTAAACTAATAAGTGGGAGTTGACCATGAAAGAAAACACTGTCGTAGCGAATAGGAAATATGATCCACACATTACACTTTAGTAACTTAGCTAAAGTCTTTTAGATAATAGGGTAGACTTTTAACCATAGCAACAAATTGGTGCCCAAGATAGGTCAGTGCCTCTTATTGGTCGAGAAGAACCTTCGAGAAAGAAGGAAATATATCCTTTTGACTGTTAGAAACGCGTAATTAATAAAAGACAAAGGTAAATGTCTTCACGAATTCTCATGGTCATTTTAGTCAGTCATGCGTCTAAGAGATCAGTCAGTAATCCAGAGAGATGTGGACGCGTCTGATGGGGATGCTGGAAAACAGCAGAACTCACGAACCGGGAGATAGATAAAAAGACCAAATATTTTGAATTCAAAAAATGATAAATAAACAATTGTTTAACGGAATATTTCGTTGCTCCACAGATTTATGGTAGTCCGCTGTTTCTCTTAAGATTTTTTTTTTAATCTGTTAAGTTACATGTCACTTTCTTGAACACGGTGTTTTTCTGAACATGTATGTTTCTCATCGTAAGCAACCCTTTTCTAGCAGCACTTCATAGATAACTCCAGTGCGCCAACGCTGAAGAGCATCGATACGATGAATGCAACACAAAGTTTTATATTCTTCTTTCTTTGTTTTAGTTTTTTGGTCTCACTGGAACATTAAAAATAAAACGCTCTTAACCCTAACTACTGCTAACTACTGCTAAAAATCTTAACAAACGACAATTTTTAAAGACCTTCTTAGTTGGGCAGATAACTTTTCAGCCCCTCTCGTATATACCCAATCCTGCAGTAATTATAAATATAAGTTATAAATGTAAAACTAAATTTAAAATAGACATCAAAATAAATCGAATCAAAATATAAAAATAAACTTACAAAAGTAATTCTATTCCGAGTGGAAAACAGGGAATCACCTTCAAGAATTCAACAAAATCAAATAACTAAAATCTCCATTAATTAATTACAAATATTGAGAGGAAATACATTTCTTAATGAGATGAATGATTTCACTTCATATTATTGTCGAACCTACAACCCTGTTGTTCATGTTTAACATTTGATATTTAATTAAGTAAACTTCAGTCCCTAAGCTGACTCAGGAGCTTGTTAAATTATTTTGCGTACGAGGGAGTGTTGAAAAGTTTCCCGTCCGACCAAGATGAGAACGATCTAAAGAAATGAAATGTAAATTCCATATATTCACCTTGCAAAGATCATCACACTTGGTACATAATTTCTCAAGTTTCTGAACCCTTAGATATTCTGGATTTGAAATATTCCGATATTTGGTCATGAAAATACTGTTTTGTTGTTGCTATTATCACTAAATCATTAGATAATTACAAAATGGAAACAGGAAATAGTCAAATGGGACAAGATCTCCCGGCGCAGAAGGCGGCTGGTCTATGAACTCAAACCACAAATTTAAAATTTATTGAACGATAACAATAATTCAATTTCACTAATTATTTTATTATGACACAATTTGGGGGAAACTGTTTTGTTCGTGCTGATGGAGTTTCAGAAACGAAAAGCGTCGAATAGTCTGACTTTGTAAAACATTGGTTTAACAATCAAAATATCACGGAATATAATGAAATTTTGTTCGCTCTAACTCGAAGAAGCGAACGGGTTAAGTAACGGAGATGTAAATCAAAATAAAAAAAAGACAGAAATTATTATATTATATTATCATTATAATAAATCAAGAACTGGTAATAATATACGAATTTTCTTTATAATGTATATGACAAATAACTCGTTGTAAGTATGCAAGAACATTTAACTAATTTAAGTACAATGTTGGCCTTTCTGGGGTAAGATAAATACAACTTAGTAATTAGAGTCGAAATTCATTAATATCATTAAGAAAAGACAAAAATAACAAAAATTTGTTAAGAATTAGTTAAAAATTTGTTAAGAATTACTTGAAATTTGAATTAAAAATTATTCCTCCGTTGTCAAAATAATATAAATAATGCAATGGCATATTTTAATGATATAACGCAAAATATAATCCATTTTGTTTCATTTATTAAAAAGTAAATAAAATATATGAATGAAGACTTTCGGGATCAAGCACCACTTAGCCGGAAGTTATAAATTTCCGGCCGCAGATTTATATAGGAGAGTCGCAGTTAAAATGGTTACATTAAAATTCAGTATAATCAACTGTAGTGCATATTTGCAAACTTCTTCATCTCAAATCATACTCCGAATTTGCTTTTTTGATGGTCATCACACGCTCAGAAAATGTCCCTTTGAAGACACTTTCCAGCTTTGTGGAAGAAACATAATAAATAAATATATATATTTCTATGTTGCGATTTATTCTTTTTAATTTCAAATATATAAGGATTGTCATGGATCATAAGAAAAACATGATATAATAAAGTTATTAAGTGATGGTAACACAACATTAGAAATTTTAAAAAGCTGAATAAACATCAATGAACAATATAAAACAGAAATTGAGAGTATGGGCAAAATAAAAACAAAAACAAACTGGACTTAAGAATGTCATAAAAAGAGTTTTTAACAAATTAAAAGCAGGAAAAGTGGATTGACCAGCAAGAAACTACTTGTTAAAGCTGGTGTTGCAAATATAAACAGAGAATAAAGTTACAAAGAACAATGATTAAAAATATGAAAGCCAACAAATTATCAGTTTTTTAAAATGTAAACATCTCAAAGCGTAAATTGATGAAGAAATACATGAGACTGACTTCTCAACAGTAATGATTACACCCTTGTGCAAATTAACTGAAGCAAAAATAATAATCCCATTATTATTTACTCGTTTTCGTATTTTTCCAATGAAACATAACTCAGTGCTCATTTTAGTACTTCGTATGTCCATTCCACAAAGTCGTTCTTTGCAGATTGACCACAGATTCTCAATTCGATTTAAATCAGGAGAGTTTCCGGGCCAGTCTATAGTACTTCGATTTGCTCACTAGTAAGGCTTGCCAGTGTTTTCGTGCAGCGTTACAATTTTTCGTAAGATTCCTTGTAGTAACGTCAATTGCAGTAGGACAAATAATCTATAGTCGAGACAATAGTGTCTGGGCGTGATGAAAAATCTGATGCAATCATGGATGACGCAATATTTTTCAAGGTCAAACAAATTTCATCATACACCCCGAATATAGAATCATATTTATGCACACCACTCCAAATGTCCTAATCTGAGGAAAAAATAGAAATCGATTCCACTCTGTCACCCCAGTGGGTTTAAAACTGACTGTATGGCGAAAGAAAGGAAACTAAAGCGGCTGTTTCAATTAATTTGTACACGGGGGTGTATAGAGTTAAATTTGATGGATTTCATGACTGAACCGTGACCTTCATAGAAATATTCCACTAGGACTACTTATATGACAACAGAGAGAGGGATAATGTTTTCAGTTAGTATTGTAGGCAGTAAAATTATATCCCTTCAATATCGATAACGAAGTCAAAATAAATGCAAAAATTATTGTAAGTTCTTGAACAAGAAATTATTTGTGTAGAGCAGGTTACAACCAAGAAATCTTAAGCCAAAGTGCAAATTTGCATTCAGCAAAGTTAACTATTTGCCAGAAAAGATTTCAAAGAAAACTAAATTAAGGAATGACTAACAGCCTCTCCAGATATTAACTAAATAAAAATATGTTGGTCCATCATTACAAGATATGAGAATATATGAGAATAAAAAAACAATATTTAAGTAGAGAATACCTCCTGGAAATACATACTCAAAATTGTTGCAAGCAATCTTATCAAAACAAGAAAATTTGGTAAAATTAAGAGTCGAAAGATTGATGAAAGACATAAAATTTCGAGAAACCCATATTAACATGTAAAATAATAAACTTTATTCAGGCATATATGTTTCTATGCCGGAAATCTTTTTAGATTTATTTATAAATAAAAATTGATGGTGCACTTAATTTGTTTGCTTAATAAAACCGACGTGCTCCAAAGCATATTACTATCAATATGTTTAATAAAAAAATTGATATTACAAGCTGAAACTCTCAGGATATATTGCTGATGTAAATTTAACAGTATCCTGAAGAATTTAACTCGCATCAACTTTATTGTGACATCATGTAATTTCTCTATTTTACATATAATTATATTAATATCCATTTATACGAATATTTTTATCTATGTCGAACAACTATATTCTGTAAAATACCTTTTTTGTAATATAGGCATACTTGCATTTATGCATATATGTATCCATATTCCTATATATCAGCAGGCAATTTTTGTCTAACGTACATAATTAATATATAATTTATATACGCATAAATATCCATATACATCTGAGCACACAAACAAAGAAACATTTGATTCTGTATCTCCTGAAAATTGTAGTAACATATTTGTACGCAGTCTGTTAAAGAAGGTAGTCTTTTACAAACAGATATATTCAAGTGAAAATAATAACATCAGTAAATAAGGAAAATGTGAGAGCAAAAAGTCTAAGAAATAAATAGAAAGGCTGGAAAGTGATTCAAACGCGTGATGGTGAATTGCATTTAAGAAGCGAAAATGCAATTTACAAAATGTGCCCGATGCAACAGGAAAGACTAATCATCGCTACGTTGCTGCCTTCTCATATAAAGCGACTATCGTGGACACCTTTACCTGTCACTGATCCACGAGTGTACCCACCACACCAGCAGCAGGTCCACACACCCGATCAAAAGATAAACCATGGAACAATTATGGAATCGGTTAAAATCGTTTGTTTTTTGTTTTGTTTTTTGTTGTTTTGTTTTTTTTTTAAAGAAGCACAAATTATCTTTTGTTGTTTTTGTCTTTTTTTAATTCTGTCTTTTCTTCATTTATTTAATTTTCTTTCATTCTTGATTCTTCCTTTTCTTCTCTCAACTTAACTCCCACGATTTTATGATGCTTGAATGATATTTCGCTTCACTTCATTCTTCCTGCTTTTCCTTTGTGTCTTCTTCTTTTGTGTCTTCTTCCTTCGTCATATTTCATTTCGACACTTATTTTCATGTTTTTCATCTTTTTACACTTCCATTCTTGTTTGCAGTCCCTTCATTTCTCTTTCTCCTTCTCTCTCTCTCTCTCTCTCTCTCTCTCTCTCCCCCATTGATTCGCACCTTCTTTCCTCCTTTCTTGCCTACCTTCCTGATTTTTTATTGTCTTTTTGCTTGCTTTCTTATCCATTATCCTTGTCAGGAGACAAAGGCGATGAAAGATAACCAAATCTCTAAAGAAATTGAAAAGCATGAATTCGGCAGTAAAACAAGAATGTCAGTTTGCTTTTTAACTTCTTTGCCAATGTGTTTTGTTATCGACAGAAAAATATCATGAAAAATAGTAACAATTACCGTGAATAAAAGAGGTACAAAGGAAGGAAGGAAGGAAGGAAGGAAGGAAGGAAGGAAGGAAAGCAATAAATTAACCAAAGAAGGAAAACTAGAGAAAAATGTAAATGAATGAAAGAATGAATGAAAAACAAGAGCAGAAAGAAATATGCAAATAAATGAAATAGAACAGAATATTAAGAGATAGAAAAACGCCGTCAGAAACAAAGAAAAGAGTACTGAACTGTTATGTGATATCTGTTCTACTGTATGGATACCATGGACAGAACCTGTGAGCAACGAAGAGGTTTTTTTTTAAAAAAATGGAAACAAAAAGAAATTTTATACTTAACACTAGGAAGAGATAGTTGAAATATATGGAGAATATAATTCGGGAGGAGGGCTTGGAAAATCTGTTATTCACAGGACAGATTGGAGCCAAGAGGAAAACAATGCCAAACATACTTCACAAGCTTGAGAAGATGGATGGTGAAACAGGGTTTAGGAATAAAGAAAAGACAGAATTTATTTGGAGCTGCAAGAGACAGGAAATTGTGGAGAGTCATGATCGCCTGCATCCTGAGGGGACACGTCATATAAAGAAGAAGTAAAACGAAAAGAAAAAAGGCAGAATGAATATAATGAAAATGAAGAATGAAAAGTAAATGAAAAGAAAATACTACATTCGACGTGAAAATCGAATTGCATTGTTTTTACTTCTCTTCACTTTCCTATACAGTGTAACCCGGATATAAGAGAGATTTTCTCTGGTCCCAAATTAGAGCCTGTGTTAATGTATATATAATAGACCAAACTCGGATATAAGAGAAACCCGGATATAAGAGACTTATTCTCCTGTCCCGACAACTCTCTTATATCCGGGTTACACTGTACTTAACTTTTGATGCCGTTGTGTAAGTACATGCCTTACTAAAGCGCATTAACTATAATCATTGGACTTGGCCTTGTCTGCTGAAAAAACTACTTTCTCTATAACACACGAGACACATAATATAGATACAAAGTAGAGATGTTTATCAAATGTCCGTTTCACTCTCACCATTCCTTCCTTTGAATTTCTCATACTCCCTAACCCTCTCTTTCACACACACACACACACAAGCACGCACGCACACAAATTCACACACACACGATCATTCCCTCGCCCACTCATCCACTCTTTACCTATCTGTCTGATTCGCACATTGAGGATGACTTTTTACGAATTGTCGTTTCGTGTGAGTCTTTCGAGATAAACATTGTATTGATTCATTAGGTGACGATACTCATCACCGATTACTCAGAAGGTCATCCCACATTGTAATCAGGGACAATATTGCACTTTATTAATTATTATAAGAATTTTATAGCAACTAGATGTTATGTAGTGGTTTCACAGTGGGGGCTTGTATTTGTACTAAGTCGGTCCTAAAATAGGTTCGACGTACAAAACGTTAAGAACTTGATATAATAGTTAATGACGCAGCAATCTAGTTGTGGTGGCTGATACTTTAATATCCGACTAACGGTCGTCCGACATCGACTGACTGACCAACTCGATATTTAGTCACCCCCCACGAGGGTATCATGTGGCACAAGGCCGATTTAACGTGGGATCCCTGAGCCCGTGGGATCCCTGAGCCCGTGGGATCCCTGAGCCCGTGGGCTCGGCCAAAAATATGCCTATTGAACCCGTATAAACGGGTTCAGGGTCGGTTTACCTCCCCGAAAGAGAATCCGCCCTTCGGCGTAGCCTCTTTCGGGTTCCTCCCCGCCCGAAGGCAGAGAGTTCAACCGATCAGCCAGTCTGACTGACCAACTCTCTGAGCGACTGCTACTACTACTCCTACTTATTATAGGTGGAAGAGTCTATTAACTATAGAATAGGTGTGTTCCGTTATAACACTAGATGAGTTCATTAACCACATGATGTTAAACCACATGATGATGCGAATATTAATTCGAAAGAGTCGAATCAACTCCAATTCCCTTACGTAATCATACATGATACATGACTGACGAGGAAGATTTTTTTCCCGCAGCAGATTGCTATTTCTTTCTGCGGTAGACCAGTTACCATTCAAGGCTACAGAACCCGGTCTGTCCTACTATTTGTCCATAGCTGGGGAGAGAAGAAGAGGATTCATACTTTTCCCAAGGTAAGAAATGAATTCGACTGGAATTCGAACACGGTTCTCCGATTCCTCAATCTGAGCCGCTATCCATTCCTTTCCCGTAAATCCCCTATTGGCCATGCGACTTATTTACCACAAATATATTTGGATTTTCTGCAGCTTTACACAACTACAAGTTAATAAATCTCACGAGGAAGACAACAGTAGGAGTCCACCTCGTATCATGTTTTCAGTCATTTTGATTCTGTCGTCTGTAGGAGTCCACCTCGTATCATGTTTTCAGTCATTTTGATTCTGTCGTCGGTAGGAGTCCACCTCGTATCATGTTTTCAGTCATTTTGATTCTGTCGTCGGTAGGAGTCCACCTCGTATCATGTTTTCAGTCATTTTGATTCTGTCGTCGGTAGGAGTCCACCTCGTATCATGTTTTCAGTCATTTTGATTCTGTCGTCGGTAGGAGTCCACCTCGTATCATGTTTTCAGTGTGACGTCGTCCCCTGGTCGCAGCGCCAACCGTGACGTTCTATCCTAGTCTACCACGGCACCAACTGTGACGTCCCTAAACAGCACCAATTGTGACGTCCTCGCCGCGGCGCCAGCCGTTCGCTCCTCGCTGCTCCGTTCGGGTGTCGTCGCTCCAAATGTGACGTTCTAACCTTTTGGTGATTCGGGTGGGAATCTGGTTAGATTTGATATCAGCCTCGTCGTTCCCAACTCGCTTCCAACGCCTGGTTACCAAGGTAACTGCACTGATCCCCCAGTCCGCCTACCCACGTTGTGAATTGATCTTAGGCAGACGAGATCAAACAGTGGTTGGGGCCGTACTGCAAACCGAGTTCAACGGGGGTGATACCACACAAATATGCATAAAAGACAATAAAATGAAAACTCAAAAGTTCAAAGTATCAAAGAAAAAGGTAACAAACTTTATGTCTAGTTGTTCGATACATAGGACTCCATCTATCTCCCGACCCGTTCTATGGATTGTGACACGTCGTTTTCCGCTAGGCAAGTTTTAACAAGTTGTCTGCTCTCTAAGAAATTGGTGTTTCGGTGGGTCTTTGGACGAAAGTAAAAAAAAAACTTATTTCGGTGATCTGGATCTAAGTCGCTCTTCAAAATAATTGTTCTTGGGTTGAAGAGAGGTCCGGAATGTGCGTGAATCTTGGTCAGCTATCTGCGAGGCTTGCTTCAACTGAAGACTGACTCTGGGAACTGCTGGAACTCAACTCAACTCTGCTCGTTGTGGCTTCGTTTATATGAGCGCCGACCAAAACCGGGGTGAGTTTGTCGGCGCCGGGGGGGTCCTCGATAATTCTAAATACATATCCACCTCTCTGGTTAGGAATTCCCACCTTTTTCCATTTTTGGGAACCCTTCCTCACTCCCACCTTCTCATCATACTTCAGAGGGGCGTGAACTGCCCTCCCCACATCTTCGTAGCAACCTCTCTTACTCATCCTCCAGATGGGCTGCAACAGCCTCCCTCGTGCGTCACGTGATCACCACTCGACCAATGATGTCTTAGTCGGGGGTGGACGAATCCGCGGCTTTGTTTCAGGAAGAAAAAAAATATCTTGCTTAACTAAAAAAAAAATTATCTCTTCTCTTTCCCTTTTCTTCCTCTTAATCGCCGTTATCATTTCTCTGGCCGCGAACGGGACAATATGACAATGGCGGTCATAACTCTTGTTCTACACGTGGTTTACGTCAGGTATTTTATCGCAAATTATCAGAATGGGTGGTCTTCTTGACACGGTCTCAAAAAGAAATATCTCCAAAGTTTCAGTCAGTCTGTCGCCTCGAAGAAAGAAAAAAAAACACTTCTAGGTTCCCATTCATTTTCCTTCGGTACATATTTCTGATAACATAATTTTATTATCGCAGGCCAAGGATGTTCCGTCGAAGGAAAATCGGTCAACGGACACTCGTGGGTGGTCCTTAATTTTTCATATCTGTCCAAAGTCCCTTTAGTTGCCTGTTTTTCGTCACTTATCGAAATAACATTTTCATTTGAATTTTTTTTTTCTTTGGCCAGCCGGTCTGTAGTTGATAATAAGATGTCTTCCCGTACCAATAGTTTGTTTTCATATCCTTAGATAACACAGCCGATGCCAAAACATATCTGATTATTTTCTTCTTTCCCTTTCTTTTTACTCAGAATTTCCCTGTCATTGTAATGACACTCTTTCGCCATTTGTTACTTATCAAAATATCCTTTTATCCATTGTCTCTTAGCCGTGTGTGTGTTCTTGCTTATCAACCACGATTCGGTCCATAGCCTTTCCTTTTCTTCTTTTCTTTCCTTTCCCTTTCTGCCTCGTTAAATGGTGCCACAATGTCATTTTGATTCTGTCGTCTGTAGGAGTCCACCTCGTATCATGTTTTCAGTCATTTTGATTCTGTCGTCTTATTAACAATAAATAAAATAAAATAAAATAAAAAAACAAGATAAAAATGCTTGATATATGACACCAAACATTCTCTGACATATTGCAAGGGAAATAGTCACACGAAATGATTAGACATAGGCTGTCCTGAAAGTTTTGGATAATTTTACTGAACGCATAGAATGTATTGTTAATTAGTCATGCTCTCAACTTTCATTTCACTTTTTCTATAATTACTGAAATTGTATTTAGTTTCTGTTAAACACCAGCTATAAAATAAATATCAATAAAACTGGAAGTCGCCGGATGTTATTCCCGAGATATATGAAGAAATAAAAAAGATCGCTTCACTAAATTACTGTTTCTCCTACTGCACAATGTTATTTTGAATTGGATTCTACTCGAAATAGTCCATTAATTCAATGGGCCCCTCTCTTCCATGCGCAAGAAGTTTATATCAAGTGTAAAACAATATTGTATCACTTTACTTTTCTTTTTTTTTTTCGTTGATTCGTTCGATTTCGACTTGTGTCCATAGAACGACATCTTGAAATCTTATGATTCATATCGACATTTTTCACATTTTTTTTCAGTTAGGCCTTTAGCATTGTCTGCATCTACCGGCGAATCATTTGCATATTTCTATAAAAACGTTTATATCTTTGTATCTCAGTACATAACCTTGTAGGTGGAACCAATTTAGAAATACCTTCATGTCGGATAACCCAGTCTGCTTGGAGTTCTCTAATTGACGTTGTTTCCAAATATCTAAATGTGTCGTCCAAGTTACCTTGGCTCCTTCATCCATTAAACTTTAAAAAATAATCCTCTCGACACATAACCATGCTAACCTAACCACCATAATTCCTGCTCATTAACAGAGATAATCAATATGCTAGCTCTTAAGGGATATGACCAACTGGCAAGCAAATCAGTGATACTAAACGTTATATCTGCTGGAACCCATGACAAAACATATACAGTTAATATCAGAAACCATGAGAGCCCAGCCTAATGTTCCATACGAGCATTTATTATTATTTTTATTTTGGATTTCTTTTTTGGATTTCTTTTTTGGGATTTCTGTTGTATACACATTTCCTTCCGGGTCCCAACCAGAAACCTAAGATCAAAAATTGCTTCATGACATTTTCCACAGATCATTTTTTTTTTTTTTTTTTTTGTAAATGGAAAAAATGCTGTTTTCGTCGAGAAAATAGTAAGTATAGTCATTAAGTACAGACGTGATCAATTTATACGTGGTGGACAGACATATTATTGGCCTATTATTTTGGGGGTCATCTGTTTCACTCATTTTTGGTAGGAGATATGTAATACATTCAGTGATCCACTCTAGAATTTCATTCGGGTTATTAATTAGCATTTATAAAGTTTGCACAAGAGTTTTATGGATTGATGGCAGATGAAAGAATCAAAAATTGGATACCTTATCATTTCCTGGGGATTTCCATTTTGGGGATTTTGTTAGAGGTTGCCTAACATTATTGTTGGTTATATTTTTCCATTCTTGCACAGGTTTATCCTTGATTTATTATTATTATTATTATTATTATTATTATTATTATTATTATTATTATTATTCCTTTGATTTCTGGTGTGCACTCGTTTTTTTCCGGTTCCCACCCAGAGACATAAGGTCAGAGATGGCATTGTGACATTTTCCACTGAGCAATTAAAAAAAAACATATATTTTACATAGAAAAAGCCTTTCGTAAGGTGTGGGCTGTACTCGTGAAAACAATCTTTTGTATTTCTTTAAAGCATGGGCTACCAGGAATCCCTTTAATGAGTCTATTGGAATATTTTCCAATCAATCCAAGGGCTCTAACTACAACAGGAATTGTTGATGTTCTCATGTGGCACATTTCATTATTATTATTATTGTTGTTGTTCTTGTTGCAAATAGCTCCTACAGTAAATGTTATTTATGGTCAAGTAACGACAGTTTTCCACAGAACTATATCATTTTTTTAATTATTGTAGTCACCAGAATCTGTACTTTTCATTGTCTGAATTAGAGAAGCAATAAAAACAAAGTACATTTTCTTCTTCGCTCCTTTTACTTAATCAACTATGTCCATCCGTGTTACTTTACAGTCAGAGGTTTCTTTCTTTCTTTAAAATCTGTTTTTCATGTGTCGGTTTGCAAATTTAGGTTTGTCCAGCACTTCGCAAAAAATAAGCATAGCATGAAGAAAAAAGCTCCTAACTTGATAAAAAAAAATTTAACGTCTAAATGTTTATGTTACTATTAAGATGAAAGACCAAAGTATTTTCTGAATATTTTTTCCGATTTTTTAATCCTTCCTATAATGTTAAAAAATTTATTTAAAATCTTATTTTTCTTGATTCAAAAAAATGTAAATTCGGCCTTATCGGTCCTTTTTGTCTGACTTTGTAAACAAAATCAAAATTAGTTAGTTTAAAAATCATGTCAAATTCAGTTACACCTTTTTCATTTGTTATTTTAGGAAAATTAGAAAATTTAAAGTAATTTAATGTAATTTGAAAGAAACATTATTTATTTTTTTTATCAGAAAGTTTTTTAAGAGAGACATTTCTAACTGTGGTGCTTGCTTTTGCGCGTGTTTGAAAGGGGTTAACTGATGTACGTCAATATATCGCCAGCGGACGGTAGGGCAGAAGTGATATATTTCGTTCTAGTTTTAAGTGAACCTGGTTAGTGTATATATATATAAAATACACTTCCAATTTTTTTTTTTTTTTTCAAAATTGAGTTTGAAGGAAACAACTTTCCTAGGGGGTCAAAATGCAACAAAGCCCACTGGTAATTTTCAATTATATGGCCGCGAAGGGTTAAAAAAAATTGACACCCGGCCAAGGAAATCTTTAGTAAAAGGCAAAAGATTTATCTGCAATTCCTAACCACCGGAAACCAAGAGTGTATATTTTTTTTCTCAAGAAGATAATAGCGATAAGGAAAAATTAAGCCAAATTGACTTGCTTCATATATTTTGGTCAAAGGCCAGCCAGCTAGCAATAAACGTTTGTCACCAGCTTCTAAAAACCCACCACTCTCAGATAAGAACAAAGAGTGAAAAAAAAAGTGGGGGGTCAACACTGTGGTCAACAATAAGTTTTAGGGGTTTTTTTTTAAACTGACGTTTGAAAAATGGCTTGATGTGTTGTTTTGTTTTGTTTTTTTAACACCTGGGGTGATGACAACAACACTTAGAAGATGACATTGTTTTTTTTCGCAACATGTCTTTCATATGACAAAAATAAAAACAGGCGTTTTAAACAGCTGTGTCAGTTATTAAATATTTTTCTGAGAATAAGACCCATTGCGCTGTTTCCGTGCCTAAAATTGAATATAAAATAATAAAAAAAAGGAAATAATATTTGCAGTTTGTCTCACACTGAAAAAGGAAAAATTGTTTATATTTGAAATTGAAAAGAAAAATTTTGAAAATGCGACGTTATTCAGTCAGAAAACTTGACAAGCGTTGTTGTAATGAACAAAAAACTGAACGAATGCAAAGCAATTTCTGAAGTAAAAACAACTGGCATCTATCAAGGGAAACAACTCTACTTTACGTGGCATTATTTCAAAGCTGTGCATCCATACTTTTGTCGGAGATGATTTTGGAATATATATAAAATTATTTTAAAAATATACGCGATTTTCAGATTTTAATATGCTTTCAAATTTATTATCTTTAAAAAGTAGAGAACATAATATGTCATTTCCATTAAGTTTAAAAAAGAAACTTAATTTTAAAATATATAACAACCTTTTATCATATTATGTATTTAAAATTGAAAAAAATTATTGTAAATTTTTTTTTTGTTCAGATAAAAATTACCTTAATATATGTTATTCAGAAAAGCCATTAAAAGCTTTTTTTAATTAAATATTGTCTTAGTTTTATTTGGTTTTGTACTTTTACAAATAAGGTAAGAGTTTGGACAATTTTGCGCATTTTTTTACCAAATAAATCGATGATTTACACTCTTCAGAGTCTTGTGGATTTAATTTTAAAAAAATTAAGATCGCAAATAAAATTTTTGAAGTTTTCACAAAAATTATATTGGGGGGGTGGGGTAACAGATATAAAAAAATATTCATACCATGACTTTCGAAAAGACAAATTTTTCTAAAATAATTTAATTCATCTCTATCTATAAAAGTCAGGATGTGTGTGTGTGTGTGTGTGTGTGTGTGTGTGTGTGTGTGTGTGTGTGTGTGTGTGTGTGACGAATGCACGGCCGCAATTTTTCACGGATTTGCACCAAAATTTAAATGCACATGCTCCAAGTTAGCGGAAAGGCCAAGACCAACTTTGCATTTCCCAACTCCCATCGATAGTGGAAATAATCGATTTTTTCATGATTCTACGGCAGTTTTCATGTAGTTTGCGGCTATTTTCTACTGGCCAGAGTGAGAGCCAATGCCTGGCTGCCACGAATAGGCAGGAACATTCTATTGGCCAGCGTGAGAGCCAACAGCTGACTGACACGAATGTTAACTAGCATGCTAGCATGCAAAAAAATCGAGAGCTGCATTCATCACAAGTGGGAAAAATTTAAATCTGCATGGCATTTTACTCCAATTGGCTCATTGGCTTGCTTAAACTCAACGTTGATTCTGATTCCGCAGAACTGGGTTTGGTGTGAAAAAATATTTGTTGTTAACATTCTTTTTTCATTTGGTTTTTCCAGTTACGAGTCCTTTTTTAAAGCTGATCGTTTTGTGTTCATTTTGTTTAGTTTTTTTTTTTTTTTTCGTAACAGATTTAATGTTTAGTATAGAGCTTAGTAAAAATTCGCAGTGTCAGATAGGCAAGAAGTAAGGCACGTAGCAACATCAGCACGGCAAAAGGCACTCCTTTAAATGCAAGGAAAGGCAAAAAATATTTTAAGTCAAATTATAGCGATTGCTGTATGAGTCGTACGATTTTTGAATCAAGCACGGGCAACGCCGGGCCATGCTGATAGTTTGTGAATAAGTTCTGAAGGTTTCATTAAAATTCGACAAGTACTTGATTTTTGCAAGACTTGCCAAATCAATGTATTTTTCAAGTGAAAAAAAACAACTAATGCTAAATATTACCTAATCGCTGACCTAAAAAAAAGATTTTCAACCTAAATTTAAAACATGCTGCAAAGGAATAAAAAAATTTAAAAAATAATTAAAAAATACCTTGGTCTTTCCTCTTAATAATAACATAAACTTTTTCACAATAAAAATTTGTTTTTATTATGTTTGGGGCCTTTTATTTTCATGCTATGCGTTTTTGGGCGAAAAATCGGACTAACTTGAAATAAATACATGATTTGATGAAGGTTATTTCTTTGCTGTATTTTCAATGGATATAAATTATAATGAAAGGAAAAGTATAATTAGAGGTAAATAAGTATATGAATTTTTGCTCACATACTCGTCTTTCCTTTTCTAATCAACTCGCATTTATATGCATCATAAGGAGGGGGTTTTTGTTTCTCGAATAATTGAAATGTGTCCCTTCCGTTTTCCATTAATTTCCTGTTGTGTAAAATCGTCATTTTCATTTCTTTTCTTTTTTTTTTTTTTTTTTTTTTTTTTCGTTATTACATTGTCCAATACTTTTCTATTTGGTTCCGTTAGAAATTCATAGAGTGCAATGTTTTTTGCATATTGTTATCATGGGATATTTTTTTATGACAGAAGTCTAAAAAGCATTTGGTCTAGAAGCGGTATTTGATTTAAATAAACCAAAATTCGTCTCTTATTGTTTCATGACAATATTTTTTCATAATTTTAATATTTTTTTTTTTATATTTCTAAATATAATTTTAATGAAATTTTTGGTAATATTTATTTTTTAATATTTTTGAAAATTTAAAAAATAAACAAAATCCCTTTTTTTAAAAAAATAGATAGATAGATAGATAGATAGATAGATAGATAGATAGTGGACATAGAAATCAACACTACATAATGACTGTCTATATTCTTAATACGTCGTATTTAGTAGGTTGACATAATCAGATTATCATTTGTTTTTTATTTGGACAGCATTGCTTATCTGATTCTTCGATCTTCAAAAGTTCATTCACAACATTATTGCATCAAAGCTAAAGTCGTTTTATCATGACAGATTTGGAGAAATTCAGGAACTTTAATGTAATTTAAGTCATGGAATATATTTTAACGATTAACAAATATATACATAGGTTATTAATTAACTAGTTTCGATAAAAAATGTACCCTGTCAACATGAACATATCTAAGCAAACTTATGCCAAGTGAATTTTATTTTACACATGTACAATTCAATTGAAAATAATAATGTTGTTGTTCAGATATCGTAGGTAAATGTAAAGAGTTTTAATTGTGCATTAAATATCAAGTTATCCAACATAAAATGTGTGGTTTATTTAAATATGATAAATTTAAAAATTCTTAAGTTTTTCTTCGCTCAAAATATTTCTCCTTTGCATCTATTCTACCTTAAAAATAAGTCGTCAGTTTTTTTTCCAAGAAAACTGACAAATCTATTCAAAGAACTGATATATTTATTGAAGGATTCCCTTTGATCCTCACAGAAAAATACTGATCCATACGACAGAAAATGGCGGAATAGGCAAAATACAATAAAATTATCCATCTTTAACTGATTCGACTTTACTATGTAACATTATTCATGCAACAATGTAAAACACTTGCTACTCACCAAAATAATCGCCTCTTATTTGAGTTTTGAATGCATTATTTCGAAATGTTTACATACATTTGTACAATATTTAACTGATCATTTTTAAGGCATCTATGGTGTAACAACCACAACTACTTCGCTAAACGTTTGTTAATAAACTTGCAAGGATGACGGCGCAGTTTGATTGATGTTTTGGTTTCTCCTCCGCATCCAGCCATTGAGACCTGCTCGGATTATATGCGTAACAAAATTTATTATACAAAATCCTATTTTCATCTCGCGTGATGATATTATGTTTCTTATCGCTGAATAAAAATTTTCATGCGTCTAAATTTTGTTCCTTGTTCATTTCAATTGGCATCGATTTATCAGGCATTTTTGTGTCTCTTACATGATTTTAAATGGTTCCATTAGATTCAGTGAAGATTATTTTCCATCAAATCATCATCGATTAATGCTTTTAGCAGACCTTTTTCGATTTTTTCTCAACTGAAATATATTTTACATGTTTTCAAAACCAAAAATATTTTCTGTAATCCAATGAATAATAGGAAAAAATTTTATAATCGTTCATACTCACTTTATACAGTTGAATATAATTGAATACGCACTGCATATTTAAGAAATGCAGAATTGTATAATCTTGTATAGATTATGCAATTCTGCATAATTTCTTAAATAAAACTAAATAAATAAATAGACTGATTTTAAATATACACAACCAAATAAATATTACGCTGATACTAAATGTTTTAATTTATTGATACTTAATAAAGAAAAGAAAATTTGTCTTTTCTGTTTTCTATAATTTAAGAGATAGAATTTCCAAAACTGTTAAGAACTTGTAAAATGAGTTTGTGAAATGTAATGTAAAAGTCCAATAGGAAGAAATGGTCAAGCCATGTTGTTTACGAATTCAGCCATGAACCAAAAATACCACTTGTCAGAATAAACAGAAAACTCATCATAGAAAAGGTTACAATGGCACAAACCGTGACGATAATTGGATTTACAATTGTCTAAAAATAATCCTAAAGTGAACCGATACTGGCAACTGAATCTGGATTGCCACTTCCAGTTTTTCATGTTCGTAATAACTGTGCTAATTAGTGTTTCTGAAATAATGGCTAGAACAAATGCCAATTTAACTGCGATATTATAGGGATAAAATGGACCAGACGTGTTACGATCAAATTCACAATTGGGTGATAACAGCATTACATAAGAACTTACATATAAGCAGTTTGCATCCGACTCTACGAAAAAATGTACTATGGTAAAATTCATCAACATTTGTGAAGAAAGAAAAAATAAAATTTTAATATGATCTGGAAAAGCAGAGATTGCATATCAGCTTTAACGTTAACGTTAGTAAGAATAGACATGAAAAGAAATATTTTTTACAATGATTTTCCCCTGTAAAAGCCGAAGAACCACTCGTGGTAGAGGGTAAGAGGCCCAATTTACGAGGATATGTGGGAAAGATAACGGTTAACCCTAGACATGAACAGTTTAAGATTGTAGTGATCGAAGGAAGTATCCTCTTGGTAATCGGTTCCACAAAGCAGCAGTTTGTGGGAAGAAGCTATTCGAGTAGAACTTACATCACACCAATGGAATACGAAAGGATTGAGGGTTGTTCGTTGCAAATTGCGTCTGATGGCGTCTCTTATCCGTGAAGGTTAGAATTGGTGGAACTAAGAAAAGTAGTTTGTCTAAACATTCTCCATGGAGATAACAATAGAGCAACGAGGGACCTCCAACGTTTTGTCTATGGGGAAAAGAGTTGAAGGGCAAAAAATACCACAGAGACGTTGAAACGTTTTTGGACTCTATCGAGATTGACAGCCACTACCCATATATGGTAGCGGTACTCCATCTTCAACCTGATCTGGCTCTTGTAAAGGTAGAGGATAGCAGGAGGAGTTAGGCACTTACTAAAACGATACAGGAAACCGACCATTTTTCCAGCATCTTTAGCGATATTATCGTATATACAAGCTCCACTTGAGATCTGGGTTGAGTTGAAGATCCAATATGATCCAATAAACCCGGATATAGAAAGAAATACCTAAAAATTTCGGAATGTGAAAAGATAAACTTTGGCCATACTTGGACACTAATTACCGCATCGAAATCTCACTTGAAAATACTGAAAGAAAATTAATTAATCAATAATTATAATTATGCAAAAAAAAGTTTCCAGCGTTCTTTTTCAAAGCTACAAACTGAATACACAGTTTAAAAGCATTTTCTTTTTTTCTGGAAAGTATTGCAGGCGCCTAACGCAAAATATTTAAATCAGAATGTGACTCGTAATCAGAATATCTTCTCGGAGATAACGAGAATATTTTTAAAGTTGCTGAAACGCCATATGTGATTGTTTGTTAACATTGATGTAGATGGAGATGGTGTATTTATCATTCAGACTAACAGCAAAAATAAAATAAAAGCTAATAAACCTGATATTGTAATTAAATACTACAAAGGAAACCCACCTTCTTAAAGATATGACAGATAAAATTATATCTATTAAATATTACAAAATAAAAAATTATCTTGAAATTGAAAGCATTTGATCATGTATGGTATAGCAGTCTTTGGCAAATCCTTAGAGAATTCAATGTAGATAACGGAATTATCCAAGTCATCCAGGCCCTAAGTAAATATGCCACCTGCGCAGTTCTTCTGGGAAAACAAGTGGAAGGATTCTTCTGGACAACATTGTTCGACCTATTTCTAGAGAGAATCATGCAAGAAACCTTGAACGACCATAATCCTCCAATCTCTATCGGTTGAGGCCCGTCTGTAACTTTCGTTTTGCAGATGATATTGATCTCATAGCAGGTAGTAATGGTGAGCTTCAGAACTTGACCAACAAACTTGTTGAAAGAACAGGAGCATATAAAATGGAGGTCAGCTCTGAGAAATTCAGAGTAATGATGAATAGCACAACATTTCCATGAATGAGATTTCACTGGAGGAAGTGTCCAGTTTTAAATACTTAGCAGTAATATTTTTCAAACATGGTACCTGCAACTCGAAAATCCACACACGGATTGACTCATCCATGGCAGCGATAGCCAAATTGACAAGAATATGGAAGCGCAAAATCAGCTTTCAAAGTACAGACTATACAAATTGCGGAAAGTCTCCATTCTCTTATATGGATGTGAAATGTGGACACTGTTGGCAGAGAGAAGGATCCAAGCGTTTGAGAACAAATACACGAGAAAACTCCTTGGCATTTTCTATTGGGAACAAAAAAACAATGACTTTATGCGGAAAAGGGTTGAAAGTTTTGTGAGACCTCTTCTCGCCACTGTCAAAACGGAGAAAAATGGCGTGGTTTGGACACATTACAAGACACGACAGCCTGTGAAAGGCCATCATGCAAGGCACCGTTGAAGGTGGACGTAGGAGAGGACGCCGACGCAAAAACTGGTTGGACAATGTCAAACAATGGACAGGTATGACTGTACCAGAATTGCTGATGGCTGCCGTTGATAGACTGTTGCGGAAAAGAGTTAATGTGGCTTCTGCAATTCGGAACCGCCCTACGATTAGAAAAGTCAGGGGGGTTGATGATCATGAAATCGAAATTGAAAAATATGGCACCTTAAAATTACTGTTATAACTGTAATATTAGGTTGGTGCAAAAATAATGACGTTTTTTGACGTATTTTTTAACGTCAAAAAACGTCATTATTTTTGCACCAACCTAATAATTAGAATTCTCGGTACAGCCCCCAAAATGTACAAACAACATCAACAAATTAATGGCAGTACTTATTTACAATATACACAAAGGATTCCAGGTCCGTTTCACTACAACCTTTGAAAAATTCATATATCATATATATCTATGGTGTCTTAATAATCTACAACCAAAATATGGATATTAAAATATACTCAAACAGGTTAAAGCAACTACTGAATTTACCTTTGAAATATAAAATTCTATTTTATTAACTGTTAAATATCTGTCTATATCTCTGAGATGGGGTATTATGATTACTTGCATTTTTATTGTTTAAAAATAGGGTCAGTGCTAAATGAGCAAATGAATCGGTTTATGACAACAGTGATCTGTCTATATCTCTGAGATGAGGTATTATGATTACTTGCACTATTTACATTACTCGGATTGTTATCCTCATTTTCATTGTCATATTCACAACGTTTTGGCCGCTGTACGCTGCGGCCTTCTTCAGGTGATTGGAATTTCAAACCGAAATTCCTTTATTTCGTCCACCGAGATAGACTGTTCTAGTCCCACGTGCCAAGCCTCTTCTGAATGTCTCAGTTATTTCCCTTTAACTCAACTCTCTAAGTTTTGGTTCACCACTGCCGTGGCCTGGTATTGAAATCACAACTCTTTCGGTCTAGTCAGTGGATCTAACCAACGTTTTTATTCACTAGGACATGTGTCCTTGAGGACATTTTTGTATACATTTGTGGGACTTATAAACCTAATGCCGCAGCAAACAGTTTTACCAGTGTTCATATTGCAATTTTTTCTGTTATTATTATAGCATTTTTTACCAGAGCTTATATTGCAATTTTTTGTTGTTATTCACTGCTTTTCTCTAGCCCCGCTCCCTTTACTGGTTCCCATATTGTATTCATTTCTATGCTTCGCCCGCTCAGATGATTTTTGTGGTCTAGCATATGTGCTGATTCCTTAAGTTTTCGTATTTTCCAGAGATGCACTCTATCTATTATTTCAACCTCATCCCACGCGAGGCGGGGTGATCTTCCTTTTCCCTCCATATGTGATCAGCTACGACTGATTTTTCGATTTCCCCTCGTGCTACCGCTTTACCGATTCTTGCAGTCTGAGATTAACGAGGCGGACTGTTCTTCCTTTGCATTTCTTACCACGGTCCTTAGTCATGTTTTCCTCTAGGAGGGGTCTTACTCGGAAGCTGTGTCTCCGAAGTGTTGAATCACTTTTGAACATCGTCTTGATGTTATATGGACAACAGATCCTTTGCATTTTCTACGATAATCCGTTCACGTAGAGTAAGCAGACTGAAGCTGTTTTCTGAGTGTTATTAGACTCTTGTACCCTTCTAAGCCAGTTTGTTGGAGCTACTGCCATGTACCCAGGGTTTTCACGCATTCCAACTATATTCAATTATATATTGCTATCCCATGACTTTTGACCCATCAATGTGCGTGCTTGTATGTCTCTCTCTCTCAATATATATATATATATATATATATATATATATATATATATATATATATATACGTATGTGTGTGTGTGTGTTTTAATCCTCTTAGAATCTTCTTGTACAAGTTAAATAGATCCACTGAAAAAATACATTATTTTTATGTTCCTCTTTCTGTTTTGGGGCAATCACTTAACTATCTGTATGCAAGTAGTTTGTTCTCAGTACAGATTAAGGATTATTTATTTAAGTTTTCCGTCTAAATTAAACTTTCCTATTATTTTCAATAAGTTCTTTGTGTCATACAATATTGAATAGGTTTGTGTAATCTATGAAATACAAGAATAAATCTTTGTGCATTTCTATTGCATTTCTCATATTTTAAACATGAAAATTGCAAACATTTCAATTCATATTTCCTACCAGATACGACCGGTGTGAAGAGTCAAAGAAGAAGATTTTTTGGGTGGGTACCTATCAATATCTTTGTTTTTTGTCATGTTCACATATTGACACTTGTTCAAGCCTTTTGAACACCATGTGTTAAATCTGTTAGCTACGTCACAATGTGAGATTTTATTGAAACCAAAACAACAAAAATGAGAGCAGTTCAAAGTTTATTGGCTATTAACAAATTCTCAGTCTCAAACAAGAACATCTATAAATTGTTGCCTCTCGAGATTTGAACACACGATATTTTAAGTCCGGTTAAGTAATTAGCTAGGAAGATGGTCTCCTCAACAGTGCCCAAACGATAGTGAATCTGCTCTGTCTATTACTGACTGGCAGATTAAATATTAATCCTTCCAAGCAACGCCCAACCCTTCGTTCCTGATTAGCCAGATTAATGACAAGTCATCAAAGTGTCACTTAACCCGACAAAGTCACTTTTTGTCACGTTGACAAGATTTCAAAGCATCATCAGACTAATTCTGTTCGGGCATGATAATGATTGGCTCACCGAGTGAACCACATAAAATGTCTGGAAAATGGCATAGTTGTGCCGGACTCGAGTAGCAACAATTGAGCAATGAGTATTATTCACTGAGCAACTTTTCTATTATCAGTCACATTGATTAATAATTGATTGATAGGAGCCAAGTGAGAAACAGCAGACAAACAGAATGACTGAAAGAGAAGATTAGCCAGTGGGATAAGAAGAATCTGAGCCTTAAGTAGTTATGGCTGCATTCTAAGGATGAAAACGTTTTACAAACACAAGTCTAAATACTTTATTTTGTCGCTCAGAATTATCTTTCTTTTGTACTCTGTATTTTCGTATAATAACCAGAGATTATTCGAGTTCGAGTTTACAAGAACTCATCTATTGCTGTTTGTATAAGTGTAAATATGTTGCATTTAAAAGTAAAGTTATAATACATATTTTGTACATAAATATATATTGTCTTCTTTTAATTGTTCTAAAATAACTTTACTTAAATAAATTTAACTCTACTTAATGTGTCTAAATATTATTTAAATGATTTTTAAATTCATGTTTTTAAATTTACAAGAAATTATTTAATAACACAACCACACACGCACATACACACACAGACAAACTACATATACTCGACCGTGTGGATATAACGTCAGCGTTTCCACCATGAGTCCTGGGCTTGAATCTCGCCATTGTTGATTTATCATGGAGATGGCCTTTTGATGATATCGTCCAGGGGAAATGATCCCAACGTGCTGCATCGATAGGAAGTGTCTGAAAAGCGTAACTTGTTTTGACCCAGACCATGAGAGTGAAAAGTCATGCGAATGAAATGAGTGAACGTTGTACAGTCATCGTGACCGAGGGTTTAGACTTACGAACTGCAACTAAGGTCTGTACACTATAGTTTCAATATGAACCACATGTCGGCTCTGAATGTGTTGTTGAATCACAAAATGTGCTTGAGTAAGCAAAAGGAATTAGTTTGCCATCCTAGTAGAGAGGTGTATTCTAAAAACGAGAGCCAGCCATTATATATGCACAGAGAAAGAAAGAGAGCTGGGAGGGAAGAGATATGGGGAAAGAAGGGATGAGGGATTAATGTATGCATAGATGGGGGAATGCTGTTCAAATGAATAACTTTCAATCCTTTGTTCCATGTTCTTTGATTTTGTTTATTAAACGTCACCATTTGCAAAAAAAAAAAAGAGATTTTAAGAAAAGGAATGTTAAAGAATATTTTTAAGAAAAGAAATCTTAACTGTAACGTTAATTTCATAGTAATCATTAGAATTAATAATGTGACGTGACTGATAGGTCCCTCTTTTCCATATTTAGTACGACACTCACTTTACATTTATTACGATTCTTATTCATTTGTAATTATATTTTTATATCTTTATCCATATATTGTATTTCATCTACTATACAGAGTGCGGCAGAAATATCTCCCACATATAGCTCCCAAAAATATCTCCCATATAGTAGTGACAATGTGTCTTTATCTAGGTAATATCTTCCCATTATGTAAAAGGTATTTTTGAAGGTATATGGTGGAGGTATTAGGTTGGTGCTATTTATTAATAGACATGGGAAAAATATGCTTCATTTTTTATCTGGTAATATCTACGGTGGCAACATTTTTCGTAACTATTTTTTAAATAACTCTATTCACTTTACTGGGAGATTCATTTTCTACAGTTCACGTATAATATTACAGATTAACAACTTTATGAATGGTGATAGTTTTCCTATTTTGTTATTCTGATGAATTTTATTTATGAAATTAATGATTGAATAAATTCATAACAAGTTCTACGACAATAAAATATCTGTACAAATTCCTGTGTCGCATCGTTAAATATGTGAGCTTGGTAACTTTAACGAAATATTGCAATAAATATGAATGCTCGTCGTTATTTTAAGAAGTAAAGAAGTATAAATGAAAAGATTTAAAATTGACAACTTTTTTCCATTTCACTGAAACAGACATTAAACACTTCGTTTTTCTCTTCTCTATTTTTCTTTCATTGATTTTCTTATTGGAACCAAATCGTGTCTCTGGATATCTTTTCCGTCTTTCCAATCGATCAAAATGGAATAGTCCGTTATTTATTGGTAGGGCGTAATGGTCTAGCTAAGAGAGGGCCAAGAAGAATTATAATAAAATATTTCAGTCAGCGCAACATCAACAACTTACAATTAATTTGCAGAATGTTTAAATTAAACTGAAATTAAACTGAGCATTAAACGGGAATTTAGAATTTATCCACACATTGCTTAAGGCATTTTAATGACATTACACTGTTCTTATTATTTTTTAATGTACGTTTGCAAGCAAGCGCGTGTGTGTATGTGTGTTTGTTTGTGAAAAAGAAAGATTTTATTTAATATATATTTTAATATATAGGAAATATTTAGATGTTCGTAATAGTGTGAAAATCTAATAATTTTTTTTAATTTATTTTAAAACGCTTATTTAAAAACTAAAAATGGTTATCAAAAGCTCAACAAGTGGTTCATTTTCAGCAGGCCAAAATCGAAAGATCTTTCCACTTTTCTTCTAAAAATATAGAATTAAAATTTACAAATAAACACATATATTGATGTTTTCATTCTAAAGTTTCTGTAAAGTAAATTCGAGTAAAAAATAACTAGTCCGCCATATTTTACTGCGTGTTTACAATATTTGCAAAACATTACGATGACTCAACAAGCGCATTAGAAAGTAAATAATCGTTTGTCAACAATTTATTTTTGATTTTTCCCCTCTCAGTTGTTGTTTAGGATTTGGTTGTTTGATTATAACCTTTATTTTAGATTCTGAATTAGTCATAATATTTGGAATATATATATATATACGCAAGCGCGTTCACGATTATCTTGGTAAGTAAAGGGCACTGAATAAATAGTTCAATCTGTTTCCTTTCCCACGGTATCATATCCATGCATACACACACACACACAAGGACACACACACCTATATATACATACATATATATGTTATATATATATACATATATATGTTATATATATATATATATATATAGATAGATAGATAGATAGAGAGAGAGAGGGAAGAGAGAGAGACCAGACACACAGACATAAAGAAAAGAGGGAGGCAAGAGGGATAAACGTAAATGTCTGTATATGCGTGTGTATAAAATAATATATTTTATGATGTTGATAAGTATGCGTAATATCACAAAGATATACGTTATTGAATAAATGTGGTGTAGTGCGTTCGCCCCACTTACCTCACTACATACACACGCACACACACACACACACACACACACACACACACGCACCAATTAAAAATATTCCACCGGTATCTTCATTTTCATTCTATTTGTAGTTGTTTTTGTTTTATTTGGGCAAATAATGACAAACTATATAGGTAGCTAATGTTAGAATGTTTTGACCAGTTTTTCCTTACGACAAAACTTTCTTGCAATCCGTTTTCCTTGTCGCTTTACTCTCAAACTTCGCTCGATCTCCAACTGCTCCTAATGACTTCTTCTATGCGCCGTGTCCCTTCAGCACGTAAATGTCTTTAAATAGATGACTCACGTTCATCTTCATGCGACAACATAAACATTCCCAGCTGCAATGAGGATGGGCAATACACAGATGATCTTGTGTAAGATTTAACTCAGTATTATTTTTAAACAAAGCATTGATTTGGTACGAGTTTATCCAGAAAGGTGCTTCACAGAGAAACAGAAAGATTCATAAATATCCAATCGATTTGCCATTTCAGAATTTCCTCATTTGCTATTTGACAATTCAAATGTAATTTTCGATATTTTCTATATAGTAATTTGCCAGTTTTCTGTTATATATTTATTCCTATATCTTATCAAAACCTACCAAGACAGTGCATCGCTATATTTTTGTAAGCAATATATTAATACTAGGCAAGTATATTATTCTTCACATAACCCTTGGGTATCTACCAGTTGTAGGACGTTTTTCTAACTTCGTTCTTACCAGCTTTAATATTTACGAAAATGTATATATATATATATATATATATATATATATATATATATATATATATTGACTCGATAAACATTTTCTCCGTCAAAAGAAAAAAAATACGTTAATTTATAAATCAGTTCGAACTTTATTCTAAGATATCGGATAACGCTATGTTTAAGCTTATAAGAAGATTGTTTTCCGATCTGCCAATATTTTAGGTACCAACACGAAATCGCCGAAAAATGAGTATAGCAGGATAATAAAGTTCTTAAACTTGATGTAAACAAACTTTTATCGTCAAAATGTTTATTTTTTCATTAAGAGGAAAGAACAAAGTAATTTTTAATTATTTTTAAAAAATTTTCTGTTTTTATAGAGTATTTTAACTTTCGATTGAAAAATCTCGTTTCTCAGCATCAGCAGGTGTCCTACTAAATAACATGGCGGATTTTTGTGTGTTTTTTTGTTAATGACAGTCATTATTTTTGAAATTCTTGTAAAAATAAAAATAATTGTCGAATTTTTATGAAACTTACAGAAACTATTCACAAATGATGGAAATTATTATAAGTATGTTTATTTTTTATTAAGTCATGGTAATTTTTTTTTTATATATATTTATTAACACCCCCATAATTAATTTCATGAAAACTCATTAAATTTTCGAAGTGTTCCCTTATAGCGATTAATTAGTTAAAAGCACAAGGGTTTGAGGAAAGTAAATCATCTTTTCTTTTTTTTCGAGCTGAAACCCGTTGACCTTAAAATCAGCACTGAATTGTAACATACAAAACTCCTAAAAACAAAGATATTATTTAATTTCAAAAACTTTTAATTGCTTTTACTTATTTGTATGACTATGAATAATATTTTCTGAAAGAAAAAAACGTTTTCGATGAAAAATAAAATTTTACAAGAATTATTTGTTATTTCTTAAGTTATTTTATTGTTAAAATTTATATCTACTTACTCACGAACGAGCGTCTATTTCAAAGTAATGTTGATTATACAGAATATGTGTAGCCAATGGACCCTGTCCATAACACGAACTATCAAGCGTTTATATCTCGATAGTCAATCAACCAGAAATTATAATATTATGAACAAAAATAAAGTTCTACGGAAAAGAGAACTTCAACGAGCATCTTTATCTTGTCTTTTCTTTTTTTACATTAGCAATACAAGAAACATATTGCATTGTGGTAAATATTTATTCATAAATGTGTAATATTCTGTTTCCATTTGCCTTTTTGTTTTATTCTCTGTCTGTCTGTCTCTCTGTCTCTCTCTTCCTCTCTCTCTCTCTCTCTCTCTCTCTCTCTCTCTCTCTCTCTCTCTCTCTCTTACGTTATTTCCATTCATCCACACTATATTTCACTCTTCCTCCGCTTTCCGTTTTTTCCTACCACTCTAAAAATCTGAAACTTATTTGTTGTTTAGAACGACAACAAACTTGTCTCTAATTGTTGAAAGCGCTATGACGGTCAGGATTTTGAATGCTGATTTTTCAAATAGGTAGCTGCTCGCTAGAGACTAACTGCCATTTTATTTATACTGTTATATATATATATATATATATATATATATATATATATATATATATATATATATATATGTGTGTGTGTGTGTGTGTATGTGTGTGTGTGTTGGGGCATATATATGGGGTGAATGTATAAAAAAAATCGTATGACGAGTTTCGTTCTTTAGGACTTCAATCGGACTAAATTTGTTGGTAAGATTACCTAAGGCGAAAATGTCTACAAAGTGCCTTGATCGCAATGTCATCCACAGAAAATATGTGTCCTGCCGCTTACAAAATTTTACCACTAGTATATCTTCTATTATCACGTAATGACTAATAACAAAAGTGGTGGAAACAAAAGAAGAAAAAGAATCTAAATTAAATCTGCTTTATATACGCCCTAGAAAAAAAAATCAATTTAAAATTCCCAGCATTCCCTTCGTTCGTACGTATGTGGAGTCGTACCAACGTAACAAACTTAGTCCGATAAAGTTCTAAAGGATTGTTTTCCACTTTGTAATACATTTTTCCCCAAATATTGTTCCTGATATATAAAAAAATATATATATATCATTATCTCATACGGCCAATGATTACTGCACGTTGCATTTCAATTCACGATTAAAGCTGAACAAGTTCCTGCCGCATGCTTACAAGGTAACCAGATGAAAGACAAACGCCACGTTAAGAAATAAAAACGCGAACCCTGTTTTCTATATTACATGTAGATATTTTATTCAGGGCTTCTGCTGACATTGAACAACTACTGCTATGTTGATCTCATAGATCAGCCCTCCCCATCTACACAAACAACTCCTCGCCCATCTACACATCCGGAAGTGTGGCTGACAATACGAAAGAGGATATCGGAACCACATGACGGACCGGAACTAATCCTGATCCCAAACATGACTATATATATATATATATATATATATATATATATATATATATATATATAGAGAGAGAGAGAGAGAGAGAGAGCAACACTCGGATAAACCCTATTTCCGGTTTTGCTATCCTTTGATCTCCAAAAAACACTTATCCACTCTGTTACTTTTCCGTTTCCCTTCAAAAAACTAGACTTCAAAAAGAACCACCTGATGGCTATAAAACAGAAAGATTTGGGCCAGAGATAAAAACACATCTTCCCTTTTCTATATGGTGGGTGTCCATTGTATCACATTTGAATTTTTTTTTCCCTATAAAACAAATGTGTAACGATAGCGTCAGTGGTATTTGCAAATGAATTAAGCACCAATTACTTGGATTCCATCATTGACTACTAGCACAAAAATAAAATTGTTTAAAGATACACCTGCTGAAATACCCTAAATTATGTTTCCTTATCTCTTCACTTTGTTGTTGTTTTTTCTTATCTCTTTGTCTACGTCTTTGTCTTTTTTTTCTTATTTCTTTGTATACGTACGCTTGAATCTCCATTTAAATGTGTCTAAATATGTCTTTTAACATATTCTTCCTCCCACAAAATTAACTAAAATGATAGCGCATACTCCCTGCAGACACCAGGAAATGCCCTGAAATCTATTTTATTACAACCAAACTTTATGAGCACCAATCACTGATATGATTCGTCCCATACAGCTATTATATTAAGCTTATCAAGAAGTTGAAGTGGCAGTTTGACAGGTTTGGTGTGCAAGGGATTAATAAAAATTTTCAGTCCGACCTACTTCTTAAAATCTGAGCAACTGATCAAATATCAGAGGATATTTTAGAATTTCTTTTTGAGAGTTGGGTTTAACCGAGAATTTTTCACCAAATTATCACATATGATGAAATCGAGATAAAATCAATACCAAGTTATCCTACAGCATCTAGGAAACTGCACCAAGAAATTAGGAACAAATGCAGGTGAGCTAAAAAGGAGTGTCTCAACGAAAAATGTGCAGAAGTAGAAAAATGAGTATCATAGATAAAGCAGATGCGCCTAAAAAAATAGGACAGAAAACATGCTCATTAACAGGATGCATAAATTCCATTGAACAATGATGCATATAAAAAAAATCTTATCCGAATTCTGATAATTAGATTTAGACCAAGAATAGGACAAGAACAATGCGAATTCGTTAAAGACACTGTAACAAGGAATGCAATATCTATGCTCAGAATTATATCGGAAAGTGCCATAAAAGTGCGTAAGATGTATATTTATGTTTTATGAATTATGCAAAAGCGTTTGATAAAGTACATCACAAAGAAATGTTGGAACTGCTAAATAACCTTGACATATTTGGAAGGATATTAACATAATCCAGAACCTATATTGAAAGCAAACCGCCTGCATACGGATAGAAAATGAATTCAGTCAATATACAAAAATAGAAAGGGGTGTAAAACAAGAATGTGTCTTCCAACCGGACTTACTCAATCTATACAACCAGGCGATTCTAAGAGAATTAGAAGTCGTACCATTATTGGCGTCCACAATCTTAACAACATAAGATATACAGATGACACGGTGTTGTTAACAGATGTAGAAAGGATACCATAAGAACTCCTACAGAAGGTGATGAAAGAAAGCGAGAAGAAAGAACTAAACATCAATTACAAGAAGACAGAAAGCATGGTTGCCAGTAAAATGAACAGACCAATATGCAAATTTCAAACTGAAGATACTAAAATCAAATAAGTACAACAATATACATAACTGGGAAGTGTTTTAACAGAGGACAGATAGTGTAACACTGAAATCAGAAGGCGCGTTTTAATAGCAAAAAATGACTGCCAAAAGCTAAGCAAAGTATTAAGAAACAGGAAAACTTCGTTAGAAACAAAGAAATGAGTACTGAACTTTTACGTAATATCAGTCCTTCTATATGGCAGTGGATGCTGGACAATCACTTCAAAGATAAAAGAAGAGACTTGAAGCGACAACTGTGCATAAAAATATTGAAACATGGTAAAATTATAGGTGAACGTTGATTGTATGTGCATAAAAATGTCAAATCAATTCATATATATATATATATATATATATATATATATATATATATATATATACTAACGCAAATTCATAAAACACATTTCAATGTACTCGATTATAAATTTACCATCATTATATATAAGTGTATATAGACTTATACACATACGCACTCACACATACATTCATACATACAAAAGAGATCAAATATCATATTTCTTCTTAAATTTTAGTGCGCCCGTTGAAAATAGCACCCATTATGACTCGGTAAACATTTTTTACATCAATTACATTCAGTTCCAAAATTAAGAAAGTCCTTTCCATCCGAAAAGTTTCCTGTAATAGGAATTATTTCATCTTACATTTTTAAATGTGACAAAGCAGACTTTATTGTTCCATTCTAATCACTTTTACAGATATATATATATATATATATATATATATATATATATATATATATATAATAGATAGATAGATAGACAGACATCTGCTAGAAATATATTTATTTCTTGTTCAAAGTAGAGCGCAATACTCTCACAAGCTATTTATAGTGAGTTAGTTTTTTAACGATTATCTCCCAAATATGTCTTGACTTTTCGATAACTGCATGTGTTTTACCAGGTATATCCGCGTGGCATTTATCCCAAGTACAAATTCACGGACCGTAACAATTTAGTTGACCAACCAATACCACATAAAAGAATGAAATCTCAATCTGCTATGATTGTGGTTCACATCAGCTAGCGGGAATGTACATCTTATTAGTGCCATTTTCTTGGTTGAAATTGGTTTATCCGGTTTGCCACATCGTGTAAGAGAAACTAATTCGAATTTCAATGCAATGGATTATTCGAGTAATTCTAAGCAAGAAATGTCTCGAATAATTTTGATAAATTTAAAGAGAGAATCGTATCGAAACATGGGCTTTTCTGATCAGCAAAAGTTTCAAATTCTTGACGAAGAATCAAATTATTATAACAAAGTTTCTTGAACTTTCTGCTACATCCAGCAGCGTTCAAATGGATAGTTTTCTATTCTAATGTGAACAATATTCTCGGATTAATGATACAGTCGACACACTTTTGACAATGCCTCTTCTGATTCCAGCCGCGCTGTTAGCAATCTTAAAAGTTGTGGCTAATTCCTCTCTAGCTGGTTGGATTCGGTCTTAACTAAGACAAAACAATTAAACAAAGAGATGTACGTAGAACTCATGACTTTTCCAAATATGAAATCTTTCGTTATCGGGTTTTTTTTGGGGAGTGGGGTTGTGATATTTACAATTCTTTGGTTTCATTGTTATAGGAAAAGAATTAAACACCAGAAATGCATATTTTGTGGCCATTAGAGTTTCAAAAGGAGAAAGAAAATAAAAGGAGAACACCAACAAACATAGACCTCTATGTCTGAAAATAATTTATTGTACTAAAATAAACAAGAATTGGCTGTATGCAGAAAGAGGAAGAAAAGAAGGAGGGAAAGAGATTTAAAAAAAAAAAAAAAAAAGAAGGAATAAAAGTAACGGATGAATTCCATACACTGGGTATTCGTAATATTAAAGAATGTCGTATGCAAATTACATTCTAGGGTGAACCTATTCCTTGACAAAGAAAGCATCAATTTTGAAAGAGCTTTTTCCCAACTTATTCCTTTACCTTGTGGAAATCGTTTAGTTTTATATTGAGTTAACCTTCATTCGATCCAAAATCTATTATCAAACTGGCATATCCCAGCGGGCAACGTGCAGAAGAGAGTTTTGCTTACTTTATCCTAAAGATATAGATCATTTATCCGATCCATATGCAATATGAGGAAAAAACGTGAATTTATTAATAATCTTCCCGTGATGCTGCTCCTCGGGCAAAACGATCGAAATTAGACTCGTTCTGTTTATCAGAGGACGTAATAAAATTTATCTCCCTATAAAGTTAGTAAGCGGAAAATATTTATTTAGCAAATTTGTTTACGCTGATTCATTCATTTTGATTGATTGATTTTTTAAACATTTGAGATTTGAGATGCATGTGTTTCAAAATATTTGGTTTGGTTATGAGGCTTAACTGCAAAAAAATATTCATTTTTTTTTTTTTTTTTTTTTTTGATGTTGTTGTTTTCGCACTTACTACATTTTGTAACAAGGACAGAACTGAACATAAATATATACTCTTGAAAATATTCTCCTGATCTTTGCCGCATGCACACAAACTATTACGATAATATTTGAAGTTAATTTGCATCGAAAGCTGATGTAAAACAATTACCTAACAATATATCTAATTTTAACTAATATCGTGGCAGGGTGTTATCCTGCGAATTTTATATACTGAAAGCCTTAAACTATTATTATTTCAGGACTTCCAGGAATCCTTAACAAGTATTACAAAACTAATCTTCTCTTTCTTTTTCTTTCTCTTTCTTTCTTTCTTTCTTTCTCTCTCTCTCTCTCTCTCTCTCTCTCTCTCTCTCTCTCTCTGTTAATATATATTATATAGTTAATAGACTCTCCCACCTAATATAAGTAGGAGTAGTAATAGAGACGGAGGTCGGTCAGTGAGTCGATGTCGGACGACAGTTAGTCGAATACGAAAGTATCAGCGACCACAACAAGATTTACTCTGCGTAATACCTATTATATCAAGTTCCTAACGTTTTGTACGTCAAACCTATTTTAGGACCGATTTAGTACAAATACAAGCCTCCACTGTGAAATCACTCAACAACAATATTTGGCGACGTGGAATTCGAACTCATACGGTGGAAAAAAAAAATTTCACTCGCAACAACAATTTTTGGCGACGTGGGATTCGAACTCATACGGTGGAAGAAAAAAAATTCGCTCGCTATAACAATATTTGGCGACGAGGGATTCGAACTCATATGGTGGAAGAAAAAAAAATTCGCTCACCATAACAATTTTTGGCGACGAAATTCGTACTCATACGGAGGAAGAAAAAATTTCGGTGACAAAATCTAGGATTCACACTTTAAAAAGAAAAAAAACTTTGCAAAATTTTTCGCCAACCAAGACGTCAACTTAGTAACAAAAAAATCGTATTCTCAACTGAGAAAAGAATTTTTTTTTCTTCCCGATGATACAGTTTGCTCAAATAGGTCACGAATTGCAAATTCGTAGGAAACACACACCCCTCTACAGTATTTAGGCATTGTGTAAACTTTTGCGAAAATGGAGGAATTAAAAAATATATCCCGGAAATTCTTTAAGTTCCAGTCGGAACAACAGATGACAATATTAGAGCAACAAAAAACATTCCAGATGCAGCTACAGGAGGAAACTTTTAATAGACAAGTGCAATTCCAACAAAAAATGGAACAGATACATAGGGAGTTTCAAAACAAAATTCTGGAAATAACTGAGAAGAGGAAAGAGAAAAATCTACAAAATGATTCTTTCCCAGAGAATACAATATGGAATTCAATTGAAATTTTCACGTACAGTCCAGATGAAGAGATAACTTTTGAGGAGTATTATAAAAAATATACGGACGTGTATAACGAGGACTGCCACTCGTGGTCTGAAGGAAAGAAGGTTAGGCTTTTTTTAAGCAAATTAGGAACTGCTGAGCATAACAAATTGGTAAACTACATTTTACCGAAAAATACATTTTACCGAAATAAACTAGCGAGTTGACATTTACCGAGGCGGTAAATATATTAAGTGAATTATTTAGTAAAAAGACATCTCTGTTTCACAAGAGGTGGAAATGTTTGAATCTGATGAAAGATGACGAACAAGACTATATAACGTACGCAGCCAATGTGAATAAGCATTGTGAAGAATTCAAGCTGGCAGAGTTAAGCGCAGACAATTTTAAGTGCTTGGTGTTTGTTATCGGAAAGAGACGCAGAATTACGAAAATTAGTACTGGCAAAATTGGAAAGTGATCCAAGTGTTACGGTACAGAAGTTGGGAGAAGACTGCACAAGATATGTTAGCGTAAAGAAAGATTCAAAAAAGATAGAACAGTCTGGCGTTTCGCATGTAAGGAAAATACGCTACAAAGAAGAAAGTCAGTCTACCAAAAAGAATTCTAAAATTGCGGATTATCAAACAAAAAGTGAAATACCAGAGAAAAATAAACAGAAACTCCCGAAGCCATGTTTTGCTTGCGGGGAACTACACTGGTACAGATATTGCAATTTTAGGAATAAAAAATGTTTCAACTGTAAAAGAGTGGGTCATAAAAGTTCGCACTGCAGGTCAAAAAATAAAGACAGTAAAAAAGAAAATTAAAGTCCAACGAGGTAAACGATGGAATAACCAGAAAATTTGTTACCGTCGAAATAAGTAATAAAAAAAAATAAAAATGCAACTCGACACTGGTTCCGACCTATCTATCATAAATTTGCATACGTGGAAGAAGTTGGGAATGACGTAATAATGTCGTTTTTTGACGTATTTTTTAACGTTAAAAAACGACATTATTACGTCATTGTTTTTGCACCAACCTAATATAATGAAGACAAAGAAAATCGCGAGGTCTGTGACGGGAGAAAAAATACAATTTATTGGCGAATTTGTTACAAACGTCACGTTAAATAAAAAAAAAACGTGAAAAGCTAAACTATTTGTCATAGAAAATACCACGAACTTGGTACGAATTGGATAACAGAATTTCAATTATGGAATCTACCGATAAATTCCTTCTGTTACAAGATAGAAAGTTTAAACACCGTAGCCCAAAAATTAGTAAAGAAACTTAAGGAAACATTTCCTACTGTTTTTTCTCCAGGTTTGGGAACGTGTACCAAGATGGAGGCAAAATTCCAGCTAAAAGAAAACGCTCAGGCGGTATTCAAAAAGAAAAGGAATGTGCCGTTTGCCTCAATTGAACAGATAGATAAAGAATTGAACAGGTTAGAGAAAACCGGTGTACTTAAAAAAGTTGAGTATAGTGAATGGGCAACACCGACGGTATACGTGAAAAAAAATCCCCAGAAAGTAAAGATGAAGCCGACACCGAGAAAAACTGGAGAGCGAGTTATCCGCAGCCAAGGACATGCAGTATTATTAAATGATTTAAGTCAACTGAAGTCACCACAGAAAACGTTAAGAGGCACAAGATCAACAAAAGGGAAGCTAGAGGCTGAACAAATAGAACCACAAGAAGAACCTACAGAAACTGTGACCCCATCCTTAAGAAGTTCAAAGCGGAAGGTTGTTTCTGGTAACACTATGGAGGTACCAAAAAATAGAAAAGCGGATTAGCAATATGATGTACTTGGTGAAAGGCGAAGAATTCACGTGCAGTAACCAGATCAGACGACATTCTTCAGGCGTGGTTGACAGCGGTCCCGCGGAAGAAACGCCGATGGAGGTGATTTTTCGATACGTTTGATATGACAACACCTTCAACAATTTTACCTGAGGTACGCCGATCCAGAAGAAAAAGAAAGGCAACTGATCATTTAAAAGTGGATCCAAAACGTAGGAGATACGCTACGATGTTGCTAAAAAATGAAGTTTTTTTTTTGTTTTTTCTTCATATTACCTGTAAAAAAATAAAGAAAACTGTTTTACTCCTACAAAGTAAAGTTTTAGGAGGAGGGTGTTATGGTGAAACATACCTATTATATAGTTAATAGACTCTCCCATCTAATATAAGTAGGAGTAGTAATAGAAACGGGGGTCGGTCAGTAAGTCGATGTTGGACGACAGTTAGTCGAATACGAAAGTATCAGCGACCACAACAAGATTTACTCTGCGTAATACCTATTATATCAAGTTCCTAACATTTTGTACGTCGAACCTATTTTAAGACTGATTTAGTACAAATACAAGCCTCCACTGCGAAATCACTCCACAACTCTCTCTCTCTCTCTCACTCTCTCTCTCTCTCTCTCTCTCTCTCTCTCTCTCTCTCTCGCAATATTTCTGCTGAATACTTTCGAGAATTTAAAATTTTGTTACGGCTTGATTATATCAACCAAAATTAGTATTATTAATATATTTCAATGATGAATATAGTCTTATGCAAAGAAAATGAACAGATATTTGTTCATAACGTAATGGATAAGTTTGCGAGAACGTACAACTCGAATAATGACTTGGTCTCTACTTTGTCAGACAGGTGTGAAAAGTTTTTTTGATCTGTCTAGATAATCTTGGTGTTGGACACTTTACTGAGTAGCTAGGGTATTACCTTTTGGTTTTTCTTTATTCTTTCTTTCCTTGTTCGGGATATTTCTTGTCTAAGTTATTAGGTCTTCTCGTAAGTTGTCTGTTGGTTACATCAGGCGGCTGTAAGTTTGACTCAATTTATACTTTTATCTATTTGTTCATTCTCAACGTTATTTAAGTATTGTGAGTTATCCTTAATATTATTAAACTGAAGAATGTTTTACCACTCCAATGTTTGCACTAGTCTAACTGTCAGTTTCACGCTTCAGTAGGAATATCTCTCATAGATACATAAATAGATAGATATTGATTGATTAATTCGTTTTCTACGACTTATCAACCCATTACAGGTTATTTAAAGCTATAAATATCTTTAGATTGTAAGAAATTTTTTTAGATAATAATTATTTAGTGATACAAATCTTACTAATTAATCCATAGCTCGGCAAAGAAGAAATGAATTCATACCTTTCCCAACGGTATTTGCGTTTAAGCGAATATATGCACCCTCAGATTAACAATTCTATGCCATTATCCATTACACTAGCTGCACATCCATGCTTACAGCACCCAGCATTCTTAATCGATCCCCCATCTAGGTACTGACCAGGCTACGTTCATTGATAGAGTCAGACTGATAGAAAAAAATGATTGTCAAAATTTTCATTACATAAGATTTACATTGAGATTATTTGCCTTCCTTTACATCTCGACTGTATTTCCTGCATTATTCAATTCTCTTCTGCTTATTAAAAAAAAACAATTCGCAAACATCCCTACACGCAAGCCACCAATCTGCCACTGTGTGGCATGCCACTAGTGTTTACCGCTGGTGGTCCGCTGTCGGACTGCCAGCGTGTTCGTCTCGGCAATGTTACCATTGGCGAGCCGCTAGAGGCCTACCGTTGGCCCGCCTGTGACCTGCCTTCGGCTGCTACTAGAAGACCGCTGGCGTTGCCATCGGTGACCCGCCAGCGGTCCATTAACGGCTTGCATGTAGGGATGTTAATTTTTTGTTTGTCACTTGCTGCTTTCAGAGCTCAAATAATAAATGACCGCTTCATAGAAATCCTTTTCATTTAATTTTACTTGTTTGTAATCCACAATGGATGAATGTAATTTTAATTCATTTTTTCGATCTCATCGAGGAAAATGCAAAACCATATCATGTCTTCTTTGTTTTTTAATACATAATCATTCCAATGTTGCTGAGAAAATATAACAATATATATAAAGATTTTATTTTCGTGTTTATCGAAAGAGGAAATTATAATGGAGTGATAAACCGTTCTCAGCTCGATCCACGTTCCAAATCTGATCACATCAGACTTTATTTTGAAAAGATTTTTTTTGCCGAGAAGTTCGTAAAACGACAAGCATGGTTGTTTTAGATTTAATTGCATTCATATAAAATAATTCAGTCATAGTCATCAACTCAACAAACATACATTAGATATTTTTAATCTCTACTGGAAAAAAATATTTTATTTTTTGTTTTTTACTTTTTTTTTACTTTTTTGTCTCAATCTATAAGAAAATCCAACTTGAATTAATTTTGATTCCTCCATCTTGAGAAACTCATCCCAGTGTCTAAACTTTTGTTGAAATATTATTCCCCCCACTAGACTATACTAGCTAGAACGTTTATAAAAAATAACTATTACGAATTCTGGATATAAAACAGAACGAATCCAAAACAGATTTGATCAATATTGGTATAAAATGACATACTAAACTAACCTGCTGGTCTACAGTTGCAAACTGCACTTTTTAAAAAATACAACACAATTATTAATTCGCAGTATTTAAGCAAATTTCAAAGACAATATTTAGACATTTCTTCCAAACCATATGGAAGTGAAAGTTTTTGAACCTAAACTTCAAGAGTGTGTACTATTTTAAGCTGTGTTAAATTGTTAGTGAATCACTAATTTATCAAGTGAAAACCTCAACCTATTTTCTCTCTATATCTCTATCTCTATTTCTCGTTCTCTCTCTCTCTCTCTCTCTCTCTCTCTCTCTCTCTCTCTCTCTCTCATATATATATATATATATATATATATAAAAGGCAGGATGTGTGTGTGGGGGGTGTAACGAATGCACTAAAATTTACATATGCACATGCTCCAAGTTAGCGGGAAGGCCAAGACCAACTTTGCATTTCCCAACTCCCATCGATAGTGGAAAGAATCGATTTTTTCATGCTTCTACGGCAGTTTTCATGTAGTTTGCGGCTATTTTCTACTGGCCAGAGTGAGAGCCAATACCTGGCTGCCACGAATAGGCAGGAACAATCTATTGGCCAGCGTGAGAGCCAACAGCTGACTGACACGAATGTTAACTAGCATGCTAGCATGCAAAAAAATCGAGAGCTGCATTCGTCACAAGTGGGAAAAATTTAAATCTGTATGGCACTTTACTCCAATTGGCTCATTCGCTTGCTTAAACTCAATGTTGAGTCTGATTCCGCAGAACTGGGTTGGGTGTGAAAAAGTATTTGTTGTTAACATTCTTTTTTCATTCATTTTTCCCAGTTACGAGTCCTTTTTTAAAGCTGATCGTTTTGCGTTCATTTTGTTTAGTTCTTTTTTCGTAACAGATGTTTAGTATAGAGCTTAGAAAAAATTCGCAGTGTGAGATAGGCAAGAAGTAAGGCATGTAGCAACATCAGCACGTCAAAGGGCACTCCTTTAAAGGCAAGGAAGGGCAAAAATATTTTAAGTCAAGTGATAGCGATTGCTGTATGAGTCGTACGATTTTTGAATCAAGCACGGGCAACGCCGGGCCATGCTGCTAATATATATATATATATATATATATATATATATATATATATATATATATATATATATATATCCTCTCAATAACTATTTGATAGCTAGAAGGAAAAAAATAGTAAAAAGTTAATGAAAATGGCAACTCTTCATCTACGAAATTCGACCACGTTCCTTTCGTAAATTATTTTGTAGGATATTTACAGTTGAATACAAGAAAAATAATTTCAACCCAAACGCTGATTAGATAAAATAAATCATATCTTTATAGATTAAATGTGAATATCTGTTATTCTATTATCCACTAATTTTTAAAGTGTGAGAGGCAATAATTAAATATATGCAATTTATTATGAAAGAAAGTTGAAAAATATTTGTATTGTAATTGGCAAAGGACACAATTTTCGAAATTTTTTGATGTTGATGAAAAGCAGTAAAAAAAAAAAAAAGGCAAGTTAACGAAAAAACAATAACACCACGAACTCGTCGTATTTAAACGGAATGAGCGAATTTATCGGGAAATCGCTGGATCTACGCCTCAAATATTTCCCATTCCGCTCCTTTTATTCAATCGTTTCCAATCATGTTCTCTATCGATTAACACGATCGTTTCGTTTTGTGTGTGCATGCTGAAATGAAAATGAAAATTAAGGGAATCATTTGATACTGGATAATTCTTTCACACAAAGTTCTAAGAAAATGTTTGCAACTTTGGTGACTCTCTTAGTTCAATCATGCAAAATTAAACATCAACTATACCAAGTGGAGTAATTTCTTTAAAAGAAAATGCAGTTAGTGGAAGACAAAAAAAAATGATAAACTCTGAGACCTGATTAGAAATGACGTTACGTCAAAATTATACATTTAAATGCCCCTATATCAGATCAGATCCTATTCAACCATGACTAGTTCTAAAGACATGGCGAAATTCAATGTAATTTTTCAAACTGCGATCAACTTCAGAGTAGAAAATATTTATAAAGGATTAAATTTAATTCATATACATCTCCTTCTCTCTCTCTCTCTCTCTCTCTCTCTATATATATATATATATATATATATATATATATATATATATATATATATATATATATATATATATAATCCTTTCACCCCCAAGCAAGGGGATAATGTCACTGGGACGCAGGAGTTTACAGTGAGCGAAAGAGGAGAAAACATTAATGAGGAGAAGTGAGGAAAGGACAATAAAGAAACAGGATTCAGGAAGACAGAAGATGGCGTTGCATTTCAATTTTTGAAAATTGTAGGTGGCAGGGATGCAAGAAAGTGCTGGAAAAGAAACTGTTAGAATAGAAGAGACGGTTCCATCTAAACTAGTTCAATAATAAAACGGCGAGACTTGGTTGCCAGTCTAATAGCATGTTTAACTTCATGCAGGAAACTAAGGGGAAAAAATCGTAAAAACAGTTGCCATGAAAATATTTAAAACAGAGAGAAGTCATGTTACATCAGTGAGAAGGTGCTGCTAGGTCAGGATCGATTACATTACAGACCCTTTTTAGAATTTGTCAAAGCAGATATAGCCGCGGTATTCAATGCACGGACGAATGATGTGTTTATAAATGTGAAAGATGGATTCTGATGAGAACATTTTTCTGGATCGTTAGAGTGAACCAACTTTCCTATCAGTCGACGAAGCAACTGATTTTATGTAGTCGGTCCACATTATGCCTGTGGAAAACGTTAGCCTAAGAAGGTGCAAAGTGTGGCTCTCCTGGAGTATATATATATATATATATATATATATATATATATATATATATATATATATATATATATATATATATATATCATAGGATGAAGAACAAGTATAAAACAGATCTTAGTCCAACATGATTCACCTTTTTTAAAGCTTCGTCAAAAGCTCAAGATAGAAATGATAAAAAATAATAAAAGCAAAAAGACGCAGATTAATGTTACGTTGTGTCTAGCTATTTCTTATTGGTTAGATACGTGTCACATGTAATGAAATAACAGATAATATTCAAATAAGTGTAAGAAAACATTCTGGATTTTAAAGTGTGTAAAATTTAGTGAGATCCTGCAGGATGTTTTGATCAATTTTTTATTAAAGTATATCTCGTGCGTATTTTGTATATATATTGATTTTTATGTATTTGAAAGAGATAAGTTAGATTCATTAATAATGGATCTGTAGAAAAATGGTGATGCAATGTAGATTTTTAAATGTACGTTAATAGTTGGTTATGTGACTATAAATATATTTCCATAATATTTTCTCTTCAAAGAGTTATGTTCTTTTTTAATAAGGCTGGCATTGGTTAAACCGTTGTTGCGGGGTAATACGATATCATTTGAATGTTAATCCAAGAGCAAATCTCTTTTGTGTTTCTAGATGCAGGTCTTTATCCCACGTGAAGTCTCCTCAAGTTACATGTTATTACACCGTAGATATTTTATTTGATAAACTTCAACATCTGAATTGTTTTTAAAAATATTTTTCATCCTGATTATATCTCCGATAGTTTTGGAGGTGGTTGTAACAATCCTCGTATTAGGGATGACTAATTCATTTGCGAATTTAGTTGAAGTGTTACAGGGTAGGATTAAGAATTTTGTATAATTTTTTGTTAGAAATATTTGTTTGTTTGCTTTTATGGATTTGTGAGTTCGTTTTTTTTGGTTTTGTTTTTTTTTTTTTTTTTGGTGTTTAAGATGAAATGGTATGAGCAGTGTAGAAGTTTGAATATATATATATATATATTTAGTAAAATATAGTTTTCAAGTATGCTATATTTATGGGTTAAAGTGCTCAATATCAGGGATAGGGCGCATGTAAATATAAAAGTGGACGTTGAAGTCAACACCCAGAGACAACAGTCTGTTTCATGCTAAACGCAATGACCTGACGATTGCGTTTAGCATGAAACGGACTATCACCCCTGGCTGTTCACTTCAATATCCACTTATATATATATATATATATATATATAACAAAGATGGTGTTCTCCACCCATCCCACAAAAAGGTTGATTAATGTCTTTCTGAAGAACAACGCTTTTAAGGTAAGCAATCTTTGTAGTTAAAGCGATAAATATCAAGAGATAAAGCATTAAGAACAACAAATTAAATGAAATATTTAACGTATAATATGATATACATTCGTCAAGGATCATTTTTTTTTTTTTTTTGCTGTATACAAACTCGCGCGTGCGTACACACACACACTGAAACGCAATTCCCACCGCATAACTGAGTCCACATCTCTTGTTCGGTTTAATAAATATCAATGAGTCTTAATAAATGCAATTTCTTCCGCACGGAGGAATTCAATGATGTACAACTGCATATTGTATACTAGATACCATTTTTCCAATGTAATAAAACATAACATGTAACGTGGCAAAAAAATTATGGATTATGTGAAGTGTCAACCTCTATTAACATTTATTATATTGTTCACCCAAACAACGCTCAAGAGCCACTCAATGTAGAAGGTTGTTGACTGAGGTTGTTGTAAGAAAGTAAAAAGTACATATTATGAGAATATGTAGGATATATAACTGTTATCTTTGCTAATGTTTTGGTATGGAAGACGAGGAACCGAGGTAGCGAGACAGTAAAACCTCAATTGGTATATGAAAAAACCTACCTAGATTAATTGCCATTAACATAGCCGTAACTATAAAATTCATCGAGAGGACCCATTGAAAATTACTTCATGGTCCAAATCTCATTGACAAAATTGTAATGCAGTAGCCCCAATATAACACAACTGATGATAGAATGAACTTCTAAAGACTTACTTCAAGATTTTGGATCCCTGACCATCAGGTGGACAAAGCCAATCCAAAGAGACGCCTACCACCAGCACCAATGACGAAGGGACAAACAATCCAAGATTAGAAATAAATTACAGGCATACAACCCTAAGTGAAACTGTGACGTTTGCCCAGGAATACTGTCAACATCTGTTTCTGACGTCGAGCGCTAATATAAATAGGATACATTACTTTCGGAGCGATCCTTGTGAATCTGTATATATATATATATATATATATATACGCACACGCGCGCGTGTGTGTGTGTTTGTGTCTGTATGTCATATATATGTGTGTGTGTGAGTTTGCGTCTATAATTAAATATAACATATTCCGTCATGATATTTTTTATCCAATTCTAATTTCGGCATATGACCATATTCATGGAGCACTTGCTAGAAATTCAGTTACTTCCAGTGATTTCTGAAGTCAGCGTTACTCTTCAGTGGTTTTTATTGATGTTGCCAATTATTCTATTATCTTGGCCATTTTTTAGCAAAATTCTTATTTCTCTTTCCGCTCCTCTTCCTATTACATTTTTTCTAGATCCTTTTTATTACTTAACTTATTTTTATGTGTGCGTCGCTCTGGTATTTCTTTTATTTTATTAGCTGTGGCCATTATTATATTTTTCTCAAACTCCATTTCACGATATCCCCCTGGGTCTTTTATTTATTTATTGTCTTTTTTTTTTGTTGTTTATTTTCTTTTTGGTTACTCTCCTCCCAATTTATTTCATCTTTTATTTTCCACTTTTACTCTATTTTTTCTTTTCATTCTTTGTATCCGTTGCCTCTCTTTCTGTTTCTCTCTTTCACTTTCTTTCCCGTCTCTCTCTTCTTTCCCTCCCCTCCCCTTCTCTCTCTCTCTCTCTCTCTCTCTCTCTCTCTCTCTGTGTCCTAACCTTCCATTCTTACAGTACCCTTACTTTCTAGACAATAACAGATCGAACTGCAACTACTGACTGGATGATGACACATACAACGTTCGAGAAACCGCTATTACTAATTTGCTAATATTGTTGTTAAAATATGCAAATAAAAAACGAGTCATTTAGTTTCAAGTCATTCATAATCTGCCCGCTCCACGTCCGTTATACTTTCGTCGCAATTATCTTTCAATACCGTGTCATAATTCAGTCTATATTTCAGGATTTGATTCAAACACCACATGCTCGTGTCCAAAACAAGCAATGTTTTTGAAAAGAAAGAAGTTTAAAACAACCTTGGATAACCAAGGTTCGAACCTAAAACGTCCTGTTTTACTGTGCTTAATATCAATCTAATCATTATGTGGACTGAAATATTTTTCGACCTGGACAGCTCATCGTCGCTAAGAGAATTCAATGTCCGCAGAGAGAGACTGGCGTGATGTCGGTCATTCTGTCCAATGTGTTCGGGTAAATTAATGTTGAGTTGATATATGGAAAGACATAAATGTTTCTCTTCAGCACACATTATAAGATCGCGCAATAAACATGGTAAGCTGACCTTTTATTATGAATTTGCCGGCCTGACCATAAAACTAATTAGCTATTCCTCTCTCTCTCTCTCTCTCTCTCTCTCTCTCTCTCTCTCTCTCTCTCTGTCCGTCATATGAAGAAAACTATGACATTGGGGAGTCTCCAATTCATAATAAATTAGTATAATGGTCACACTTCGAAAATAAAACCTTATGTAGCGATTTACTAAGCGTAGCTTATATGTGGCACAAGGTCGAAAGTATGGAGCTGAATCAGTGAGTATCAAACTCTCTACTCAGTCGTAATTGATCTCGCGAGACAAACTTGCTATTACATAAGTGAAAAAATCCAATAAAACCCTATATGCTTTATCCGACGAATATTTTTTTTTTTTTTTTTGCTTTTTGTCAAATTCTAATCATGACTCCTATGAGTGGGTTGCAGATTTAACAACAAAAAACGAATTTCTGTGACACACGACAAAATGTGGAGATTGCAATGTAGGAAAGAAGTTTCGAAATAAACAAAAAATACGAACATTCAAGGTAAAGGTTTAAGTCGAACGAATAAATAGTGTTACAAAATATGACCACTATTAGTCTCAGTCTTTACTGTGTCGAATTACGTTGCATTCAATCAAAATACAGTTATAAGCAAGAAATAAATCTGTTTTATTAAGTAATATTATTTAATTTTATTACGCTGGTCAACACCAAAGTTATTGTTTATTTTTTGCTGATTTATGATAATTTTGATGTATTGAATCCAAAAATCACATTGGTTTTGCTCAATCAGGTGAACTTTCTGAACATGTACGGGTATTTTTACGTTATTATGATGCAAAATTCTTTTATATTTCTTGCAATAAACGAATTCTGAAGATTTTGCATGTGCCAGCATATAACTAATTTACAGTATTTACATTATCTTTGTCGCCATATTTATCACAACGTTTCGGCCGTTGTACGCTCCGGCCTTCTTCAGATGGTTGGAATTTCGAACTGAACCCTTTATTTCGATAACTGGGGTAGACTGTTCTAGTTCCATGTGCCATGTTTAATGGATGTCAGTTATCTCCTGCTAATTTTCCCTCTGAGAGTTCTCTACTGCCTTAACCGGGTATTGAACTCACACTCTTTGGGTCTGTCACTGGATCTAACCAACGCTTTTATCCACTGTGCCATGTGTCCGCCCACTTCGTGGAAAGAATCAAAGATGCTCCCATCCTATCCAACCAGGTGGTGAGCTTGGACGTGGTGAGTTTGTTCACCAAGGTACCCACGGAGGAGGCACTCTCAGTAGTCAGAGACAAATTGACCTCTGACTCTTCCCCAGAAGAATGAACCAGTATTCCTATAGATAATCTGATGGAGATGTTGACTTTCTGTACACAAACAACACACTTCGGAATGGGATCACACATATATCGACAGGATGAGGGCTTAGCAATGGGCTCGCCATTATCACCAGCAATGGCGAATATATACATGGAATACTTTGAAGAAATGGCATTAGAATCTATATCGCTAAAGCCTACTATATGGTTAAGGTACATAGATGACACCTTCATACTCTGGCCACACCAGGAAGATGTCCAGGTTCTACTGGACCATGTGAACTCAATAAGACCTTCGATACAGTTCACAATGGAGAAAGACAGTAACAACACACTCCCATTCCTGGATGTACTAATATCTCGAACAGAGCATGGATTCAAGACATCCGTATACCGTAAACCAACATTCACCGGACAGTACCTCAATTTCAACCCCCACCATCCATACAGCGTAAAGAAAGGGATCGTCCGTTGCTTACAACACCGAGCAAAAGTCATAAGTGGCGACCGAGAGATGTTAGATAAAGAATTGGTCAATATAAGTAGTACCCTACAACGTAACAACTACCCTGGGTACATGGCAGCAGCCCCCAAAAACTGGGATAGGCGGGTACAAGAGGAGGAGGAGGACAACAACACTCAGAAAACTGTCTGCCTGCCTTATGTGAAGGGGTTATCAGAGAAAATACAAAGGATCTGCGGTCCATATAACATCAGGACAACCTTCAAGAGCTTGACAACACTTCGCAGATATCTTTCTCGAGTGAGACCCTCCATACAGGATAACATGACTAAAGACTGTGTGTACGCTATCCCGTGCAGCTGCGGAAAGGAATATAAAGGAGAGACAGGCCGCCCCCTCAAGGTAAGGCTTCAAGAACACCAGAAAGCTGTAACGCGAGGGGAAGTAGAAAAATCAGGCGTCGCTGACCACATATGGAGAGAGAAGGGAGATCACCGTCGCCTGTGGGATCATCTTGAAATCATAGACAGGGAACACCATTGGAAAATTCGTAAACTTAAGGAATCAGCACATATGCTAGGCCACAAAAATCTCCTGAGCCGACCAAGCATAGAAATAAATACAATATGGGAACCAGTAATAAGGAGTGCCAGAGAAAAGCAATGATAACAAAGTTGCAATATGAGCTCTGGTAAAAACATGCAATGATAACAGCAAAATTGCAATATGAGCACTGGTAAAAATGGTTGATGAAAACATTAGGTTTATAATACCCAGAAATTCATACCCGGATGTCCTCAAGGACACATGGCACAGTGTATAAAGGCGTTGGTTAGATCCAGTGACAGACCCAAAGAGTGTGAGTTCAATACCCGGTTAAGGTAGTGGAGAACTTTCAAGAGGGAAAATTAGCAGGAGATAACTGATAACTGACATCCATCGAACATGGCACTAGAACAGTCTACCCCAGTGATCGAAATAAAGGGTTTAGTTCGAAATGAAGAAGGCCGGAGCGTACAACGGCCGAAACGTTGTGATAAATATGGCGACAAAGATGAGGACAATACATAATACCTCATCTCCGAAATATAAACATCATCTCCGAAATATAGACATGTAACTCATTTTTTATATATATGAAACAGCTTCGGCTAAAAGATCTTGCAAAAATAAGCCTGACGTATTCTGCTACATCTGCGGTGAATACACCATTGTACCTAATATAAATCAAGTCACAAGTCTCATAAAGTGTGCTTACCATTCTTATTTTGGTATTAAACTTGGTGATCAGAATAAAGTTTGGCCACCCCCACATTTATGCAAGTCATGCACCAAATATCTGCGTCAGTGAACCAAAGGCAAAAAGAGTTGTCTAAATTTTGGAATTCCCATGGTTTGGAGGGAGCCGACAAACCATGTCACTGACTGCTATTTCTGCACTATTGATGTGACTGGGATCAACAGAAAGAACCGAAGCAGCCTCAAGTATCCTGATCTTAAATCAGTATGTCATCCTGTAGCTCACTGTGATGAAATTCCAGTACCTGTCTTTGGAGAACTTCCTGACATCAGTGACGAAGATTCCTCAAGTGTTCCAGAAGATGAAGAAGCTATTGGCATCCAGATTGAAGGAAAAGAACCTTATCACTGACAGTGCTTGCATCATCTTTTGCCGCAACAGACATTGGGAGATCCTCCAGTTTTCTTTGAAGAGAAGGACTTAGTGTACTTTACAGATATTGCTCAGCTTCTGCACAAGTTTGGAGTGCCACATTATGAACCCAAAGATTGGAGACTGTTCATTGACAAGCAAGTAATCACTGAAATATGTTCTGCTTCACAATGGCAACCAGTTTGCCTCTGTACCCCTTGCTCACATGACTACATTGAAGGAGAAGTATGAAGCAGTGAAGTATGTGTTGGAGAAAATTTATGATCAGTATGAATGGATTATTTGTGTTGACCTGAAGATTGTATTTATTGTTGGGACAACAGTCCGGCATCACCAAGCACCCATGCTTTCTGTGCATGTGGAATAGTGGGGACACTGCTCAGCATTACACAAAGAAGGACTGGCCTGTGCAGGAGGAATTGGTGCCTTGAAGAGCAAGGAATGACATCAACAATCCTCTGGTTGACAGATACAAGATACTCTTTCCACCACTTCACATCAAGCTCGGCTTGATTAAACAGTTCACCAAATCTCTAGACAAAGATGGTGGCTACTTCACTTACTTATGCCAATGCTTTTCCAGGATTAACCATAGAGAAGATGAAAGATGGCATCTTTGGTGGTCCTCAAATCTGTCAGATCATCAGAGATCCTGAGCTTGAAAATTTCATGAATGAAGTGGAACTGGAAGCATGGAAGGCTTTTGTTCTGGTCATGAAAAACCTTTCTTGGCAACAACAAGGCCTGGAACTATGCAGAACTTGTCACCAATATGATGACTGCTTTCAAAAACCTTGGATGCAACATGAGCATCAAAATGCATTACTTATTCTCATATGGATCAGTTTCCTGAGAATCTGGGATCAATCAGCGATGAGCAGAGGGAGAGATTCTATCAGGACATAAAAGAGAAGGAGACCAGGTATCAGGGACACTGGAATGCAGTCATGATGGCTGATTACTGTTGGACTTTGAAGAGAGACATCTCTGCTGATGAGTATTCAAGGGGTTCGAAGAAACAGAATTTCATGCCTTAAATGACAACGTACTGTTCAATTTACATGTACCTACCTTTATCAATGTCTATTATTCAGTTTACAGAAATTGAAGTTTTTAACATTTAATTAATACATTCTGTTAGATAATGATTTTTTTCTCCTAAAACCTTTTTTGGATGAGAGATATTAACGAAAATCAGCTGATAATGTCACAAAAATGTAAACAATTTAGTCAAAAGATTGGATTTTTCAGAATCAAATTAGCATAAAAAACTGACCTAATTGAGAAAAATGGATATCATTTTTGGATTCAGCGATGCAAAATGGTCCTAATTCAATTGAAAAAACTTAGACAAATTACAGTTTTTTGTAACCCAGTGTTATTCATTGATTACTTTCTATCATTTAGCATTCAAAGAGATTTTATTATAATAATAATTCTGATTGGTATATCTGACAACAATCCATTTACTCCGATGTCCAATATTGTCAAGTTACTCTACGAGTCATTTTGGTACACAGTAATGCCTACTGCATGGTTGGATGGTAAATAATTAAATCGGTTTGCCCATCAGGCTTTTCTGGTGAAGGGGGTAGTTGAACACCAAGCAAGATTAAAAACAAAATGACATAGCATCGCTAGATGGAGAACTTTCTAGAGACTGAAGTCAACGGCTAGAGCGAATGGGTTAGCCTGGTTGAATCAATGGCCACGTGTCCATGATCAGGACGAGAGAACATGACTTGACCTGGAGAGGAATGAGATCCGTCAAGTCTACTTGCCTAAGACAGACTACACATAAATGAATAATTCTCCGGTTTTCAACCTAGATTTCTGGGAGAAACTGGTTAGTTACTCAGCTGTGCATCAGCCCTACGACCTTCACCTTGCCATCATGATGATGATGAGCTGAGTAGATAAAGATCGTCAAATGAAATTCAGAATAATTAATCGATAAAATAAGGAAAGTAAGAAAAAATGTTGAATACTTTTGAGTAGATTTCTACTTTTTTCAAGCATCAGTCCGTTACTTTCTGAAATGAATTTGATAATTTCAGGAAGCAGCCATTGTTGGAATTTTTTTTTTCTTTTTTGTTTCTTTCAAAAACATTTTCTCTGGTTTACAATGTCTGGTGAATGTGTCTAGAAACTACGCTATATCATATTTTTTTTTATGAAAGTCAATGTAGTCACAATAAAATTGATATTAACCAACTGATATTACTAAAATTTTCAAGACATTCATATATGACATTTGGTTTATTATATATATCCATTAATAATGATAATTACTTGTTTTGTGGGTGTCATGTTTTATTATGCAAACGTAGTGCAACATATTTTATTTATAAATTACTCCAAAATATATCGGCCATAAGAGCATATATTAAATAAACTCGATATCCCATATGCTTGAATTAATTATTTTATTATTTTACATGTATATATAGACTTTTTGACGATCTATAACTAGCAGTAATCTTTCATACACACTGTTTTTTTAGCTTTTCTACATTTTTTTTTTTTTTTACTTTAACATTGCGGAAATTTGTATTGTTTCCCAGAGATGTTCTTTGCTTGAATATTATTTCCCATTATCTCATGCACACACATACGCGCGTACATATACATGCACACCCACCACTATAATATATATATATATATAGATATATATGTGTGTGTGTGTCTCTCTCTCTTTTTCTCTCTCTCTCTCTTACTGTTTGGGTCACAAGTTTTGTATGGTACTAACATCTGGAGGAATTGGGGACCTTTCCAGTTATTTTTGTCTTAGAAATCTTTTTTGGTAAGGTTAGCTTTATAGAATGCAAAGGAGCATTATCTTATATGAATATATTCTTTAGCTTAAATCGTCTTGGTTGTAACCTGTATCACTCAAAAAGTATCTTGTCCAAAAACTTTTTTAATATTTATCTTGTCGCCATCGACGTTTGAATGACTGTATAATTTTACTACCTACAATACTAGCCTATATTACCTCTTCTCTGCTGTTTTCTATACTATGCCAAACAAGCCGTCAGGTCCATCCAATGTAGCTCTATATCTATCACTAATATGTACTATTTCGTCTAACTCACACACTTCCCTAGAAGATGTTTACTTACAAGTAATTTATTTGTTGTTTTTTTTTTTTTCATGCCTTTCGACATGATTCTTTTTCTGAATATATTTGCAATAATAGCTTTTTTTGCGATCAATCCACTTTTTTGCTTATGACCTTTTTATTTTTTTAAAAGCCACTTTTGGTGACTTTTGAACGTTTTATTTTTTTTTTTTTTTTTTTACCAATTCAAATCATTTTTCAATTTAGTATTTTTATTGTCTTTTGGTCCAACTTTTTCACAATTTCCAACGTTGTGTTTCCATCACTCAATAACTTTAAAATATTTTGTTTCTCTTTTGAGATTATGTCTTTCTTTCATTAATGTTTATAGGTCTGAAACTAAAGATAGATATCAGTAACAATGTCATTGTATATACTTATTTACAATATGCTGAACAAACATCAAGTGGCATAACAAAATCGCACATGATCGAATAATTATCCGCCCTGTCGGCTGTGGCTTCAGAATACGCCGACTGCATCTCTGCAGAGGGATAAGACCCCTCCCCGCTGTTTGCCGTGGGTGGCGACCCGTAATCTATGGGGACGGGATCCTGGTGGCTTAGGGTTTCATGAGTCAAGGTTATTTACTTCTGACTCCCAACATACCACTTACTTGACTAGACGGACGATCGGAGAGGCCCGATCCGATCAATCGGCTGGTCATAGCGCCTATAATCAATTTGTGGAGTACTTTATAATTGAATGCAATACCTCAAATATACACCGGAATAAAATACCATCTCTACTCAATACTTATAGGCGTTAGAAGGCGATGTCTAAGGGTCAGTCGGTTCGAAGAGATCTAGACTTAGACATCTATGAACATGCCAATTTGTACACTTATTTGAGAAGTGCAACAAATGGTTTAACGGGTACTCGAATACGAGTATACTGGTTTGTGTAGCCCTGATTTGTCAAAGCGACTGGGTTTCCCTCTTGATACGTTCCAATGTCGGGCTCGGGGGTTGGTGGGAGCACAGGCTGTGAATCTTGATGCACAAAAATTAGGAATAATCAAAATAAAAGTCCCAAAGATGTCTTTCAGACTTTGATTCTGAAAAAGAAATTATAGAATTTCCAAGATTTCTTGTGCTCACGCCTCTAGAAAAAAACTCCGCTGGCAAAAATTTCCCCTTTTCTGATTTAAAAGGTATTATCCAGTAGGGTAGGAAGTCAAGGGATCAGCAATTACTGTAGAATCTCAATTAAAAGAAAAGGAGAAACAATTATAACTGACATATTGTAATAAAAGACACGGAGCAGCACAGAGATTTTATTGTATGAAATACAATTATGACACAAGGCCAAAGGGAGAATGGGTTGAGGCTGGTCTTCACTGACTATCTTATACCTAGCTAATCCGATTCACGACCCATTCAATCATTACAATTTTCACATTTACCACAAGAACTCATCCGTCACCAATCAATCTTCCATATATGCATACTCAGGGAACCTAAAAAAAACGCACCCAGTGACATAAAAATTTGATGATTATAAAAATTTATACATAAAAATCTGATGATTTACAATGAGAGGGGAGGGGATGAATCAAAAAACAAAATTAAAATATCAAAACAAACAAAATAGAGATAAGTGATGTTAGTAGGACCCGTCCAATCCTCCAAAAAAAGAGAGGCTGCTGCATTTTGCCCTTAGACAAAATCAAGAGGCTCTCTCGCTAATGAAGAGGGAAAGGAGAAAATAAATACGGGCATAGAGAGTAAAGAAAGGGGGTGCAAAAGTCGAAATGAAAGGGGGTGCAAAAACAAACTGAGGAGGTTGGGAATCTCAACTTGGATCATAACTAAAGATGCAACCAGCAACAGGCCTAGGAAAAACACTTACTCACATTAACTAGGTACACAAAACCAACCATTTTCTATCATTTCTAATCTTCATATCAGATCCTAATGAGAAAGACGGTTACCTCGTAAGACTTCCTCCTGTCGCGTCGTTCAATTCACCATTCGGGCTGTAGCCAGCAGCAATATAAACACCATCCGTTTCACCCGAGAATGCGAGGGCGACACATTGTCACACGATCAATGAGCACGAGCTTTTCGGGAGCGATACGAGCCGTCAACTCGCCGACATGGTCCCATACGGGCGCACCCGAGGACAATGGTAGAAATTCAAATCTTTCACAGTCTGGAAAATCCGCCAAGCCCTATATGAAGGCCTTGTCATTGAGAGATAGCCTATCGCCAGGTAAGTGAAAACTCAGGGTTACTGAGGTAATTCGCCGCTGGTGCCTAAGACCTGAAGGATCGAAACTCCTCCTCCGATATGTTGTACCACTCACGTAGTGGATCCTTTGCACATCCTCCACTAGTTCCCGATAGAAGACTTTCCTAGGCTGAGAAAAGTCACTGGACCGAGGAATGCCCCTCAAAGTCAATCGACACTCGCGAAGAAAAGCCGATTATGACGGCGCTCAACCCGCGAGATGGGAGGACTAACATTAGGTTGGTGCAAAAATAATATCGTTTTTTGACGTATTTTTTAACGTCAAAAAACGATATTTTGCACGAACCTAATAGTAAGGAAAGAGAAGGCGCCCCTTACAATCCCCGCTAGAATAGAGTCCCCTGCCAATGGGCAGCGCAGGAAAGTCAGCCTCGAGGCAAGTTTGTGACTCTCCAAGTGCGGCATTCCCAGCCCCACCCACAACTCTCATACACGGACGTTGTGTACAAACTTCTCTGTCGACTTTATGCTTGCGCCCCCCTCTCCAAAACGGAGGATAGCAAGCGTTCGAGCGCCTTCTTATGTCGCCTACTGAGAGGGAGTACAGACAAGAGGAAAGATGCAAGTGGTACACGCCTCAGCCTCCTTCACGGACAATCTCCTTCGACGCCAAGTCCGACCCGCCGCGCCGTCCTTTGCCTGTACTTCTGACCAATTTTTCTCCTGCTGGAGGTCGGGACCAAGCCACACTCCAAGAATGCAGACTGGACTGTCCAACCAAAGGACCCTGGAAGATCGACCTCCTTCCAAGCACCTAACCACTGCTTATCTTGCTTGCACAGTTCCTCCTTTGGTCGCTCCTGTGCCTCTTTTGGTCACTCCTGTTATTGTCGCTGAGGTTTTGGCGACTGTGCATTCTTCTTTTGGTGGGAGTGTGCGTGTGTTGTTTTCCGACATTTCACCTCCTTCCAGTCACCGTCAGAGGCCTTCTCTTTTGATGCTACTACTGTTGTTGTTGTTATTATTATTGCTGAGTGGGTGGAGGTGTTGAATTCTTTTCTGGACACGACTTGGCTATGTGCCCCAAGGCTCCGCAAGACCAACACTATGGTCTGCGTCCCTCCACTACCAACAACATCCGCTTCTCACGGTACATCAGAATGTTTGGTATTTCACCAAAGGCCCGCCTTGTTAATGTTACCTGTAATATTATATCACCAGTGGCGATTACCGCTTTACTCATGATGGATGAGACTTCCTCCACTTGACTGAACTTCGAAAAAAAGGCCCCAGACGGTCTTCACATATATCCACTGGCACCTCAGGAACTGTAATTTTAGTCCGCCGGGTGCCCATATATCCTGTTTGAAGACGTACCGTTGCCGTGGAGAGGACACTTCCGGCTAAGCGTTTGGCTTCCTGTTCAGAACTTAGAAGGAGTTCCCACATCGCATTGGAGCTCCTCGTTAGAACATTTGGAGCAATATGTAGATTTTTCAACGTCTCTTCCATGGTATCCCTGCTGATCCCAATCAATTTCCGACTCTTTAAGTTAGAGGTCAGCAGGGATATAATTCTTGAGTTGACCGCATCCATTGCCTCTAGGATCGTGGGGAACTCATTTCCTTGCAAATACTTTTCATACTTGGCACTTTGTTCGGCATAATATGATGAGTCCTTTTGCTTTGGCTTGTTTTCTGACCAGGCTGTTTTTTAGGTGGTGAGTTTTTTGAGTTGGCACCGCCGGTGCTTCTGAATTATAGTGGCCCAAAACCACCACGGCTAATCAAATAAACTTTTGCCCTATATACTATTATTTTTTATATACAAGTATAAAAAGAAAGACAAAACAAAATCGTGGACAAACAAAATAAAATGAAACAAGGACATGGAAAAAATAAAGGCAATAATCACGTAAGAACTAAAAATAAGCAACAAATAAAATAAATACGAAAAAGTAACAAAAAACGAGGGGAGTGTAAAAAAGGAAATAAACAAAAGAAAAGGAAAAAGTGCACAAATGAAAACAAGTACGCACAAATAACAAGGAAAACTGAAAAATTCAAAAGTTTAAGAAAATTAAAAGTAACAAACTCAAAAGTTCACACAAAAGGCAAAATTCAGGCTGGACAAAATCGGACGTCAATACACTCAAGCAAAAAGACTAGGTTTTATTCAGCACAATAGAACAGTTAGTACAAACAGAATTATTTATAAGCAAGCACAGTCCGTTTTTTGACGCTAAGCAGGAGAAAGAAGGAATGTTCACCACACACATATATCCTTAATTTTAGCATACCTGAAATCCCCCTCCCAAAAAAAAAATATGGTATAATATTTAACCAGTGGGACAATATATTCCTGCTCCACTAAGATGCTTTAGGTGCCAAAAATTTGGACATCATAGCTGCAGGAGTCGCTCAACATGTAGAAAATGTGGCCAAAGGGATTCAGACCATTTTGAAAAAGAATGCCACAATGAACTGTCAGGAAAGCCCTCCAGCATACTCAATATTTCTGAATAAAGGAAAGGGAAATTGTCAAATTAAAATATAAAAGAAACATTATTTTCAGAAGCAAGGCCAGTAGTAGAAGGTTACATGAAAGGCACTTCCAACGCAAAAATAAGAACAAATAATGCCGATCACCCTGACAAATACAGAGCCATCATTGAAAAGCTCGTATACTTGGGACCAAATGATTGTCCCAAATTTCAATAATTTCTAAAAAGATTTTCCAAGGAAATGGTGCAGGCTGAAACATTTATTCAGTAATTGGAAATATACAATAAAAAGATCAAAGAAAAAATAAAATATTTGAGGTTTAACTGACTTATTTGCATCTCAAATTTTATTTTAAACACGTACGCAGACATAAGTATGTTTAAGATATTTCCATGTTCTCAAGAAATCTAATACAAGTTACGCTTGACATAATTGAAATGTACATTTTAACTATTTGCATAAGGTTCTAGAATTTGATAGACAGTCCTTTACAAATTTCAATTTTTACAATAACCTAAAATATATGTGTGTGTGTGCGCGTGTGTGTGTGCAATGTACGTTTAAACGTACTCTATACTTTGACCGATATTAGAAATTTAAAGAAATGGCCTGCAACAAATAAATTAGTTGCCAATAAAATTCTCAGAAAAGATTTGCTCTGACAATTTGGGAAAAGTGGAGAATCGAGCAAATTTCGCGTGGAGTACAAACTTATAATCATTACATTTTCGATACAACTGAATGTAATAATAACTTAATTATGAAGCATCGTATCAAAATATACTCTCTTTTCATGTATAATATTTGGATGTCACCAGAAAATTTCTCTTTATTTCCTTGATTCTTTTTTTCCAAGTTTATTTAATCAAATATTCTGTCTTATTTTCCAGATATATCAAATTATCCAAATAATCAAGTTTTCAACAATTCAATTTAATTAGCTTGAAACTATGTAAAACATGTGTCTGAGATATTTGTATTTACGAATTTTTCAATGATTGCCGTAGGTATATCAATAAGTACGTAGCCTAATCATAAAACCATTTGTTTAAAACAACAAATATTTATTTTTCAACATAATCTCCTTTTTATCAATACATTTAATCAAATACATTAGATAGAACCTTTTACAGTAAAATGTTTTGATAAAAATTAAGCTAATAATTCTTTCAAACTATGGAATTACTGATCTGCTCTCGTCTATTCTTATTATACAGATTTACCAAAATTATAATTAAAAATGTCTCCCAAATAGCAAATTCGTTTACTTCGTGATATTAAAGCTAAAATGTGACTAATTATCCCTAAATATTTTATGTCTAAAAATCTATAAAGCCATAAAAGTCGATGGTTGAAGCTATCTTTTAAAAATTCCCTCAACTATCTCAGTCAGGTTTTGAATGTTGTAAATGATTAACAAATGTTTTCACTGTTTTTAAAATACATGTATGACCATATCATTCTTGCAGTAATTTAGTTAATTGTCGTTCAATTACCAAACAAAAAGATCATTTAGATCATTTTTCATAAATTGAGTCATCATTAAAAATTTGTCTATTTTATTGCATGTATGAAGTCGAGATAAGTCTCTAAAACTATTATACAAACTTGTGATGGCTCTTAGTTCCTTGCATAGTAACTATCTCTCTGATTTATGTTTTAATACACAGTATGTTTTTATTGATTTTGATTTCTTCATTAGGTTTCGAAAGAAAGGGTGTGTATTTTCAGTAAGAATAAATCTGCAAATAAATAAAATAGATGGTGCAGCAAAATTAAGGCCTCTTTTTTCCATCTGATGTGGATAGAATGACGTGAAGCAATTGAGTGACTATATCACGATCACCACACCTAACACAGCCAGACCTTTTCTTGCGAGATCGACTAAAAGATCTTGTTTACAGGATCAAACCGAAAATTATTCCTGAATTAAAACAATTTTTGATAAATTTTCTGAAATTAATGTACAAATGGTTTGTAGAAATGTTGCTGATAGGGTTTTATTCAGCGTTGTATTGAACAGAAAGTTTAGCATTTTGAACATGTTGAATAGTTTGTTAATTATAACGAATCATGTCGTTTTGATGTAACAATGCCTATAAATTTATTTTTGTTCAATAAAAGTAAATAAATAAAAAAGAGCGTTACTTTTGCCGCACCCTGTAATATTTTAAGAAAAATCAAGCTAAACCAAATAATGGCTAACCTTATTTTTTTCAACGGAGAAAATGCCAGTAAATTTCTGCTGAGAATAACAAATTTTAACAGAATGATTTTATTATAACTTAATTAAAACGTTTATCGTCTTTTGAATGCAAATGCTTTAAAGATTTTTATCAGACTTATTGATCTTATTTACGGGTGGCGCTAAAAAGTTCTCGACCCGACACACTTCTCAAAACCTCTTAGCCTCTCCTAAATTCTCCAAAGTGGTCGATAAGCAAATTGATTTTGAAGATTTAGCAAATTTCTCACGAGTTTGACTTGAGTACAAAATATGAACTTTCAATTCTAAAGTAATATAAACTTATACTGAAGCTATTTTATAACTGTATAAATTATTCCAAATGTATACTACAGGGTGCTATATATGTGTAGGTATTATGTATAAATTTATTCAATGACCTTGGAAGTAAAACCGTCCAAACCACATCTTCTCTCATAAAATGATTTAAAAACAAATAAATGTGATTCAAATGCTAGTATATATAGTATATATATGTAGTATATATAGAATATTTATGTAGTATATTTATGTAGTATATATAGTATATATATAGTACGTTTCTGTAGTATATATATGTAGTATATATAGAATATTTATGTAGTAAATGTAATAAAATTTATATTAAAGAAACAACGAAGTTTTTTAAAAAAAATGAAAAAATGCTTGACAAGGTTCGTCCTCTCACCGGATTTATTTAATCTTTACAGCGAGAACTGTAAGGATTTATCATTGATGAACACAGTATTAAAAACATAAGGTTACAGCTGACACCGTTTGGATGCAGAAAGGAAACTGCTAGAACCTCCTACGCATGTTAGACTTTGGAAACGGTAAGTAAGGACTAACCATCAATTATAAGGACACAGAATATATAATCATCAACAAATTTAAAGACGTCAGAATCAAAGCAAGTACAAAAAATTTAACTATCAGGGAAATGTTTGAAAAGTCGACGGAAATGCGAAAGTATATTAGAATAGCAAAAGATGCCTTTCAAAATCCAAAGAACGTATTAAGAAACAGAAAATCTTCGTTAGAAAATGCTAGACTGTTATGTAATATAAAG
>OZ010599.1:48142286-48439786 GCA_963932145.1 Acanthosepion lycidas | reverse complement strand
AATAAGACAAAGAACGTTTTTTTCCCATGACACCGCTTTTATTTTAACTACCTTCACTCTTCTTCGGCAATGTTTATTGTATGTTGTTTTTTTAAATGATGATTGGAATTGGAATAAAACCTAAACAAATGAAAGTGAATTTATACATTTTCTTTGTTCTTGAGAATTGACAGCAAAAATAATAAATACTTGCATCGTATCCCCTTTGCTACTCCGTTCACGTGATCAAGGGCAGATGCTATGTCTTCATGACCTTGCTCTGTTTCTTCATTGCGTTACCGCACACCCTTCAATTTAATATAGCAAGTTTATTTAGATTCATAATAAACATAATACATATATAGACGACTCTTTAGTTGTTTCATTATTACGAACTTAGTCTGAATACTCTTTGGGAACATTTTTATGCTTTTTGTGCTTCGTGGCTACTCTGAATTTATTTTAGGTACGCAGGCCCCGGTTAATGTTTATACTCCCTTATCATATAACCCGGAAACTTCTCGCCGAACGGGGGAGGGGGACGAAGAGACGGTGAAATGCAGGCACCCTGGTCCTTGTGACCAGGGGGCCTAGACGGGATATGTATTGAGTTACGTGCCCATTTATTTTTCTTCTGCCAACTGGACGCTAGTTACTTTTGGCATCTCTGGCCTTACTACTTCCGGACCCTTATCTTCCGGCTTTCCGGGCCTTTATTATTTCCGACTACCACAAACTATGGACCTGCTTACAACAGCCCCGAATTTCTGGTTCCACCATGGTCTCTACTTCTCTATCTCAATCTAACTCACCTGGTTGATCGGCGTTAATGAACCTGCTTACAATGGCTCTGAACTTCCGGCTACACTAGATCCCTGCTTCCGGCTTTCATATCAAGCTGACTCACCTGGTTTAGGAAATTTCTGCATGCATATCATTCAGGCTCAAACAACCTACTCCGTGCACTTCGGTTAACATACTACGGAAGGTTCTCCATTAGACTTAATCAGCAACTACGCAACACCAGCACCGGACATTTAAATTGAACATTCTTCTCCGTGACTATATCGCCCAGACTTCAAATAACATATTCCATACACTTCTGTTAAAATACTACGGAAGGTTCACCATTGGACTTAACCAGCAACTACTCAACGCCAGCACCGGACATTTAAATGGAACTTCTCTTTGGCTATATCGTCCAGACTTCAAATAACCTACTGCGTACATTTCGGAAGATTCACCATTAGACTTAACCAGCAACTTTTCAACACTTTTGTCGGACATGTGAACTGATCTTTTTAAGCAAAAAATTAAAGGAATACTGAGCGGCTGTTAAAAGTAGAGTCCATGAAAGTTCAGTTGGTATGTAAGTCCACAGTTCTTTCAAGTGTCAAAATTCGGAAGGATTCACTCTATGGTACTGATAAAGCAATTTTTGCGGAAACCAATAGTGACTTGTTTAACCATTTTTTTTACTTGATCGCATTCTTAGCGGACAAAATAAGGCCCTGATCTAATATGAATCATTGCCGTGAATTATGCAGATGCAGCTGTTTAAATTATCATTGAAATTGGGTGGTGTGAATGGATTGAATCCTCCAAAGCGCAGATATATGAAGCCCTTCTACTGCCCAGACAGCAGAGACCTCCTCTTGAACAAACTGACGAGATCAAAGAGAATGCAGGCCATTGCGTTTGAGGCCTGCTTGGCTGTAAGAGTTTTCGGAAGCAGCCACTCTGGGTTATCTGTCTGGAGATACTGCCATAACATTTTCCGTGTTTGGATAGTTGTAACAATTTTTAAGTTAAATACTATATCTGGGATCTCAGTTCAAATTTTGAATGTTAAATTTTAAATGGACGCTGTATCAAATGTGACATTGCTCTCAATGTTTAAATTAAAATCAGACATATTATCAATCTATCAAGGGACACGCTTCTTTGTGTTTCCTCTTCCTTCTTATCTCCCTTTATTTCCTGTCTAGACTAAGAGGTGGTGGAATAGAATCTGGGTCGTTTAAAAACCAGAAAGTAAATGTCGGTCACTCAAGCCCACTTGACATGCGCCGCCAAGTGTGGTTATTGAAATATATTTTCAGTTTCCAGAAAATCTCCCATTAAGTCAAGTTGCGAATGAATTGACTTCTATCATGAGCTCATTAGAAATGCGCCTATGGATTATTCGATTACTAGATGTGTAACGGATCAGAAAATATTGTTCCCGAAGAAATCTTCCAAGTCTTATCTTGGATGATTTCTGTTACTATTATTTGCGCCTAGGAAATGGCATTTAGGCTCGGGTAAATGTGTTTTCCATTTTATGCCATAAGCCGTCCCATTCGATTATTTGCAAGATAGGCGATATTTGAAGGTTAAAAGATCTGGTAAAACACGCGCGTGCGCACGCACACACACACACACACACACATATATATATATATATATATATAAAGAGAGAGGGAGTGAGAGAGAGAGAGAATTCAAAAAATACGTTTTCTGATACGCTAGGTGTCGTTAGTGATGTTCTATAACCGGGATAATGGAGGGTTTCGGATCTTTTAACATCAGATCACATTCCTCTTTAGACTCAATCCTGATCGACTTCTCTACAACTGGATATCATTTCAAACTTTTCAAATTACACTTTGTTACATTCAGTGGTGATCACAAATTTTACATGTTTCAGTGACGTTAACCCCAACCAACCTTTGAGCACTGATCAGCCTCATTCTATTTAATTCTATTGTTATCTTTAGTAACATTTTTGGTAGAAGAATCGAAAAAAAGACGGTATATATTATCAATAATACGTTCACAATACTTATTTATGAGCAACTAAAAGTGTTAGCATCGGTTATCGCTCTTCATTTTTAGAATATATATATATATGTGTGTGTGAGGTAATAAAATGAACACATCCCATTTCTCCTCTCGTCTGTAACCATCTATCACAACAAAATAAACGTTTTTCAACACTAAAGAAGAATGAGACTTAAAGATTCATAAGTTGTTACTATTTTACAATTTATTTGACACATTCCCTTTCGTAATGATGGAATGCATACTCTGCCCAGACAAACTAACTATGGGTCCGAATTCTCTGAACAGTGAAAGAGAGTACTGTCACTGGCGAAAAACTTTTGAAAACTTCAAGGAGGAATTTTGATAATGGAACACCCAATAAGTTACTTTTCTTAACAAAGTATTTATCAGCTAGTGTCTCGTTTATTTCAGATATGAGGAAGATCAAGGAAGATCATGGACAAATGGTTGCACGTCATCTACTCACTATGAGACGCCAGCAGCCCTTAAAATCAATCAGTTTTTCCCAGCGTATTAAATCTTGTACTATAAAACCACATATATAGACGACTATTTAAGAAGAAACTAAAAACTCATTTTATAGATCCCAATAATTAAACCAACTAATTAACTAGAACCGAATTTTTCCTAATACTATTTGTGAAACCATTCAGGTGTCTATTCTATCTTGTAACGGCTCCCATTTTAAAGTACCTGGTGACGTAACATCGTCTCAGAAGGGCTGAATAACTGACGAGTGCCGCGATTAACTAAAAAGAACAAACATTTATTGTGATATTTATTTACTTATTAGTCATCTGAAGGGAATATTTGGTGGTAGCGACTAAAATTGATACAGTTTAGAATCTCTACCATTGCTGTTCCTGTCTCTTTCAAGATTTTCAGGAAGAAAAGGATTTTTTAATACCGAGAATAATTTCCTTATATTTTAAACAGAAATTGACCAAACTTGAAATCCTATCAGTTTGCAAGTTTTATACATAAAAAAAAGTGTCGTGTCATTCAGCGCCATAAACGAAAAAATTATATAGTCTTTTGATTTTGGCGAAAAGCCTGAACGCTTTCAATATTACTTTTCTCTAAGGAATTTCTTACACAGCTGCCTCATTCAAAAAAGATTAAAACACAGCTAACTGGTTGTGTAATATAATGTGTAGCCTTTTATAGCAACAACTTGAACTGATTTCACTTTTGATAAATGCAGTTTAGTAGTATAGATAAAATTAGTAGTTTAGTAGTATAGATAAAATTAGTATTTGGTAGCATAGATAAAATAATAATAATATAAAGTTTGTTTTTTTAAATTAAGCAAATACAAAAACCTGGAGATGGAAACAGAAAAATGTGGCACGTAAAATTAAAACTTCACTGTTTTAGCTGGAGCTTTGGGTCTGATAAAGAAAGAAACTCAAGAACAAACCAAAAAATCTCTGGTGCACTATCTCTCGAGAAAATCACCAAAATACTTCTAGTAAGCACAGCCCATATGCTGCGAAGAGTTTGACTATTTAAGTTATTTTTATTATTAGCTTTAATATCTGTCGTTTGTTTAATTAAGTTTGTCTCTTTAGCGGTATATCCTTATGGGTTGTTTAATTTTTTACAAAAATCTGCTGCTGGCGATTTTTTTTTTTACTATGCTGGTAATTTTACTATAAAAATGTATTTTTATACTTTCATAGTATTTTGACCTCAGTTTGGGGGTTAACTATTTGCCCATAGTTGGGAACCTAACAGATGCTACCACTCCGGGTCAGGGTAGACCTGGGAACGGCAGCAATTAAGAGATGGTTCCACCCTCCTCAAAACCTCCCTATCACGGGCCTTGCTGCCGAGTGTAGTTTATCGTTATACCCAGGAGGCGTTTAATTAAGTGGAAATAATTTTTTTAAAAAATCACATACTTCGCTTGCCCTGGGTCATTGGTTATGACCCGGCATGACATCATAAAACAAATCTAGGTCAAAACGAATTTCTTTAATAATAATAATAATAATAATAATAATAAACGGGACGGATAAACAAAGTAAAACTATAAAATTGTTATTATGATAGTGGAGAAAATGACAAATGGGAAAACTTGGCTCATACTAATAGAATTTGAAAATCTATGAGAGGCGTGTAATCTACAGTCAGCAATGAGATGATCGGTTGGTAATTGCGTGCGGTCTCGAGAGAATCAAAAGGTCGTCACTCAATTTTAGAATATATATAAATATAATTTAATATTATAATTGTTCCTTATTTCTCGAAAATTTATTTAGAATCATTTTTATTTTTGCTCCTATTACATTTCTGTTGGACTAAATTCGTATATTACAAATATGACTCAGCAACTGATGCCTCGGGTCAACTGAAGTCCAACTTAAAACTTAGAGAACTGGTTTTCTAGACCAGCAGCCCTAATTCTCACCGAAGTGGCGCTATAAAAAGGTTGTAACTATTAGCAATTAATTCTTTTGCTTATAAAATCTAAGTTATTCAAGTCGTATAGGTGTCTGTCTCCTACAAGATCGATGGTGATTACGGAATCACATTCGCGAATAAGAAATAAATATACAAAGATTAGCCATTCCTGCAATGGTCAGTGTACAAAACCCTGGTGGTCAAAATTCTAAATTGAATACTTTTCAGTTCTTACAAGGAGATAAAGAAGAGAAATTTCCTTCATTTCTCTTCTGGCATCGATTTTTTCTCAGATGTTTCAGGTTTCTTTTTCGGATGTTCTTTCGAATCTAGTCTGTATATAGAATTACAGTAACACATAATTGTGTAGATACTTGACAAAGAGGAACAAAAAATCTAAATTTTATTATTGTCGACGTTGCGACAACCAATAACTATCGCTTTGTTTCTCTATGTCTATCTAACTAATGTTCCTTTCCATATCTGTTTGCTACAGACCTCTGTAGAACTGAGTTCATGTCTGTGAATAACTAAAAGTCTTTCATATATGCATATGTGTATGTTGCTTTTGTACTTCTGCTCATTCACTTTTACATTCATATACTTGCATATACATCGTGGGTATGACGATAAACTATGTCCGGCAGCAAGGCCTCTGATCGGGAGGTTTTGAAGAGCGTGAAACTATTTCTTAATTACTGTTGTGGACAGTTTCACCCTAACCCCGGGTAGTAGCACCTGTTAGCGTTCCAGCTATGGGCAAATAGTTAACCCCCCAATCTGGGCTCAAAACACTATAAAAGTTTTAAAATACATTTTATAATAGAAATACCAGCAATACATTTTTGAAGAAAAAATTGCCAGCAATACATTTTTTGTAAAAGAAATTACTCATGCTCCCAAGAAAATTGAATTTTGGCATTAAATGACCCATAAGGTGTTGATATACCGCTAAACAAACATACGTGCATATACATCGAATGTAACTAATAACTAGAGAAAGATAGAAGCGCCACATGCAAATTTGTAATTATACATATATACATGCAGATGCAGAACACATAGCTGTATTGGTTAAATGACCTTTTGCATGGTGATCGTGCAAGTTCGATTTCTGGGACGGGCGGTACAAATAAATGTTATATACTCTGGTTAAATGCAAGAGACAATAGATTTCTCCAGGACAAATTATCAAGATAGAATTAATTGATATGAAATATTCTGTAGGATGATTTTTTTTTTTTTACTCATTTCAGGGGTTACTGTGTGTGTGAGAATACGAGGAAAAACATTATTAAGAACAGAGAAGAATAAAAAAAGAAGGAATTAAGAAGACAAAAGATAACGATTAATATTGCATTAACATTTTTGAAGATCGAACTTGACTGAAAAGCAAGAAGCCAGAAGAGAGTTCCACAAGCGAGAAGTACTTGAAAAGAAATTGTTAGCATAGAACTTACTGTTATATCTAACCATTTCAACTGTAAAATGATGAGACCTTGTCGCCAATCTACTACTGTGCTTAAAGGAAAGTTCATCGGAAGAATTACCATGAGAAAAGGCACAGGGAAGCTACGTTACGGGTGTGAGAAAGTGACTGAAACCGAGATGCCAGGTCAGGACCAATGACATTGCATATTCTTTTTATTTTATCAAGAACCTCAAGATAAGAAAGCAATATTCAATGTATGGACGAATGGTAGAGTTATAAATGTGTGAGGTAGATTCTGGAGAGAAAATTTTTTTAGAACAGCACAGTGCACCAACTTTCCTAGCAATTGATCCAGTAAAATATTTCCACTTGATGTCAACGGAAAATGTTAGCTTGAGAAGGCGCAATGAGTCACTCTTCTGGAGATTAGCATCAGCCATAGTGATGGAAGGCATAAAGAATTCTCTCTGACGAAAAAGAAAGCAGTTTCGCTTTGGAGGTGTTAAAATTAACAAAGCATTCCCTGCCCCAGATTGTAGGTTATTTTTTTAGATTAGATGCCAATTTGGCCTTATTGATACGATCAGACTTACTATTAAGATAGGCATAAATAGGATATCAGAATGAGAACAATCCCCCCCCCGATTGCATAAATTGTTTGAATTTCTCGGAAGACAGACACGGAAATAAGTCTAAAGGGTAGAACGGCCCAAACTTTTTTAACGATATCAGCAGAATTCTAGTCCGATTAAATTACATTACAATAATGATCATTACTTATCTAAAAAAAAAATCAGATAAAATTATAGTATTATTGAAAAAATCAGAGTATTTATTAACAATTTAATTATATTGTGTCACATGATTATATTGAAAGATAAACGAAATGGACAGTCAGATTGCTACCATTGAGCTGACTAATCATTAAACTATTCTTTCTGTTTATCAAACTCTGTAGTGTTGCTACTGAAGTCTCGTGTTGTTGAGAAGACTGGAACCAGTATAAGAATAATAAGCATCAAGAGTGCTAAATGTATTCGCTTCGAACTCTTGGTCGTGAAATGTCATGTGAAAACCACGTGATGTTAATAATAGTAAATTGGAAACATGTGCAAAAGGAAGATTAAAATTGTGATTTGTCGCATTGGAGATTGACAGCTGAGGTTAGAAGTGACTCAGTTTTAGACGCTGGCCTCCAGCTGATATCGAATTTCGGTAAACGTTATTATTGCATGAAAAACTGACAGTGAAGATGATGCTGAAAGGGAAGAAACAATATAGACCATGAGGGCGAAGGTGAAGTTCAAAGAAAATGTTCTGACAACCTAGCAACAACTTATTATTACGAGAGAAAAAATGCAAATTTTGAGGAGAAAACAATTAAAGAAGAACGCTACAATAGAAGTGGCTGACTAACGAATGAAACGAACACAAACACACGTGATGTAGTCAGCCGTTTTCATTATTACTATTCTTATATTCTTTAATATTACTTATTCCTAATATTCATGACTAAGTTCTTTTCCCTTTTTTCCTTTTACCTTTTTTTTTTTTTTTTTTTTTTTTGCTTCTAGAGCCTCTTATTTTATTTTTTCTCCTCTGTTTCTACTTCTACGTCCTCCTTCGCCTCCTCCTTCACCGGCATTTTATGTCTATGCACAATATTGCTATAATGATCCGGCTTTTTTTTTTTTTTCTGTCATCTCTCGTTATACCACCATAAAACCTTCTGCGCAGTTAACGACCTTTGTGTAAACTATACAGAAACACCAGTAGGAATCAACAAAATAAAAGTGTTCTATGTACAGTTTCGGTGTCATTTGACTTGATAACATCGCAATTGACTACTGGGAAAAATAACCAACCCAATTCCAATTCACGATGCATAGCTATCGTAGTAGCACAAAAGAAGTCTGCCTTCAGCCACATTAAATAGCAAAATAATTCGAGAAACGCCAACCAATTTATATTTATTTTTTAATGGTTAATGACCGAAAGATGTTTTCATTTCCAGACTCAATGATATTTTTTCTTGCTTGAGAAGGTTTTAACGTCTTTCAAATTTCAATCAAAATATTTCGAATCTCAAAAAAATAAAAGAAACTATTCAGTTATTGATTTTTAAACACATCTTTTTTTTTTAATAAGAGTTTTTACATCATTCATCGAATACTGTATTCACCTGATGACTACAAAAGACTTTAACAATTTAAATATTTAAAAAAAAACACTAACTCAAAAATGCCGACAAATTATCTCAAAAATTTCCGACAAAAATTCTCGTGAAAATACGTGAGAAAACGACGAAATCGTTATTCCTAGTTTTGTAAAATCTTGAAATAACAATATTTGGTTGTTTACTTAAAGGTCTTTCAACCTTTAGAAGGGTTCTCCATTGCAGACATTCCCTCCATCCAATCCTACATCGCGTTATGTTTTATTTTTCTTCTATTCTTTTCCTTACATTCCATTTGACGTCAATACGTGTCTACTGTGTTTCCTCAATTTCATGAAAATAACTTTCATGCAGAGATGCAAAAGTTGTTCATTTCAGCATTATTTGGAAGTCAACGCCCTGAAGACCCAAATTCAGCAAAACCTTAATCCTCAGTCTCCAGGTTCTCATCATATATTTTATTAAAATATATCACGTGATCTCTTTGCACGCTCAGCAATGTCAGTGTATTAGGTGACTCACAATTCACATACACTTTATTGAGCGTATTTTATAGCTTGTTTGCTTTTTTGTTGTTGTTGCTACTTTGTTTTTGTTTTTGTTTCTTTTTTTCTTCTTTTGCTGTTTAATATTCAATGATTTTAACCGATGTGTTTGGAAGTTAGATTCGAATAGTCCGAGTGGTGGGAAAGAAGATTAGTACTGGTTCATTCTCAGTCGCTCATACAGTTGTGTGGCGAATGCGCGTCGTTACAGACGCAAAAGAGGTCCAAGATCGCGAGATGTCTGTCAACACCAGTTACACAACGGAGAAACGTTAGCAGCGGGACAGCTTGGCATGTCTAGATACGGGCCTCTGCAACTGGGCAAGATCCAAGTCTTTGTAAGATGCCTCATGCCAGTAAAAGCAACGGGAAAACAAGCAGTCAGCTGTTGACACGATGTCTTGTCAAGTTCGCCCCGAGAGAATCTTGTTCCTAAAGTTGCTGTGATTTCCGAGGCAATATTACTTTTGTTACCTCCCGTCTTTTCCCCCTCTCTCCCTATTACCCCCGCAGTTATTGGGAGAGCATTCGGTTAGGTGTTTTCCCCAAATCCACTCTTGCTGTATATTACAAGTTGTCTATTATGTCATCGTAAAGTTCATTACGGAGCCCCACTTTAAGGCGGTGATCACATGCCGCTAGTTGTAGGGTTGCAAGTTTGTGACGATGAATTATAACTGTTAACTTTACTAGATAGATTTTTAGTTTCTATTAGTGCCATTTTTGATTTTACAAGCTATACACGAACAACGGTCTATGAATTATCACAATTGAAATGACGTTTGGTTCCTTATCTTGATTTTTTTTTTTTTTTTTTTTTTTTGCTTTTTATGTCTTTTCTAGATGCGTTTTCTTTTAGCATATCCTGCGTTAAAATGGATAATAGTATTTTGAAAAGAAAGAGTTTAATTATTCCTCTGGGAAAACAAAACAAAAAACAAAACTTACGTAGTTCAGAAATTGTGAGTATGTTACTAAAGTTCGTTGCCGAAAAAATCATGTTCATAGCTTCTAGCTGAATTGAGAAATTGTGTGAGAAGCAATGAACCTGATCAATTGTTGCTGTTATGTTGATGTGTGAGTATATAATTAGTTGAATAGAAAATCTTTGTGCAGTTTTAACCAGGTCAAACTGTTTTGACATTCTGGCATGAAGTTTATTTATCAACGTACTTATTTTATTAGTTTTAACTAATTTCTTTCTATTCTTGCATCAATATTTTCAGTTGTTTCATTTTTTTAGATGCAAATTTAAGTCTCTCGTATATTTAAACGGTGTATTGTAACTCAGTCACTATGGCGGGAGCGACGTAAGTATATAGTCAAGTTGGAGTGATTAACGGCTGTAAGATTGTTGTACCAGTTTAGACCAAAAATCTCAATTCCATCTATATTTTCAAATGTCATTTGTGGGGTTCAGCGTATCCGGATTAAAGGAGAATTTAATACGGGATACCCTGCCCACAAAATACAACGCAAATTTCAAGAAGAAACAACACGATAAGGAACGATTGTAGAAAATAGAACATTGTATATTTATTTTCTTGTGAATAGGTTAAAAATGATTTATGCTTTAGTTCGTTTAAGCAAAAATGTGATTTTTACAACAGAGTAGCAGAGTAACGTCTGTTTCTTTTGTTTTTGTATAGGTGTAAAGGAAAAAGGGGCGATCAATTTAAGTTGAAAAAGAGAGTATGGATGAGGAATAAAAGATAAAAGGAAAATGTACTTATGAATTGTTTTGGAGTCAGGTGTAAATTTGTTGTTGTTGTTGTCGTTGTCGTCGTCGTCGTCGTCGTCGTCGTCCTTTCCTTTTCCACTTTCGGCTCTTAGTGTCGGGTCGAGTCAGTGATGGAATTTACTGTCAGTCTTCTATGATCTCTGCGCCCTTCTGACTGGTGATTGACTTGTTGAGTTTTTTTTTTCACACTGGCTCGTTATCTTTTTTTTAGTTTAGCAAATCGCCTCCTTTCATTGGTCAGAAAATTAATTTCACACCTTATTGCGAAATCTGTTTTTAGTCGTTTTGATCCGATTTTGCGGGTGTGCAAATCTACTTTGTGTTTTTTAGTCATTTGTTGGAATGATATAGGATTTGTATCTTATACATTTATACAGGATAACCACCATCATTTTCTATCGTTAATGTGCATTTGAATACTTTTGCATATATTATACCCAGTTACTTTCTGCTAATATTTACTCCAAATTTGACCTGAAATATCTTCTCATACTCAATTCTCCGTTTCGTAGCTTCAGTAGAAATTATATATAGATAATAAAAAAAGTCTCTATAAGTACTAAAAAGTACTTTCAATCAGATCTTTGGTAATCTAACCTATCATATTTCTATTTTTTCATTCACTTGACCACCAGAAATTCGATTCTCAAGAAACGGTCAGTTCAATCATAAAAAGACATTCAAATTAACCGTAACCACGAAAATGGTTGCATACACCCACCTTACAAACTTTTATTTATTCACTTTAGCAGACAGCGGTAGATTATATGTACAGAGGATAAGGTAGAATTGAACATTACTCGTCTGCTAGTTCTGAGTTCACGAAAGAAAGCATTCTACCTCTTCAAATATTGTTCAAGCACCCTCAAAATACTTGACACGCCTTATGTCTAAGAATGACATCTTTTTTTTTAATTTAACTTTGATTTATTCATTCTATAACATATTACTCTTGTTTGAACGAAAACTGTAACCGATGCCATCCAATGGCTACTCGGTCAGTTTACGTTATTCTGATTATTTTAACAAGCTTGAGTCTCTCTTCTCTTTCCACCAGCTCCTGAGCAACAGTTCAGTTTCTTGTAGTACTCACATCCAATCAATCACAATTCCCGAATCACTAGACTCTGTGTTTTACAACATTCAATACAATTTCATTTTCGCCTAAAGAACAAACTGGTTGCACAAAGTTAAGGCATCTCTATGCATCGCCTCGAATGTCATTGAATATGAGATCTGAACGCCTTTCTTGATGTCGACATTAACATTCTGCACCATTTTTCGAACAATCATCAATGATACCTGTCATACTTGCAATAACCACTTTCTACCAACAGGATACCAAATAGATAAGCTCACACGTTCGATGGTATCTGTATTTGTCATGACAGCCTTGAATTCTGGACACAACGGAACTTCACTGAGACCTGTCTCCTACATACATATCTCCTAGATGGGACAAGCAGCAGAGCAGGCCTGTCGAAATGGGAATACGTTTAAGTACTATCCCAATTTATTCTTAGAAACGGTTAACACCGTCCTTCGAAGTTCCTCTTGTAGAATTGAAATAGTTCTTAAGTAATGTCGCTTCAGGCAATTTATCGACTTCTTTTCAGATGTTCTGTCCTGATTATACTGCAACTCTTCTAACGAATATTTTCCTCGGAGCAAAACGGATATCTTATTGAGAGAAGCATCCCGAAATTGACAAAGAAACAGGGCGAAAAATTGCTGAATACGAAGATGACTTTTAAGTTTTTCAGTCGAATCAAATGAATAGACAGATTATGGTTGGAACGATAATGCACTATAAAAATACAACACAAGATTTCATACACACTCATGTCGGGAATGAGATTTGTTTTGTTACGATCCAGTCGTCGTACCTACCTACCAAATTTGATACCAGCTCAACTGACGCACTGCTGTACACATGAACCATAGTTTTCTTTTTCTTTCTTTCTTTATGTATTTATTGAATTTTTATGGATTGAGATTTGTCGCCAGGATCAATATTGCTTTTTCCCCAACCAGACAACCTCTAGATTTGCAATGAGTCACGCCACTTAGTAGAAATAGCTATGTATGTGCTCACACACACACACACACACATATATATATATATATATATATATATATATACATATATATATATATATATATATATATATATATATGGGGAGAGAGAGGCGGGGAGAGAGATGAAACTATATCCTTATACATATATACATTGCTATATAAATAAATAGATTGATAGATGAATATATATATATTAGATTGGTGCAAAAGTTCCCAGTACAATGTTTTCCACAATGTCAGCGAAATCTTAGAAGTGCCTCTGAACTTTATTCAACTCTACAGTTTGGGTAATCAGCGAATTGATGTATGCATTTATAGGACTTTAAATTCAGAAACTAAAACATCAACTCAGAATTAAGACACTTGATTTCCTCTTCTTGCTTGACAAAAAATGTTTTTTTAGAGATAGTAGTCACTGATATAAAAAAGAAATGGATTTATGATGAGATTCTAATATAAAATAATAACACATTTTACTGGAACATATCAACCTAAATAGAAGCAATAGAATTAAACGTGAATTGTTTTTATCAATGATTGCTACAACCTGGGTAAACTGTTATCTTCCACAGCATACTATAGTGAGCAACTGACTCGTTTAAATGATGCCTTGAAGCAGAGAAACTGTTTTCTAAGGAAGAATGTCGATCAGTGATTTTGCTACATAACAACATTAGTCCTCATGTTGCAAATGTGATTCAGCAAACATCCATGAATCCGGGGTTTGAAAATTCTTCTATATTCAACGTATTCTTCAGACTTGTCACATTCAAATGATCACTTCGAATATTTTAAAGGATTCTAATTTGAACGTATAACGTTACTTTTTTGTGAGTATAAATACAGGTTCCAAAATAAAATTATCTTGATAAAGTTTCACAAGGAACGAAACGCCTCGGCTTAAAAGTTTTTCTCCTTTGCATTTTTTTTTATTATCGTCGCAGATACATTTATTTGTATTTGAATTTTTACACACACAAACACAGATATATATATATATATATATATATATATATATATATATATATATATATATATATATATATATATATTCAGTTGTATGGGTATTCAGTTGTATGGTTATGAGTCTGGGTTTCACGCTTTTGCGTTCATCAGATCGATTTGTCAGGAAGGTAACTTCCTGATGTTATTGGTCTGGTGGAGGCGATCCCAGCGTAAGACACATTTGAAAAGTGCCTGAAAACCATAGCACGGGTTGACCCAAGCTTTGTGAGTGAACTTGGGTAGACGAAACCCTTGGGAGGGGCGTCGATGGTTATACTAGCACGAAGTAACAAGTCATCGTGACCGAGGATTTCAGCGTTCTGGCCTTGTTCTGTTGATCACGCTAGATAACGCTCTCTATCCCAGAAACTGTAACTAAGGTCTGGTCAGCATAGTTGCAGTATAGACCATAGGTTGGGTCTGTGAATGTTGAACAAACTCAAATGTGTCTGAGCGGGCGTCTGTAATGGGGATTAGCTAGCCGCCTTAGCAGACTGGCTTCTTCAAATAAGAGTGGCCAGCCATTATATATATATATATATATATATATATATATCACGTCGTGAATGAGATTTGTTTATATATGTGTGTGTGTGTGTGTCTTAAAACTCAAATGAAATAAATGTATCTGTATATATACATATCCATATAAACATATAAACATATATATGTGTATACACACACATACACATATATATGTGTGTATGTGTGTGTAATGGCCGGCTACTTCTTCTATGAGCACACCTGTTTGCTAGTTGCAGACGTCTGCTCAGGCACATTTATGTACACTCAACACCCATAGAACTCATCTTTCTTTTATACTGTAACTATGATGAGCGGACCTTAGTTTCAGTTTCTGTGAGAGAGCGCATTATCTGGCAAGATGAGATTTTTGGAGAACGTTTAAACACTCGGTCACGATTCCTTGTGACTACATGTTCGCATAACCATTGTTGGTTTCCAAACAATTTACCCGATTTACACTGATATGGTTTTCAGATACTTTCTAATAGTGCCGCATACCTTGTTCGCCTCTCCAAATGTGAAATAGAATTGATTGCTGATGAGACGACAGATTTTTATTATTTTAGTTGCTGGTAAGGAGAGCTTTGACTTTGATTGTGCTAGATGCTTTATTTAGGAGATTTAGGCAATTTTCAACTGGTACGTCGGTGTAAAGGGATTCTATATCTAGACCAGCCATGAGTTTGTCAGTCATGTTTTTCATCTAGGCTACCTGAGTTCTTTATTTGAGATAGACTGATTGTTCCAAGGAGAGGGGTTAGAATTTTTATTATGACTTTCGCCAGTTTGTGTGTCTGTGTGTGTGTGTGTGTGTGTGTGTGTGTGTGTAGGGGGAGAGGCTGTCTATTCCTGAGATGATATGGCGCATCGGAATACCTGTTTTGTGGCTTTTAGAGAGACCGTAAACTTTGGGTGTTCTAGGATTATATTTTATGAGTCTACCAAATTTTTTTCATTTTTATTTTGTTAAATTTTTGTATTTCAGTAATTATTTTCTGTTCCGTTATTTTTTCGTCGATGTCGTTGATTAGTGAATTAATTTTTTCTACGTATGTCTTCGTGTTCATGATCACAATTCCACTTGATGTGGATTTCATTTTTTTTTCCTAGGTTTGTTAATGCATTTAGGTGTCCCTATGGTAATGTATTTTTGTCGTTGATTTCTATATTAGCAGTGATTATGCCTTGAATTAAACCTTTGGTGAATTCGGAGTAATTTTATTTTGTCTGATTTTTTTTTTTTTAGTGTCTATTATGTCTCCTTTATGAATCCCGGTGGCAAATTTTACAACTCCACAAAAAGAACGTTATAACAAAGCCGGAAATGTCTCAACTACAAAAAAGAAAAAACACATAAGTGGCAATCAAAACAACAAACTGGGACAAATACCCAACACCCTATGCAGTAACAGCAAGTGGAAATATGTTGGAAGGCCAGATCTAATAGAAAATCTATCGGATATAAATTTATCCAGTACAGAACAAGAAGCCATTAGCTTCGGTCTAAAATACCTTGAGTATGATCCCATTCGCATCAAAGAAATCAACACTGAATCACACTCGCCATTGATACTGGATCACACCCGCCACGCCTTCATCGATTTTGATATTTTTTATTGATGCTTGTTTCATTTCCAGATAGGGACCATAATATTTTTTTAAATCTTCTGTGAGCGAACAAGTCATGAATTTTGTAGAAACGCATTTCATTTTAAATTCTCTTATTAGCATTCACTTGCATGAACTCTAAGACACACCAGTCTTCTCGGTTTTCTTATCAATGGTGTGACGATGATCTTCATTGATTGTCTGTCGAACTTTTTCAAGATTTTTGTCATTTTGACTTTTTTCGAGTTATATAACAATTTTTTTTTAAATGCTGTGTTTGAAAAATTAACGAAATTCGCACAAAAATCTTTATAAAATATAAGAATTTAATTTTAAAAGTGTTTGAAAATATTAGTCCGGTCTGGTCACAGGTCAGGTCACTGTACCAGTGGTACTGGTACCATGGAGCCCAGTACTACCTGCCGCGCGCAGACTTTTTTTTAAAAATCCGACTCTGCATCAGCTGTTTGAGGAGACCAGTGTGGGGATACTAGCGGAGTGACGAGAGAACTTAAGGAATGATTTTGGCAAACAATGTTCACAAAAAGCCACAAAGACGACCGAAATTTTAGCCTACTTTTCTCCACTATTTAATATTATCAAGAAACATAGTTATTAAAAAGCAACATAACTTTCTTCTATATTCCAGAGGATGTTTCTAGAATCACACGAACGTTTCAACAAATCTCAATCAATCCACGCACAGGGAACGATTTATGTTAACTTCACATATAAGCAGAACTAGATTATGACATTTTGGGTTTCCCAGGCTAATGAAATTATCCCCCAGCAAACGGAACCACTCTCTAACTCACCCACACCCGTCCTGTATATTTTTACTCGTGATATATTTTAGCGACATTTACATAGCTTGAAGAAGACTTATTGCAAATCCATTAAATAAACTGCAATAAATATCTTTTATTTTTTTTTTAAATACTATTAGCTCATATTTCAACACAACCGTACTAAAAAAAACAATAGATTTTTATAACCAGCATTATAGCGATAAAACAATCAAAATAAATATGAATTTGTCATACTGATATCATTTCAGAGTCTGTCTATATTTCTGAGATGAGGTATTATGTACATTATTTACATTATTCGGACTAGTGTTCTCATCTTTGTCGCCATATTTATCACAGCGTTTCAGCCGTTGTACGCTCCGGCCTTCTTCAGGTGGTTGGAATTTCGAACTGAACCCTTTATTTCGCTCACTGGGGTAGGCTGTTCTAGTTCCACGTGCCATGTTTGATGGATGTCAGTTATCAGTTATGTCTTGTTAATTTTCCCTCTGAAAGTTCTCCACTGCCTTAACCGGGTATTGAACTCACACTCTTTGGGTCCTGTCACTGGATCTAATTAACGCCTTTATCCGCTGTGCCATGTGTCCATGTGTTGGTTAGATCCAGTGACAGGACCCAAAGAGTGTGAGTTCAATACCCAGTTAAGGCAGTGGAGAACTTTCAGAGGGAAAATTAACAAGACATAACTGATAACTAACATCCATCAAACATGGCACGTGGAACAGTCTACCCCAGTGAGCGAAATAAAGGGTTCAGTTCGAAATTCCAACCACCTGAAGAAGGCCGGAGCGTACAACGGCTGAAACATTGTGATAAATATGGCGACAAAGATGAGGACAATAGTCCGAATAATGTAAATAATATAAGATATCATTTCAGTTTATGAAACTATTAGGTTGGTGCAAAAATAATTTCGTTTTCTCACATAGTAACATATGTTAGAAAACGAAATTATTTTTGCACCAACCTAATATTTAGAAGATATAACATCAAGAAAAATTAAAATCATAACTTTATAAAGGTTTGAGGGGTCCTTGGCTGCAGCCTATGACAGCCTAAATGATAATCCGGCCCTGTTTATAAGGTAAAAATATCACTTTTTACCTCCAGAAACAAATGAGTCTCTTTAAAACTTTGAAAGTTATATTCTTTTTTACCTCTTTTCTTTAACAAGAAATTTGTGAATAGTTAATAAACTTTTCCAATTTGAGCATCTGGTCTTTATCATTCACTCTTGATATTATTACTACATAGTTACAAAAATTCCCATATTTTGCAATTTTATTAATTGTTAAGTCAGATTGTGAATAATGTTCATCTGTTGACATTTCACCAATTTTGAAATGTGAATACCCCACCGTGTTTAATCTAAAGCTTCTTCGTTACAAATTTTGGGGGTATTATAACCTTTTCAGCAGCTGGTATCCTCAAAAGGAAAACAAAATTTTTACACAAAATTTTTTTCTTTTTTTTTATCAGCAATCCTCAAAATCGCCAAATACACTTCAAACATCACAAAAATAATCACACGAAAAAATCAATAAATTCACGACGACTTAGCAAATTAGCATAAAATAGTGTTTGACTCGTGACACCTAGAGATGCAAAATGTAATTATGTATAGTTCGCACTACATTCGATCTTTGGTAGAGATTGTGTGAACTCCTTCTAATATATACATGTATTGAATGGTATTCTACGCATATGCATTTGTATGTGTGTATAGTCAATATATATATATATATATATATATATATATATATATATATATATATATATATATATATATATATATATATATACTTAAACATCGAATGTTTCACCTGCAATCCTTCGTTTCAACATGTTTTATCGAATGAAATGGATAGTTAAGCCCTTTGATGAGTTTCTCCAGGTGTTGAATGAGTTGCTTGATGTCAGATGGGAACTGGTAAAGTTATGTTCCGAGTCTTTCGGCCGTCATTGGTTGTCTTCAAGCAAAGTAGAAAGTCGAGAGTTAACCACTGTAGCGTTTATGGTGTTGACAGTCCGAATGGGTTCACAAATACGTCACATGACCTTACGGCTCAAGGGTACTTTAACACGTGAGCGCCTTGATTAAAACAAATTTCATCGTTGGTGAATTACTGTTCTTTGATGTTGAGGGCTTCTTTCACCATTAGCATTAAAATTTGTTTCAATCTAGACGAGCACGTGTTAAAATGCCTTTGAACGATAGATAGATAGATAGATAGATAGAAGAATAAATTGGTAATCAGTAATGATATAAAAAAACATTTTTACGCAAGAAATATATATTTTTCAGCATAATCTCTTTACTTAACATTACTTAATTCAATAATAAAAATTAATATAAATCGAAAATTATTGTAATTTTCATATGAAAATTCCGATAATAACGACGTATCAGAGTACAGACTTATTGATCCACCCTCGAAATGTGTGTGTGTGTGTGTGTGTGTGTGTGTGTGTGTGTGTGTGTGTGTGTGTGCGCATTTATGTGTACGGATTTCGATATTGCTTTTTAATTTACAATTTGGAAATAGTTGGTTCGCAAGCAACGGTGATTACGTCACTTTGTATCAGTTACATAACACAGTTGTATGTATTTATGTGCGTAGACGAATTCACATGAGAAAAGCCACCTTATATGCATTGATAGATAATTGAATTTGCAGTCCACTTTTATACTGGTTTGATAGTTTTGATGTTAATCACCGGATGACGGTTGGTGTTAATGTAAAGAAAAAAATCTTCCGTGAAGATAACTTACTTCAGATTAATTTCTACATCAGATCTTAGTTGGTAATCTCGAGTCGCGATAACACAAGACCAATTATTAAACGTAACATATATATATATATATATATATATATATATATATATATATGCATATATATATATATATATATATATATATATATATATATATATATATATATATAGAGAGAGAGAGAGAGAGAGAGAGTGAGAGAGAGAGATTTAATAGCCTGATTAATAAAATTTTCGGAATAAAAAGCCAACAAAATGATAACAAAACAATATTGGCAATAAGATTGATGATACTTATTATAGATTAGCCTTTTCTCTAAATTGAAGCACGAAGAGAATTTTCGGACACGCCTGTGTCCTTTTTCAACGAGACGAGGAATAAACGAAGAAGGAATGTTGTTGCTATTGGTTAGAGAGTGTTCCACTGGGCTTAGCGTATCCGCTGAAAAGTCGAAGCAACACAAAAACGACACTACATGTGGTATACTAAATAACGTATTTTATTTAAACTCCCCGCTGTCTTGATCCCAGCATTCCCTAGTGGAACTGGAAGTCCTTACAATCATCATCATCATCATCATCATCATTAATGATGTTGTTATAACACCCCCCTCCTAAGGTAGTTTATTTTCTTTATTAATTTATTTATAACTTTTCCAAATTACAAAATAAATAATTACAACTCAAAGTTAGTTTTGGTTGCAGTCCAAGGGTGATAACTCACTCACTTTGTGAAATCAAACAGATATTTTGGGGTTTGTATTTCTCGTCCACGATTCGTTTGTCCAGTACTTTCTCATCGTGTATTATTATTTGTCTGAAGATCCTTGTAATGATCACTAATGGATTTATTTCTCAAAAGCTCTAGTCTGGATGGATCACAGTAGGATAGAATTGGTGCTTCAGTTAGTAATTCCTTTACTTTTTTTTAAAGAATTCTCTCGTGGATAATCCTACACAAATACAGTGTACTTTTTCAATAGTTCAGTCATTCGTTGTATTGTTTCAGACAAGTTTGGTAAGAATTTTAATAAGTATCTGACCATGCCGATTATATGACGTAATTCAGTCAAATTTGTAGGTGCAATAGCAACTCCTGAAAGGCTTTTAGTTTTTCATTGCTGAGTTGAATTCCGTCTTCAGAAATTATGTGTCCAAAATATTCTAGTCGTGTCTTTTTCAATTCACACTTTTCTTTATTAAGCTTAAGTCCGGCTTTTTGTAATGTTTTAAGAACTGCTTTTTAGTCTTTCGCCGTGTTCTTCTATAGTTTTTTTACCATAGATTAGAACATCGTCGATAATTGTTTCGACTCCTTGAATATTTTTCAATAATTCTGACATCTTTCTTTGAAAGATTTTCAGAGATGATGTTATACTAAAAAACCTAATCTTTTGAAGCAATATCTTCCAAAAGGAGTAATGAAAGTCGTCAGTAGATTGATTTCTTTACTTAAACGTAATTTGATTTAGCTCCATTTAGTTTGGGCGTAATATCATCTAAATTTGGTGTACCATAATGTTCCCTTTTCATTGATAGATTCAATTTCTTCAAATCTACAAATCAACTCATATTCAGACTTTTCCGTTTCTTTTTATTACAGGTACCATAGGCGCACACCAATCAGTTGGTTCTGTAACCTTTTCAAATTCCCTCGTTTTCTAGAAAGAATTTAATAGAAATTCTTTTTTGTTTTTGTTTTTTTTGTTTTTCCAGGACTATTTTCACTGAGTCTCCGTTCATATGCCCGCTAGCGTCAAATGAAGTTGCCTGTTCTATTTCTTAATATGTTCTATTAAGGTTTCACTAAATTCATTTTTACAGACGTTTTTCGAGACAATAAATTCTCTCTTTTTACACTTTCAATGACATACCTCTCCAAATGATATTTGTCCTTACCTTCTTCTATAACGGTATTAAATTTTCCGATGCATTGCACTATTCCTCCGGGACTTGTGAAGATGTCATTAACTGGTTTTAATTAACTGTTTTTTCTCTCATATTTTTGTAAGTTTCGGTTAAGATAATCGACGCCTGTATCGATTTTACAAATTTTAAAATACCACGGATCATTTAAAAATTTGTTTCTGTCAGCTCTCCTAGGAAATATTTCTTTTCTTCATTTACTGTCTGTATTCGTTTTTCTGCAGGCTACAGTGTAATGATTCCTTTTTAAGCATTTTTTAGCGTTTCTCGAGTTTCAAATCAGGAATTAATTGTAATCTTTAGGCCTTTATTCTGTAGTCCTATCACAAGACTGTCTCTGATGTGGTCATTTTTCTTTGGAAACTCACATGCTTCTGTTACTTCGTGCAATGCACGAATAAAGTTTTTCACTGGTTCTCATGGTAATTCAACTCGAAGATAAAATTTTGCCCTTTCATGAATTATATTTCTTAATATTTATTTAGGCGTGAATTAGGCATTGAATTTTTTCCAAACTGAGTCGTACACATTTGAGTCTTCTTGTCGTGAGAAAGAAAATGTCCGGAATTTATTTTCGGCTTCGCTTCTTATGCAATATATTAATGTACTGACTTGAGTTTTGTTGTCTTCTTCCCAGAGTTTCGATGCTTCTTGAAAGCGTTGAGATCTCTTCGACCAGTTCTGCCAATTTCCTGGGTTTGTAAATTCAAACAGCTCTGGTGTAGTTAATTTAATTTGAATATGTTTTCTTTTTTTCCGAATAAAAGAAAATTTATTTTTCGAGTTTGAGTCCTGTTCTTCTAGAAAATAATTTTCTTTTTTTAGAAAGACTCCCTTTCTGACACCATGTTCCACTGGACTTATGGTGGAAAGATATATTATATGAGACTGGCTGCTGAAAAGACAAAGCAACACAAACACGAAGATGACATGACATGTGGTAAACTCAACAACGTATTTTATTTAAACTCCCCGCTGGGTAAAGTCTTTTAGTCCCATCATTCCTTAGTAGGATCGGAAGTCCTTACATCCATCATCATCATCATCATCATTAATGATGCTGTTATAACAGAGGGCACCCTGTGAATATTATACGCTCTGAGTAAATCTTTGTTCAACCGCTCAATGTTTGATTTTATTTTGAAAATATATTTCAACTCTGCGTCTTTCTTGTCAGCTGTTGAATGAAGACGCTAAAAGCACGTATCTGATATCATTAATAATGCTATGAAACGACAGGGAAGTTGTTGTTGTTGCCTATTGTATCTGAAAAATGAGTGCACAAAAAATCGGAGAGACAGATAACAACGTTTATCTAGCCCAGCGCTTACAACAGGAAACTGACTTTTCAATTAAAATCTCTTTTTGAAGAGGATAGAAATCAAAGGGTTAATGGTAAGTTATTTCCCTTGGACTGTAAACACAACAATCCTCCCTTATTTTGGATAAGGGTTTCAAGTTATATAGTCCTTTAGGTAAGTTGGGGGTTTTCTCTGGCGTTGTGGTCTGGAGTGTAGTAGTCTCTTGTCAAATGTAGGAGTTTCGGGTGAGGAGATCTCTGGTTCCAGCAAAGGGGTGATGATTGATGATGATGTGGGTGTGGTGTCAATACAGGTTTCAGCTAAAAACGGCATGTGGGCTGAATGGCAAGGCCTCTCAGCATCTATTGTGCCATTTTCTCCTTCCAGACAAGCAAGTGATAAACGTTTTATGGGTTTAAAATGAGTTCCGTGTGATGTTATTTTGGCCCCATTGTGCTGTTATCATACTGCCTTTCTTTTGAGTTATTATGTAAGGCAGAGGAGAGAAAAAAGGTGGTGTTAGTTTGTTTTGTTGTTGTTGTTTTACTGGGACAATGTTGCCAGGTTGAAGTGTTGAGGGACAGGTTTTTTCTTTTCCTGTCAGCATATTCACACATCTTCTGTTTACTGATGTAATCATTTTCACGGATTTTTTTTTTATTTTGTCATGTGTGTTGTTTGGGGTTGGGGCTTGAGAGGGTATGCTAGGTAGGCCAATTTTCATCTTCCTAACTGTGAGAGACTCAAATGGGGACATTTTTGTCGAAGTATGGGGTTGCTCCTATACATACGAAGAAATGTGGGTAGTTGAGATTTCCATGTGTGTGTACCCTCAGTTACACATAATGTTTTTGTTAAATGTGGCCATGAAGCGTTCCACCTCCTCATTTGCCTCTGGCCAGAGAGGTGTTATTTTTCTGTGTTGTATCCCGAACTCATGCATAGCTTTAGAAATCTCTTCCCCATTAAATGGAGGACCAATGCCTGTCTTGATTGAGGTAGGGATTCCTTGACGTGAGAAGATGGCTTCAAGTCTTGGCAAGACGGCTCTTGTTGAGGTGGATGAGATTATTTCTACCTCAGGGAAACGGCTGTATTCATCTATGACTACAAGTAGTCACCCGAAGGAAAAGGACCAGCAAGATCAATGGCAAGGGAGCTCCATGGGGCTGGTGGTAGTGGTGTGGTCTGTAGGGGTTCACATCGGCTGTGGACTAGGTGAGATGCCTGGCATGGTATCCTCTACAGACCTATCAATTCCTGGAAACCACACCTTTTCTCTAATACATTGTTTCGTTTTGATTATGCTTTGGTGGGCCTGGTGGGCAATAGCTATAGTCTTTTGACGTAGAATTTCAGGTATGATTATCCTGTTTTGCCTGAGGATAAACCCATCATAGATGGACAACTCATCCTTGAATTTTTTAAAGTCCTTTATGTCTGGGTTTATCCAGTGACCAGTTCGTATAGCTTGTATTACTTTTAGGAGCTGTTGATTTTTCCCAGTTGCAGATTTTACTTCTGTCAAACTCAGAGATTTTAGGATTGCATTCATTGCTATATATACAATATATGCTTCTCCTGCATTGTCGTGCTTGGGTATTTCGAGGGGATGTCTGCTGATGTAGTCAGCAGGGTTGTTTTCATCACGTCTAGGTCTGTATATCAGATCCATGCTGTATGACATTAGGTGTAGGCGCCATCTCTCTAGCCTGGTTGTGGTGGGTTTTTTACTGTTCATTATTCCTATGAGTGGTCTGTAGTCTGTGATAACTGTAAAATGTTCCCCAAACAGATAAAGGTGGAAATGCTCAACTCCATATACAACTGCTAGGTATTCTTTATCAGTCTGGAAGTATTTTTTGTTGTTTCTGTTAGAGCTCTATTTGCATAGCAGATGGGGCGACCTTCTTGCATAAGAATTGCTTCTAGTCCTACAGAGCTGGCATCCATTAGGATTTCTGTTGGTTTGTGGGGGTCAAAATATGACATCACCTTACTACTGGTGAGTGTCTCCTTCAGCTTATTGAAAGCATTTTGTTCGAGTTTCCCCCATTTCCAGACTGTGGACTTTTTTGTCAGATTCCTCAGAGGTTCTGTGATGGTGGCATATCCTGGGAGGAATCTGGCGACATACTGTATCATGCCCAGGAATGACCGGATTTCATTTAATGATGCTGGTGGAGCAGAGTCACGGATAGCTTGTACTTTCACTGAGTCTGGAGAGATCCCATTCTCTCCAAATACATGGCCATAGAATTTTAATGTTTTAACAAAGAAGAGATATTTTTCTTTGTTAAGTTTGCTCATGTCGAGTTTGCCAAAGACTGTTACACCATTCAAATTCGCTATCAGATCGTCAATAGTTGGAATTGGGTGTTTGATTCGTGTTATTGCGCGATTTGCTTCCCGCATGTCTATGCAAAGGCGCATTCCAACTGTTTTAGGAACAACAACTATGGGGCTGACTCATGGTGTTGGACCTTCAACCTTTGCAATAATGTCCAGATTCTCCAATCTTTCTAACTCCTTCTTTACATCTTTTCGGACATGGAAGGAAATACGATAATATGTTTGAGCAACTGTAGTTATGGATCTGTAAAGTGTTGATTAGTACGTCGGGTTGATCAATTATAGAATGTACTGCTTCTCGAGTGTTGTGGTCACCAATGTTGAATGGGTCAAATAGATAATGCGGCTGCGTGTTGAGAAGGTAATCAACATTCATACATAATACTTAAAACATCAAGGAAAAAGAACAATGAGAACCAATTTTGTTTAACGAAGAAATATGTATATTAAATTCAACAATAATACAAAGTAGTTGCAATATGAGTGAAAAAGGGAGAAAAAAAGTAGCTTCCCCTTGACTGTAAGGAAATGTCTTAAAGAAGATTTGTCTGAGTAAATGTTCAGAGTTCAATGTTGAAAATAGAATATTTCTTTCAGAAAATTGTTCAGTAGTTGCAACTTACAAAGTTGATTTAACTTGGTGTGTCCACTGAGAACTGGTGGTGTGTCACATAAAGTTCTGTAGTGTGTATGTACGTGCGGAGTGAGTAGGATGAAATACACGAGCGAGTAAATGAGAACTATTGTCTCTGGGTACCTCGACTGTGGTTCTGAAATTACTACTCCTGGTTTTTTGGAATGCATCCAATATTTATACTATCTGGAGTGGCTCCAAAAAGAGACGCTTTAGTACATTTTTGAATATACATGAAAAATATCCTATTGGACGGAAAATGGACCAGTCAGCGATTTTGTAGCAAAGCTTGTTTTGAACAAAGTGTAGGAACAAATTTACTATGGTGGAAGGCGATAGATAAATTGTCCTGTTATTTTTAAGTATGTATTTATTGACCAATTAGAATTGGAGAAAATGTAGGCGTGGCACTACAGATCTGTCAATGTGGAGAGTTACTTTGCAGTTCTTGATGCACTCCATTTTATGTGTTTAACACATAAAAAATAGCCTCAACTGCTGATGTTTTATGGCTAATTTTTGTTTTGAAAAATCCATGAATCATGCGACAAGCATTCATTGGTTAATCTCCTCAAAACTAGCTCGCTGATTGGTCAATTCCGACCAATCAGATCGCCTGCACGCGATGAATGATATTTCCCGCGTTTTCGCTTCGGAGCCGATCACGTGTGACACAGCCTTATATAAACAAAACACGAATAAGCTCCATCGTGTTTCTCAAGAACTCCCGTCTTAACCACACGGTCAGACGTTAAAGAACATTACCAGCACTCACGCCAGTACGCGCAGTCAGAATTTCATCCTGGAGAAATGCCAAACTAATCCACGCCAGTCAAAATCTTAACCAACTACACTTTTCCCGTGCAAACTTCTCTGACTCAACAAACAGCATTTCGCTCTACCAGGAACAATTGCTTACGATAATGAAGAAAGTGAAATAACACACTACAATAAGTATTCGTAAACATTCAATCAAACATCAAAACAACTAAAGGTACAAAACTCATACCAGCCTTGGACAATAATTTAAAACAAACACAAGCATAAACACTATTGACGGAATTGCCACAAAAGACATTTTTGTACACGACCAAACACTTAGTTTAATTTCACACACAAATCTTAATAACAGTTTCACACACATTGAAACTTGGCACAAATACACTCAATTCAACCATTCACACTTGTTCAACAATCTTTGATTCAATTGTGTATTTTTAATTCTATATAAATCAATGTTATTGTTATACCTTTTTTCACTGATTTCTCTTGAATAATTTGCCTTCAATGTCCATGTTTCTTAATTTGTTGTGGATGAATGTCTAAGAACAACAACATCATTAACCCAATCGATAAAATAACCTTCTGATACCTTAAAATACATTCGCCAGTCTGCAACAATATCATATTAAAAATATTGTCAAATAACGGGTAAAAATAATAGTGTAAAAGTACAAGTGGTCAGTAGATGGTAAACAAAAGAAGATTCTATGCGTTAAGATTATTAACATTATTGAATTGAGAAGTTTTATCAAACGTGTCAGTATAATTATTTAATTATATATGCAGAATAGACGATGGGATATGAAATGAAGATAAAATATGAAGTATATATAAATAGGGGAACGTTTGAAATGCAATACGTAATGAACAATTAGCAAATAGACTTAGGATTTTCATTGGCTAAAAAGGACATTAATCAATCATGGAAATGGGCGTTTAATAAACTTTACCCATCAGATAGTTGTACTTGTAAATCATTAAAAATGAAAACTACTCTAAAGTAATAAATAATTTTTCAGTAAAACTCGAACTTGCATCTCCTATCCTTGAAGACCGTTGCTTTTAACTTAAGACATTAAGCGGTAGAGTTTTTAATTTATGGATTTATGAAGAATCTGTGATTTTTCTTTTTAGAGAGAAAAGACAAAACTAAAGAGAAAAGGATTCGACTCCATCTTAAAGATTATGAAATTTAGCATCCAGTTTAAAATATCAAGGGCTTCTTGATCTAAAACTTTACAGCACACGAGTGTAATGAAAACAAAAATAATAACGTATTGGTGATGGGGGGGAAAAAAGCTTTGTAGTTTTGTGGCTAAATGTGAATAACTATTGCTGGTTAAACTTAATCGGTATTATTAATGTTGGGAGTAGTAACAGTGAAATGAAAGGTTTTCTTAGAGATTGTCGTTTGTTAATCAAAGTGAACAGTAATTTTATCGATTATTTATGATTTTCTATTACAAACTTGCTCATCTAACTGCGTCCTTGCTTATTAATTGGAAATAAAATCTGTTTTATTCCTGCCCATTATTCATATAACAATTTAGGTTGTTCAACATATAATTACAGATTTTGTTTTGATATTCTATACTTTAAAAAAAAAACAAAAAAAAACAAGATAACATAAGTGAATCGATATTTTCAAATAATATATAATTGTCGGTGATTCAGTAACAATTTACTGCCATTAATTTTTATGACATTGTAAAACAAATATGAAAAGTCTTCCAATTTCTCAATTCACGTATGATCTTTTTATGAATTAATTTGGTTCATAATGTTAACTAACGCTGTCAGGAATATTAATTCTGCATTTTATAATAATGCTGATGTCCTGTAAGATATTGGTTTCGAATAGTGTAAGTGTAGATTTCAGTTTTAAAAAAACTAGGAGATCAAAGTCATTAAATCAATGAAGAAGATTCAAAATCTAAGTGAAAAATGATCCCAAAACCTCGGAGAACATCAAACGATCTAATAGCCATTGTTATGAAAAGAAAGGAAAAAATGTCAAACTTTTGCACGCCGAACTTAATTATGTTCAACAGTATAAAATAGATTCATTTTTGCATTGTATAATAACTTGTGGTGAAAATATCAAAAAAAAAATTAATGAACGAACGTGTCAAGCTGGTCCCTATCTCTGTGGGGACAATTCTTTTCTGGGTGGCTGATTCAAACCAAATATTTCTTTTTCCTGGCTTTCTGGTTCAGAGCGATCTTTAAATGTTATTTCGGTGACCACTTGGATTTCTTTATCGACACGTTATTTTTTTTTCTATTTGACATTTTCGCAGATACATTAATGGTCTCTTATCAGCGGGAAAGGGGAAGGACGGGTAGTCTTGGTTTTGCTCAGTCTTACTGAATTCTGTTCAGTTAAATTTGGGTTCGATTCTATTTGGAATTATTTTAAAACATGACTTTTTCGATGCATTTCGTTTTTTTCTTCTCAACTAACTTTTCAATCCATCTTCCTGCGAATTTCAACAATTATCATCTCTTTTCTCTTCTTTCTTTCCCTATTTTTTATCAATCCCCGAAGATCCCAGTGTCACACTTGCCAAAATGTTTATTCAGATGAATAGTTGATATTCCGTCATTTTTTAACCTTCGGGTTAGTAGATTTTTGCCTGTAATATTATAGTAGATCAATTCTCTGGCCTTTTTTTAATTAATTTATTCGCTATTTTATTGGTTAAGAATATTCAGCCTTTCATTTTATAAATACTTTTTAACAGGTAAGTTCTTTAACTTTCTCCAAATGCTACGCACATTATAGCGAACCACCCTAATTCCTTTCATATTCCATTGGTGAACTGTAAGTTCCACTCGAGCAGCTTCTTCCTACAAACCGTTGCTTTGTGGAAGCGGCTCCATGGAAGATACTTCCCCGATCGTTACAATCTTAACCTGTTCAGTTCTAGGGCTAACCGTTATCTTCCCTGCATATCCGCATAAACTGTGCATAAACTATGCCTCTTACTCTGTAATCCTCCACCTCGAGTGGATCTCGGGCCTTGTACAGAGTGAACATCATTATTAAAAGAAAATTTTTATTTGTGGTATTTTTCGCGATTCTAAATCTGTGCACTGCTATACTCTGTTTCAAATTAGATTGCTTTCGGATTTAATCTACATGTTGGCCGGATGTGAACACTAAGAAAGCAAAATTAAAAATAAATAAAAGTTGCTCTCTGCACAGGGTTCCAAGCATCACATCCGGCTCACAACACAAACCCCCTAAAAATATATAGAATACAATATAAAACGTGCCAATCACGAATGTTGCCACCAATGAAAAAAAAAAAAAAGGTGAGTCTACCATATTTGCTATTGAGAACGCCGCTCATAATGGCTGTAATAGAATCCCAGCAAACAGGCAAGCTGTCAACGTCACCAAGTGACCTTGGTCAACTGACCTGATACGCACATCAACTCCAGGCTCAAATCCTCCAAGTTCCCTTGCCCACAAAGAGAAATTCCACTAACATCCACTGTATCGGCAATACGAAGAATTTTATATTAACAATTCTTGACTTCTTTTCTTTTCGACTCAGCAGTGGTAACTGTTTGTTATTTCGTTTCTCCTCTAATCTTACCATACGCATGTTTATAACAGCATCAATTATTTCTACATTCATGGAATCTATTTTGAAGGCCCATTATGAAGTCATAATACATTCTATTTCATGCAGGTTTTGTGAAATTTTGTTATTATTTGCTACAGGAATAAAGTCTACTTTGATGTTGATCCTTTTAATTAGGAACCGCCACAATTCGCTGAAAAAAACAGCATAGCATAATAAAAAAAAGTCCCAAACTTAATAAAAACAAAGTTTTATCGTCAAAATATTTATGTTATTAAAAGAGAATAACAAATATTTTTTATTAAATTTTTTAAAACCTTTCTCGCACCTTCGAAGTTTTTAGTTAAAAATCTTGTTTTTTGCGTCAGCGATCAACCTAATATTTACTATTGGCGTTTTAACACCTTTTTTTCGGTAAAAAACACACACATTGATTTGGAAATTCTCGTCGGATTGTAATAAAACTTTTAGAACTAATTCACAAATGACTGAAATTTTTAATTTTAGAAAATTTTGGTAGAAATATAGTTTTTTTACTATTTTTTTGGTAGAAATATAGTTTTTTACCACACGCACACACTTAATTTCATGAAATTTCGAAAAATTAAATTTTAATTGCAAAATTTGTTTTATTAGTTAAAAGCAGGACTTCTAGAAGATTGTAAATCAACATTTTTTTTTTCAAACTGCTGCTCATTTTCCGAAAATCTGCTCCGAATAATATTAAATAAAAAAATAATTAGAAAAGCTCTTAATTACTTTTATGAATATGATTTATTAAGGACTTATGAAAAAAAAAGTAATTTTAATTATAATAATTTATATATAAATCTCTTAAAATTCTGCATCCCTTTAATTGCGTTAAGTGAAAACTATATTAACTAATCAAAACATGAAAAGCTTATTACAATTAATCATTATCCACCAATATTTTTAAAATATTTTCATTTTTATGTGTATAAACGTGCCAATTTTGAAAGTATGGGCGACCATACACAACATTATCAGATAATAAGAGCAATGACTATAGTAAATTTCAAGTCAACATTCCTAAAATTAGATTACAGACTATTTTCCAACATTTTTAAGAATACTGAGTACTTAAAAGTTATATAAAAAGGCGCTCACGTCATTTTCTTAAATTATATTTTAGAGATAGTCTCTGATGAACAACAATAAAGCTGTCAACATCTTTTCATCACCTGTCAACACTAATCAATCATGTAAACATGGCTACTGTCGGTTAACAAAACGCAGCTTCTGTTTGTTTTAAAAATGCATTCCTGTGTTATTTTAAAGTAAATAATATTTGTTTCAAATCAGATTAATTATACTTTAAATCAGCTAATATTCTTCAAATAAAGATTCAGAAAAGTATATTTTATTTTTGGAAGATTTTTTAATACAGAGAATTACATTGGGATGAAAGACGACTAAAAAGGGCGCTCATCAGCTATTTTAGAAAAAAAAATCGATTTCAATCAATATAATTTCTGTTTGAAATACGCCAGAGTATTTTGCTTAATGGAAATAGTAAATTTAATCCTTTAGCTTTCCATTAAAGCTAAAATGGAAGCTTCAAGAAAGCTTTTTCCTTTTTAAAAATTCAGTTTAAACTTTAGGTATTGCTAATTAGTAGAGATCTCTACTGTTAATAGAACAGAGAATTGTCATCAGAAAAATGAATCCTTTCGAGCCAGGTTAAATTGTTTGGAATTTGTACCACCACTGAAAAGTTGAGTGCAAAAGCAAAGTCATTATAGAGTTAATCAGTATGTTCACACTTATTCTGAAGAAAGATTATCAAATGCCTGAAACATATTACATGAAGCTAGATATTTTCTAGCTGACAAGAATATATATATATTAATTTACACATTGTTTTGAGGGGATAATCATATTTGATTAGACACTCCATTTATTTATTAAACTGTATCTTTATTTTCCTCTATATTCAAGGAATCTTATTAAAGAAATATTTGCGCTGTCTGGCAGAATTTGAACCCATGTCCCTCTGGTATGCCTTAACCACCATTGCCATGAAGCAGCCTTGCCAATCAAGCAAAGTCTTAAACATGCCTTTAAGCAAAATCCTTCTCATATTCCTCAAAATTCTTATATCTGCTCAGTTTTGTATTCAAATGTAAACAAAGTAATTTTCTAAGGTAATGGGTTAATATTTATCTGACAGATTTTTATCACTTTGACATATTTTTCTTTATTAAAGTTTCTCAAATATTCAGGCCAGTAGATAAAAATAAATAAATATACTGTTTAATAAGTAAATGGAGCATCTACTCAAATATGAGTATCCACTAAAAACAACATTTAATATATATATATAATAAAAATCTAAGACAATTTGGAAAATTTCAACTTAGTGATTTCTCACTGCCTTCAAGAGCAAAAAGCTCAAAAATACTCTTAGCCTGTGGACTTGTATCCCCAAACTTCACTATAGCACTAAGAGATAACAGTAGACTCTAATAGAGAGGCCAAGAATATTTTTTTACTGAAACCTAAATGAAAGTGGTATGATTTTTCAATAGTAGAGAAGCTGCATGTTTTTAAAATCATTTCCAATCTGATATTTGCTATAAGTATTAGGATGGCAAATTCACTACTGTTTCAGCAGCCAGTAGTCTTCAACAGGCAGCAGAGAGATAAGATTACAGAATTCCATTCAATATACAGAACAATTTAGTAACAATTAAAAAACTTTTTAATTGTTCAATTTCTATACAAATTTCATGATCACATTTGTTGCAAAACTTGTCATTAAGGACACACAACACTGAAAAAGCAGTTATCTTTTCCAACATCACACTGTATATATTAAATGTTGGAATATCTAAAAAATATATCACATAACTATAAAGTCAAGGAAGTAAAAGGCAAAAGATTTATCTGCAAATAATGACTGGAAACTAACGTCAAGGAAGTGTGTGACAAAGTATCAATAATTGAATCTAAAATTTCCTTACAAAGAAAATGGTTGACACTTGTTTAACCATCATCAAAATATGATCCATAATCTATATTAGGACATTATTTGTGCCATTTGATTTTGCAGCCCACAACTAATTTTCTCCAAACAATGTGCTCTCTTCACAATTTTTAATTGAGTGTTACCTTTGTTAAGTGATTGTAATCTCAGTAAATATCTCCTCAGGAATTTCAATAACACGAATATCAAACAATATCTAGAACCATAAAGAATTACCTGAAATAGCTAAGAAGAAACCAAAGATTTGATCTTAAAATAGATAAGAACTTTATTCTATTTAACCAAGAAAGAGTGTGTTTTTTGTCAGAGTTACTTTGCTTCCCTATTTATAATTATAAAGTAAGTTAAATATAGAATTAAATTTTAATCTCAAAATTCAGTCTAGATTTACATTTTTCACTAAATCCATGTGCCATTTCAGTCAGAATTTGAATCTATAAACTTTAGATAATCTTTTTATAAACACACACACACAATACATATATGATAAAAATATAGTTTTATGGTATGCTATATTATGGGGATATAAATATAAAAGTGAACACAGAGGTCAGCACCAAGCAGTGATAGTCTGTTTCTTACTTGAAAACAATCTTCAGGCCATATGAATTGTGTGTTGGTTCAACTATTTATATATGTTGGTCAATAGTATATTATGGATAGCAATGTCTATTATACTAATGGTTATTGGAGAGGCAGTAATTATTCTAGAGGCTATTCAGTAGAAATAATAGCAGACCTTAATACATTTATTTGTAGCTATTTTATAGTGTTATTTGTTAATTTTTTACTTATTTATCATACATTATTTAATTTTAACTATTTAAATATTTTGTTTATATTATTTCAATTTTATTCGGGGTTTACTTATCTTATTTGTTTAGATTAAAGTATTGTCTATCTCTAAAGTATGTTACATTATCAACATTATACACTGTGCAAATATTTGAATTTTTCATTTTGCAAAAGGTGTTCGTTTTTAGTTTTTAAGCGACATAATAAAAATTTGTTCTTGAGCCTGCATTTTCAGATAATTGCTGATCATTTATTTAATAATTTGTGTTGGACTGGGAAGGTGCTTATATTAGGTTGGTGCAAAAATAATGTCGTTTTCTCACATAGTAACATATGTGAGAAAACGACATTATTTTTGCACCAACCTAATAGATATTTTCTCCTCCAGACAGAGTTTACAGTTTTGGGATTTATTGTTGTAGGCGGAATGATGTTTTCTTTATTTTCCATATTTTATGCATAATTTGTTTTTAATTTCCGTTTATTTATTAGGTTGGTGCAAAAATAATGTCGTTTTTGACGTTCAACTTTATTTGACATTATTTTTGCACCAACCTAATAGAAAGGGTTGTGATGTCTGCATAGTTACTATTTGTAAAAGGATGTTTTGTGTGCATAATTTCTGTTTCCAGGGTCCTTCAATTACTCCTATGTACATTTTTTTTTATCTGCCAATTTTACGATGGCTTAGTATATTATATAGTTTTGCAAGGAAATTGCCATTTAAGGGACATTCATGCTTTGCTCTGCAGTTACAGGTAGGTTTGATTTGTTCAGGTGGTTTGTTGGCTATTTTTCTTTTGGGCTTTTCCATATTCTATTTTGGCTTCATTGAAAAAGGTTCCATTAGAAGAATTGTCAGATAACCTATGGTAATTTATTGTTGTATCAGTTTGATTATTGTTAGCAAGTGGTTGTAAGATGTGTATATGTAAAGTGGTTTATATATAAAGTAATAATTTGAATTACATCAGGATTTATTATTCCCTTATTTGTATTGTTTTTATAGGAAAGGACTAATACCATTAATAATAATCAAAAGTTCATAAACAAACACAGTAAAGAAAAGAATAAAGATGATTTTGTTGGGAGATGTTTTAAATCTATAAAGTGCTCATATAGAGGTTATTTACAAATAAAGAAAAATTATTAACAATAAAAAGCAAAACAATATCAAAAGGTGAGGAAAAGACTATGAAAATAAGCTGTTCATTTCAGTTTTCGCATGTGTAAGGTGTGTAGCCTTTTTAAAAATCTTTCCAGAGCAACTTTAAATGCTGGCCAAAGCAACATGATGTTTCTCTTATACCATTCTCTACAAAAGAAAAAGATGTTACAAGTTGTTATTTTAAAAAATAAGTGTCATTTATAAAGTTAATTCAAAACTATAAATAAAATCAGATAATAGAAAATAATTATTTCAAAGTTTACACTATATTTTTGTAATGAATGGATTTTGTTGTCATCATATAAAAAGTATTCATTGCAAATGCTAAGCATAAAGAGACATATAAAGTAACAGTTGGAGAAACTTTTATATATTCAAATATGCATTGTCAATATATGTATTTTTATGAAAAAAAGACAAAGGTTTACAGAGAGAAAATAAGTGGATACAACAAATGCAAAAACAAAAATGTTAAAATTGGAATCATTTTGCATAAATTAAAAAAAAAAAATCTTCATTCATACTTTTATTAAAAGACATTCAAACTTTATATAAAATATTTTGTCAAAAAAAATAAAACAATTTTATTTTGTAGATTAGTCAAATAGTGCTCAATTAAATAAAAATGCACTTCAATAAAGAAGCATTGAGTTTGCTTACACTTGGTAAATCTTGTCATTATTGGAAAACATCTGAATTTTATTTACATGACTTCATGTAGCAATAAGAGTCAGGCTGAGGTTATGTTAAATTTAAAACAACTCAATACAGAACATTTACTTTCAACCATGATTATCAGTAATTAGAGTCAACTTCAAGTTACAAAAGCAAGAGACTCAGACCGAGAGAAAGTGACAGAAGGATGATTAATTACTTTTTTAGAAGATGACAGGACAAAAAAAAATTGTTGTCTATGAAACTGACTATTTGCTGAACTGTGCACTCATTTATGCCTAATCTCTATACTTCACTCACTTATAGCAGTAAGTTACTACCTAAGAATAAAATCTGGTTTACTGCTAGAAATTGTTTTGTTCTTCACTCGTGGGTAACAATCTGGCCGAAGGATAATTTTTAAGTCACAAGTGTTTAACTATGAGAAGCTGCACTCTGTCAATGAAGCAAGCTCCAACACAACATTCATATAGATTTGTTACAGAAGGGAAGGAAAAAAACATGAAATAATTTAAAATTTTTTTGTGAAGTTTTAATTTTGTTTTAATTGAAGAGCATAAACTTTATAAATCTTGTTCAGACAAAAAGCACTTTTTTTTATATTCAGCCATATCAAGTATATAATCAATAAGAGGAAACATTTTTTTTTTTTTTGACAATGAGAATAAAACATGCATTAATGATCAAAAATGGATTGACCAAAATGTTGTGTTATGAACATCAAGAAGGCAAAAAATGTCCAGGCAAAATTTGGAAAGTTAATGGAATTTCTCATAGACAGCATAAAGTTTGGTGTAAAAAAATATTCTATTACAATTTATTGCAATTACCCCATATTTATCAACAAGGAAAACAACCTATATTTAAAACATAACTCTTTCCAAATAATAAATGAAAAATAGTTCATTGCTTAACTGAACTGTAAAAAAATATTCTCAACATTTTGCTTAAAAATCCAATGAAGAATATTTACAAGTCTTTCAGCTCTCGACATAACTGAAAGGTCAAAGTGGATAATCCAAGACATTTTTATATTATCAATAAAGCTGGTTGTGTGATTACACATGTGATAGGTGATGACAAATGAAATGACATTTTCCCATTCCAAACTTAAAATTGAAAATACTTTGAGAGTTATGGTTTTGTTAGATCATATAAATGATGTCACCACCAAATTATTATCCAAAATGGCTTGAACCAGTAAATTACTTGAGGCTATTAGATTATCACTGGTCCTCTCTCTCTCCTTATCTGTGGTTTTGCTTTACCTGCTGTCAATCCTTAAAATAATTCATAATTTTTATAGGAAAAGATAGAGTTTGTATCAGGTTTGGTATAATTTCAGAATATATTCCTTTCAGGTAAAGGGAGTAGAGTACTATATTTTTATCAACAATCATAATCCTTTTAAAGTTATGAAAGAGAATGAAAAATTTTGACTATCATATTAATTTTTTATACCATAAAAAAAGACAATTAAAATCATCATTATTATTTTAATGATAAAAAACTGCTTTCTCAAAATTAATTCTGAAAATAGAAGGAAAAGAACATCTTAACCAAATGATAACAGTGGAAATTATTTTTTTTAAAATATTTACTTGATCTTAAAAACTTCCTTCAGTTGAAGAAAACATAATAATAAACTACCTCTGCTTTTATAAATTGTTTCCAATATTCTGAAAATTTTCTGTTAAAATATCTAAAATGGTTTCATTGAATAAAAAATTAAAGTAAGCCAAAACTGTCTGGCTGTCCTGGGTATGACAATAAACTATATCTGGCATCAAGGCCTCTGATCAGGAGCTTTTGAGGAACATAGATCCACCTCTTAATTGCTGATGTTCCTAGATCCACCCTGACACAGAGTGCTAGCTATGGACAAATAGTTAACCACCCAAACTGGAGTCAAAGCACTATGAAAGTATAAAAATACATTTTTGTAGTAGAAGTGCCAGCAATGCATTTTCATAGGAAAGGAATTACCTGCAATATATTTTGGTAAAAAAAAAAAAAAAAAAATTACCAGCAATGCATTTTTATAAAACAAAGATAGTACCAGAAATACATTTTTGTAAAAGAAATTACTAATGCACCCCACCCAAGAAAATTAAATTTTGATATTAAATGACCCATAATGTGTTGATATGCCATTAAACAAGATCTATCAGACTAACAAACTGGGAATATGTAACAGTTTCTTATTGCAGACAGAGCCTACATACATGCTAAATTTCTATATTCTTCTTAACAACAAAATCTATGAAAATTAGTGACCAAAAATTATTAATGAATTCCTTTATTTCTTCATTATTCTATCATTTTTGATCATATACAAAAGATATGATAGTTTTAATTTAATTTTTTTTTAATTTAAATATTTAAAATAATGTTTTTCTTTTCATATACAATAAATCTACAATTTAACAAATAAAACTAAAATGTTTTCAAACCAAGCAATACTTTTACTGCTTCATCCAGGTTTAAAATTTATAATTTAAGGTATAATGTCAAACCCAATCGGTTTCTTTTCATATAAAAATAAAATTGATTTTAATTTTTCAGCAGATTTAATTTTTTTAATCTTGTAAAACTTATTCATGAATAAATAGAATTTTCATAAGGTGGAAATATATACATTAAAGAAAATATTTTGATTTATTTTTTAGAAGAAAGTTTTTAATAAGTTCAGTCATCAATGTAATATTTTTTTTAATCATTTCACTCCAGCAAAGGCAATAAAGCCACTAAGATGCAAGGGTTTACTAAGTGTTAGAGAATAAGAGAAAAAGAAAATGTTAAGAAGAGAGAGCAATGAAAAAACAGGAATTAAGACAGAAAATAACAATTGACATTGCATTTAAATTTTTGAAGATCAAAGTTGACTGGGAAGCAAGAATGCAGAAGAGAGTTCCACAAGTGAGAAGTGCGATAGAAGAAACTGTTAGCATAGAACTTATGGCTGCATCTAGTCATTTCAAATGTATATTCATAGGACCTTGCTGCCAATCTAGTATTACATTTAAATTTATAAAGTCTAGATACGACAGAGGAAAGTTCATCAGAACAATTACCATGAAATTATTTATTGTAAAAGGTACTGTGTAGCTATCTTACAACAGCGGAGAAGTGACTGAAGTCAAGATACCAGGTCAGGACCAATATCATTGCAGATTCTTCTTTGTATCTTATCAAGAATCTCTAAATATATAGCAGAAGCACTAAACCAAATGTGGCAGCAATATTCAATGCATGGACAAATAAATGTGCAAGATAGATTCTATCAAGAGAAACAGTCTAGTACGACATTGTGAATCAACTTTCTTAGCAGCAGACCTAGCAATTGATTCAATATAATCTTTTCACTTCATGTCAGCAGAAAATGTTAGCCCGAGAAGGCACAATGTGTCACTCTCCTGGAGAGTTAATGGAAGCCATGCTGATAGAAGGTAAAAGGGTTCTCTCCGATGATTAAAAGAGAGCAGTTTTGTTTTGGAGGCATATGTACAGAAAGTTTAATTAAATTTCTATAATTAATTAAATTTTTGTAAATTGTTTCTAAATGAGAGAGAAAACCAAGCTTCCAAATGTTTTCTATTGATTTTCAATGTTACACTTTCCAAACACAAATATCTCCATTTTATATTGAGGGTCACTCCAAAAGCAACATCTCCAATTTTATTATGTTGAGCCACATTAGAGGTGGATGGCAGCAGAGATTGAACATTCCAAGCAATAAAATACATCTTGATGTTTTCATCCTACTTATTTACCAAAGTAATTTTGACTTATTTACAATCTTCAAGTGGTAGTGTTCACTTTGGTATAAATCATTCACTTATATCTAAATCAATTACCCCTTAATCCAACATCATGACATCATTAAAAAAATTATAAAATTCATTTTCATTTTTTATAAAATTAGTTTTTCATTATTACACATGAAAAACATGAAATCAGGTTTGACAAAAAATTTCATTTTAATAATCATTTTTGCCTCTGTACTGCTTAAAACAGTACATAGACAAATTTGATAAATCCAAAAAAGTACATCAACATTAATATCACATTATAGAACATAAATCCTTACCTATGATATTTAAGATTATTTTGGTAATTTTCCTGTAGGAACTGCTTATAAAACACTGCCATCTCTTCAGGAGAAAGTGTTTGCTTTTTCAACCCAGGTGAAAGAAATCTTCGTTTATCAAGTTCTGCTTGTATAAACTCAGATTTTTTCTGTAATATGAAAATAAGGTTAAGACAATTTTTGTACACCAAGAAGAATGTAAAGTAAAGACTTAGATAAGTTTAGGAAGGCTTCAAAGCAAATAAAACTGTATGTTAATTTCTCAGAGTAACATTAAAGAACATTTACAGGAAAATTCTTACTTCATCCAAAATGTTTTATATGATTTGACATTAATATACACTAAAAATGACTTCCTTTTAAAATATTTTGCTTGTTTTTTTATTGTTTAGAAATAAATGAGCAAATGGATCGGTTAGTGACAACAGTAATCTGTCTATATCTCTGACATGAGGTATTATAATTACTTGCATTATTTACATTACTCAGACTGTTATCCTCATCTTCATTGCCATATTCGCACTCCGGCCTTCTTATGGAGGTGATTGGAATTTCAAACCAAACCCTTTATTTCATCCACCATGGAAGACCAACCAGAATACAATTAAGTTGCGTTATTTATTGTTCTCCGCTGTTAAGGCCTTTACTTTTGCAAAACATGTGGAGAAGTTAATTTGATTTTTCAATTTCAACTGTGAAGGGTACCTACAAGTATCACTATCATCTTATGAAATTTATATGATCTTATTTTTATATTAATCTCAGTTATGACATTTTTCCATAAATGAAATATCAAATCAAAATTAATAATAAAATGAATGGAAATACAAATAACACAGTAAAATGTAATAAATGTACATAAAATTATAGTATTTTATGTACACTTCTGATAAAATTTCATAAGAAAGGTACCTATAAATTAATTAGATACTTTTCTTATGAAATATGAAATTTAATCTCACTCTTAACAGTCTTATTTTAATTTCTTTATAATATATTTTCCATAAAGCATCGTAAACGTAAAGGTGAAAGCTAATTACAAAAAAAAATTAGAGCACTGAAAGTTTTCCTTAAAAATAACGAGGTAAATAATTTGTTCCCTTAAAGTTAAATTATTTCACGTTTCTCCTTCCATAGAACAAATTATCCTCACAGAATCTGTGAATATGTCATTCATTACCTGCTTTTTATTTTCAAATTACATCTTTTCAGCACAGAAGCTAAGTTAAGCTTGGTTCAAAATATTTTAAATAAACATTATAATTTCTGATTTTCTTAAAATAAGTTTTGAAAAAATGATAATTAATATTTAAAAGAATTTCAAAGTGAGATTTTCAGTTTTTTTATAAAATGGAAAAAAAATGGTCAATTTTGCTGACTCAAAAACAACAAGGTTTTTAACGAAAATTTTGCACGTGCTAGGAACGATTAAAAAATGTAAAAGAATACCCCCAAAATACTTTGATCTTTCCTCTTAATAATAACATAAACATTTAGACAATAAAATTTTGTTTTCGTCAAGCTTGGCGTCTTTTTAATCATGCTATCCTCTTTTTTTAGCGATCTCGTGGAGGTACCTAATTATACTGAAGATTTAGAACCAGCTACTAGGTTCATGATTTTATGGCCCATCTGTATCTATGTGGGCCATATACACTTCCATTTTTGTTGTGGATAAATTATTTTTATTTTATTTTTTCATACACAAACATAACTCAAACCAGCTTCTAAGCAAATTATATTTAATTGATAAAAACTAGTAGTGGTTAATTTTCATTTTATTCCAGTTAACCTTTGAATATTCTAGTTTCTATTTCAAATAATGATTACCTACAAGTTTTGTCTGACATTCTGGCTTTGTTTGGTTTGTTTTATGGCATATCAACCTCAATGCTGACAAGATTTTTATTATTGGTAATATTTTTTTTTTTTTAAATTTATTGCTGGTAATATTTTTTTCTATTCAAAAATGCATTGCTGGTAGCTGGGACTCTAACAAGTGCTATCACCCTGGGTCAGGATGGACCTGGGAACACCAGCAATTAAGAGATAGGTTCACACTCCTCAAAACCTCCTGATCAGTGGCCTTGCTGCCGGATGTAGTTTATCATCATACCCAGGACACTTCATTGTGGGGTAGGGGTCTTACCCCTCTGCAGAGGTGCAGTTGGCGTATTCTGAAACCCCAGCCAACAAGGCATCTGACATTCTGGATTGAAGTACAATTATTTCATTATATGAACTAATAACCTCATTTTTGCTTCCTTTTGGAATGTTTCATGTCCAAATCTATGTAACAAGTGAATACATTTTGTTGTTTTTTTTTGGCACTCTTATTAGGACAAAATTTAATATTACAAATGCAGCATGAATCTTTGTTACACAATTCAGTGATGAATTCAGCTTATGTCTTACATTTAAATCTATTTCATAATAGTAGTATTAATTTATCCTATCAGCAATCTCAGTGTAAAAATGAGTACTATACAGGAGCTAGAACAACAATACATAAATATTTTTAAAAAAACAAAACAAAAAAAAAAACAAGATTTTGGATATAACAGGCCTAAGAATCCTGAAATACAACCCTGTTGTGCCTTATTAAATAAAGACATTTATTTTTTGTTATCAATTTGTTTTAATCCCTAAGTTGGGTAGTTCACTGAATTGTACTTCTTAAATGGCAAGGAAGACACCATAATGGACATAGCCTACCAACAGAAGAGGCAGAACATCACCTGTGCCATACACAGTCATGTAAATTACCTAGTGCTTTGGGGTTAATTAAATGCCTTGTAGGTAGGCATGAAAAAAAAATCTGCATAATTGACTGAGGCACACATAAAAGCCAGCAAATTTTTTCTTTAGGAGAAAACAAGGATAACACACAGTGAGGAATATATTTGAATGAGCCAGCTGTGAGGTTCATGGATAAAGACTTGGCAGTGAATAATGTGAAGCAGATTAATACAGATATATTACTACAGATACAAACCAGATTGGTATAGTCCCATAAGATTTGCAATTAGACAAAAGAGGAGTTGATAGTGCAATCCCTAAAAAGAATATTATACTAAAACAATATCAATATAAAATAAAAGTGAATTAAAAGAGTCTACTTGAAATTCCCTAAAGGCTTCTAGCTTCAACACACATCTGAGAATGGCACTTAAAAACAATTCAAAAACTATATCTATTGAAATAGCTTCAATAAAATTGTTGTGTCAATCAAATCACCTCCATTTCAATTTATATGAAGAGTTAATAATTAGATCAGAAATCCTTGTAAATGTTGCCTACCTTATAAAACATGATATTCTGCCTTGACCAAAAATGTTGATTAAAATCTTGTAATGCTTTTCTCTTTAACCTCAGGTTTTTCTCTGCTTGCGTCTCATCAGTGGGTATGTAAAAATGAACTGGACGCAAGTTGGACTGTTTGTCCACGGGACCAATCCAGTCACAGGTAACATTTTTAGGGGCTTCAGATTCTGGAATCTTCACAGACTTTTTCTGTAAATATTGAAAAACAAGAAAATTAGAATAAGATTTCATGTAACTATTCTATCTAGCAAGCAAGTGAATGATTGCAGATGAATGTGGGCGTGGAAAAACATAACAGTCACTACAGTATTAGTTATATGCAAACTTAAATCATCAATCAATCAGTTACCAAAAATCTGCTCTGAATTATACAATAAAAAATGAAATAAAACATTAATTATAAAAGCTTTTATGAATAAGATATATTATGGACACTACTGACTTAAGAAAAAATTTTTAGATGAATAATGAATTTTTTTTTTTTAAATAATAATTTTTTTTTTTTAAATTTTACTTAGAATAATTTATAAAATTTTAAATCATTTAAAATTTTGAATTAATTTGTACAAGTTAGGCAGTATTAAGTAAAAACTATATTTACTAATCATAAATTGAAAAGCTTACTACAATTCAGCAACCCAAGTATTTTAAAAAGAATTTTTGTTTTGTGTGTGTATAATAAACATGCCAAATTTTTTAAATACAGACGTCCATACAAGACATTATCAGAAAATTAGAGCTGTAACTATAGTAAATTTAAAGCTAAACTACCTAAAATTCAATAGAATCTTAGATTACGGAGAATTTTTTCCTAAATTTTTTAGATTCCTGTGCAGTTGAAAATGTATATAAAAAAGGACTGACGTTATATACCTCAACTAATTTTTATGTCTCCTGTTGAAAAAATTATTTGAAATTTCCAGTTGTCAATAAAGCTGCCAGAATGTCAATAAAGCTTTCAACACCTTAAATAAACAGTAAACAGTAAACACCTACTGTCAGGTTGAAAAATGCATTTATGCGATATTCTAAAGTAAATTAAACTAAAAAAAAGTAATATTTGTTTCAAATCAGGTTAATTAAAGTTTAAATCAGCTACAATTCCACAAATAAAGTTTCAGAAAAGTATATTTATTTTTGAAAGATTTTTTAATAAAGACAATTTCATAGTGCTGACAGATGGCTACAAATATAAAATTAACGATTAAAAAAATAAAATAAAACAAAACTCCTTCCAGTCAATTTAAATTAGTTTTTAAATACAACAAAGTATTTTTTACTTACTGGAAATATTAAATTTAATCTATTAGCTTGAAATTAAAACTAAAATAAAAACTTCAAGAAAGATTTTTATAAACCCTATCACGTTTCTTCGGAAGTACCTACCTAAGGAAACAGAAAATACCTTTCCTAACATTTTTCCAGGCCTTGAGGTACTTTTTCGTTTCAATTCACGAAATAAAGGGAACAAACTCTTTAATTTCCATGTCTTTTGATACCTTCTTTCTACTTATCAATCGTCCTTCCAACATAAACTACCGATGAATTAAAAAGAAAATATGTAATGGGTTGTACTTACAGAACCATACTGTAAGTAAATAAATCATATTATCTTATACCAGTGAAGGTAATTAAGAACATTAAAATTACTGCAACGTATGCAGCACAGCATTTCGAACAGTTCATGAAGGACTACGACACATCCAGTTTCTATCGATAAGAATTTATTGAATTAGACATTATTATTCGCTGTGTAAACAATTTATTATCATTATTAGTAAAAAGTAATTTTTATAGTATGTTGCAGTATTCTGTCTTATTTTTAAAATTAAGACTGTTCAAGTAATTTGTTGTTCATTCACCAAATGAAAATAAGTTCTCTTTCTTTTATTTATTGAATTTACTGACATAAAACGGAATGATGAAAAATGTTTAAACTAAAAGTAAAAACAAATATAAAATGTTCGGAACGATTCAATGTGTAGGTCCTAGGATAGGATGTGATCATTTATGACATTTATAAATAAATTTTATAAATAAAACAAACGATAAATTTTAACAATTTGCGAAAAGCAATTGCTAATTTTTAAAAACAGTTTTAATAAAAATATAAAGATAGATAGTTACTGCTTTATTTCCTGATGATGTGGTCAGCCACCTCTTTTCCGTCCAATAAAAAACGGAAAGCAGGCGACGAGAGAACAACAGAGGGCAAACACCGTATTCCATTAAAGCACCATGTTGAAATAAAGTAAAAGCAAAAATTGAATCATTTAAAAACGCATTTCAAAAAGCGAAACGAAATAGAGTGGCGCGAAACGAACCATAAAATGATATATTAAAGGGTCGTTTATTAGTACAATGCGAAGATTCAAGAACATTATGATTCTTTTTAATTTCAAAACATTATTATATTAGCTAAAAAAAAAGTAACCAAATTGCATGATCACACTCCAAACAGTATTTATGCTGATTCATTTTAAAATAAACATTAAAACTTGTAGAAATAAAAACTAAAATCTAAATGTTGAAATTCTGAATTCCAAATACTTTTAGTTTTTGCTTTCATCATAATTAACCTTTAAAATATAAAGAAATTGTTTCTTAATTTTTCCATATACAAAAAACTACCAATTAACAATTCTTTAAATGCATAATCCTTACTCAGGAAGAGGCACAGTGGAGGAATCAGAGAGCAGAGTTCAAGTTCCATTCAAGTTCACAAGACTGATGTATGTGCTAATACCCTTGGGAAAGATATGAATCCATCTCTTCTCCCTCCAGCTATGGGTAAATAGCAGGACAGACTGGGTCCTATACTCTAGGAGAAGGAAAATTCTGGGTTTCAGCAAGGTAGCCTGGATTGGGCTCCATCAGGCTACCTTGCTGTTATTGTGGTACATGTAGTGTTCCTACAACCCTAATGGGTTAGAGGATTTGAGATCATGATTGTGAATTCTTATGCAGTCTAGAATTGAATCAAGAAAAATTTACTTACAATAATTTATGTAAAAATAAAAATAATTGCAGGGAGATGCTCAAAATATCCTTGTGAGTGAAGAAAGTAAGCTAAGTAGAGAAAAATGTTCAGAAGAAAATGGATACTTACAGTAGTAGCTGAAGTTATAAAAGTCCTTGGTATAGAGTGTAAAGAGTCACCAAAGTTCACAAAGCTCTCAGCCAGTCCATTGAAGAGAGAATTTAGAGTCAATAATTTTTTATTGAGCTGTTCAGTGGTTGGTAAGTTGATAAAGTAGTGGGAGCATCCCTTGGTTGAATGGAAGGAATTGCAGAATGAATGTTGTAGAAAACTTTCAAAAGTTGATACTGTTTTGTAGAATTATAATGGAAAAGAATGAGTTATCTTTGTATATTTAATGAAAACTTGGTCTTGCGTGTGTATGTTTGTTTCAAATAAACATATTCAAAATTATTTGTTTTTGTATGTTGTCTCAGTGTTCTTTGCAGGTCACAGATATCTCAAAATCTAGTGACAATTTTTCTCAACTTGCTGACCTACATCTTTTAAGTGCTCACTCACAAATGGAATCATGACAATTACTGACTAAGCAGGCTGACAGCCTATTTTATACCTGCTATGACTTGCTCAATAAACCCTTTTTCAAAATTGTCTCAGGTTTCAAATTTCATCTTTTTGATTGATCAATAATTATCTTGAGAAGTAATCTTTCTTGCTTTCTTCTACCACCCTGTCTAGGAGGTCCTGTAGTTTTCTTTCAGATTCTGCCTTCAACACTGTGGCATCTGTGTATCTTATATTGTTAAGATTAAGATACAAATAACCAATGACTATTTTGTTGAAAAGTTACTTTCCATATTGAATAAGAAAAGAAAGAAAAACAAATCATAATATTTGCAGTTACAAATATTGGTTTATCTTTTTATGAATGGCTTTTCAATAACTTTAAATGCTGACCAATTTTAGTTTCCACAAGCTCAACTCATTATCTTAGCTTTTAGATTTTTTTAAATGTTGTAAATAATAAAGTTTACAGTTTATTTACTTTTACTTTTTCTGCAAGTTCATAAATTTTTGTGTAGTATCACTCTTCAAAATGTCCTTCACTTGAAAAATTTTCAAGTTATAATGCCTGTGATACTATTTGTCAGTGTCACAGTAAAATGGAAGTAAGTTTTGTTAAAACATAAGAAAGTGTTATGTGCTGAGAGACATTGAAACAAGAAGGGTTAATGCCAAAAACCTGTAGAAAGAATTGAGGATTTAATTCACACATAAATGACTTGAATTGTATGTCGAGCAGTTTGAGCAATGGAAATGTAACCCAGACTTAGGGGGTAATGATGATTGACATTTTTTCTACGCAGCTGAAAATGCAAGCTGTAAAGTGGAAATTTCATTTTTCGTAAACAACGAATTTGGAGTTGATTCCCCTGGTTGAAATTTGAGTTGAAATACCAGGAGTGAGTGGATAAGCCACCCACGTTCACTGATGAGATTTAGTGAGAGGTAATAATATGAAAGAGTTGAAGAAGGGAATTTCCAAGAATTATCGAATTCTCTTTGCCAGTTTGGGTAAATGTCAATAAATACAAATGCGTGAAGCGAATTCAGAAGATAAGTCACAGAAGAGAGAAGAGAGGCAGAAAAGATGGGGATAAGACCAGAGACAGGAAATGAGCCCATGTGATTATCTGCTTATGAAAGCCTCCACCTTCAGCTTTGTACCGAACCTTACCAACAACAGCGCACAAGATTTTGCTAGGTCAACAATAATATCACTTCCAATTTAGGTGCAGCTGATAATTAATTGCATATGAACACTAATATAAATCAATCATTGTACAAAGAACTGATATAAAAGTTGTATTTACTTTTGTTCAATTTATTTGAGCATTTTCTTTCCTGTACATCTTCACCCTGCTTGGACCAGCCCAACACGAAGATACCTGCAACGATTTGATCTTGGCTGCTTTATGATCAACTTAAATCACAATGTCGGATAAGGTTAGCTTTCAATTGAAGCAGTCACTTCAGCAATGAGCTGTGGTGTTGGAAGTCTTGGATGACCGGGGAGGGTGTTGCACAATTACATTTGGTGGCCGTGACCAAGGATTAACCTTGAGAACTGCATTTAGTCTCTGTGAGCCGTGATTGACCCTAAAAGACTACAATTTGGTGTGGATCTGATCTTAGGTTGACTACAACCAACCCAAGGAATCAGACAACAGAAAAGGAATGGGAACCAACAGACTCTGGTTATTTTGACCATACAGTTCTAAAAATACACTCTGTAATTTTTTTTATACTCTCAATAAATTGACAGTAACCCAGGAACAAGTGACAACAAGTGATGATGATGATTTGCTACATTTTCAATCATTTTCATTTTTTGATTTTTCTCAGTTTAAGTTGATTTATTTGACTTGACTGACCACAGATCAGAGAGGGCTGAAGTGGTAGATATTGAGGATGAGAGGGTTATATTCCTTAGAATTGGAAACAGCTATAATGGAATTCCAGTGGGAAGATATGAAAAATTACCTAAAGGGAATAGAACTACTACAAATGAGAGAAAAGAGAGCAGTAGTTCCCATAGTGGAAAAAGTGCTAAATGTTCTGTTTGGGACAGTAACTGAAGAGGACATCCAAGTTATAAGGAGAAAACTGAGGGAAGTAGAGAAAAGTCAAAGAATTCAGGTGGCAGGAGAAAATGTATTAACACTGCATGTGACAAGGTTAGAGCTGGCAAAGAATAGGGCCATTATCAATTGGTTAATAAACAACATGAGAGAACTAAGACAGGAGGTAGTTAATAGTTCGGAAGCTGTAACAGCTGAGTTGCAAAAATTGAGCGGGTTTATGCAACAGTGTTTTCAGTTGATAACTATTGCTAATAAGGTGCAACAGACTAGTCAGTCCCTGACGATTTTATTGGAGCATTTGAGAGCTCAATTAGATATAGTATTATTGAGATACCTGTCCCCAAGCATAGTGGCCCCTGAGCACTTGAAGGAATTATTGCTAAAAATACAGACTGAGTTACCGCATCATTTGAGGCTACCGGTGGATTCAACCAAGAAATTATGGAAATATTACAACACATTGGGTTGTAGAAAATAAGAAATTGCTAGAAAATAAGAAATTATTGGTTGTGGTGTCCATTCCATTGTTAGACAGTGGAAGTATTTTTGAAATATATCAAATTATAAATTTATCTATTCCCCACCCACAAGCAGAGCAGGGCCTAGATATGAAATTGAGGCAGTGTATGTAGCTTTGAATTCAGCTAAGATGATATTTATGATGCTGACAGCAGAGGAAGCAAGGAAATGTGATGATGTCTTGAAAACATGTACTTCACTAAGGCCTATATATGTGACACGTAGTCACAGATTATATATACTTGAACTGTTTAAAGACAACAGAGAAGAGATTAATAAGAATTGCCATGTAGAGATACTGCTAAACACTGTGTTGCCGCAAGTTATCAGTATAGCTGATGGAGTTTGGGCGGTGACCACACAAAACCGATTGAACTGTCTAGGGTATGTAGGGGAGAACCTACTAGGACACTGAGAGGTAAACTGTCATTGTCTTTGATAGAGCTACTCCTAGGGTGTTCAGCATTTGGGATATTCCTCTGCCTACCCCCATATTACCAAACCAAAAAGAGATATAAAGAAAAGAACTCAATTATTGACATAGCTAATTGCACAGAATTATGAGAGCTAGTAATAAGCGAATTCTCTGAAGTTACACTAGAAAAGATGCCAGAGTTATTAAAGCCAATAAAAAGGATTAATATGAAATGATTAAAGGGCAGATTAAATGATTTGGGAAGAGGAAATATGGTTTGGACAGTAGGAGGATAATGATAAATCGGCCAGCTGTGATGGGCACCATGTTAATCATTGCTGCAATATGGAAACTTAGAAATTATAGAGAGAAATTGATTAATGATGTTTTGGAGAGCATGCAACAACCCAAGAAAGGAATTCTGATCAGTAATCTTTACCCAAACAGGTCAAATATCAATGAGGAAGGAGCCGGATCAAACTCATCAGAAGTAGAAATGGAGCCAGTACCTATTGAAATGGAACTGATACCTGTTGAAAAAGAACCAAAACATCCCACTGTGGAGAGAAGAATGGTACCAAACCATAAAACATACACCCACACAACAAACTTTGTATGATAAACTTTGCATGATAAATAAAAATGTTACAAGACCAGTAGAAACATTGCATGACATATAGAAACATTGAATGAAAATTATTCTTTTTCTATTACTACTGCATGATTTAGTATGCATGACAATTAGTATACTAGTAGATTTTGGTTTGAGATCTCATTTACTAGTAAATGACAGGAGAGATTTGGGAGGAATGTGATGCTATTTGTCAGTGCTGTGGTAAAACAAAAAATTTTTGTTAAAACATAAAGTGTTATCTACTGAGATACATTGAAATGAGAATGATCAATAAAAAAACTCATTAAAAGAATTAAGGATTTAATTCACACATAAATGACTTAAATTGTATGTCAAGCAGTTTGAACAATGGAAAAGTGACCCAGACTTAGGAGGTAATGATGATTGACTTGTGTTCTACGCAGCTGAAAATGCAAGCTGTAAAGCAAAAATTTCATTTTTCTTAAACAACGAATTTGGAGTTGATTCCCCTGGTTGAAAGTTGAGTTGAAATACCAGGAGTGAGTAGATAAGCCACCCGCGCTCACTGAGGAGATTTAGTGAGAGGTAATAATATGAAAGAGTGGAAGAAGGGAATTCCCCAGAATTATCGAATTCTCTTTGCCAGTTTGGGCAAATGTCTATAAATACAACTGCACAAAGCAAATTAGGCAGAAGAAAGAAGAGAATCAGAATAGACAGAGGCAAGACTAGAGACAGGAGAGAGGTTCACATGATTATCTGCCAACAAAAGCCTCCAACTTCAGCCTTGTGCCAAACTTTACCAAAGCAGCAAACTAAACTTTGCCAAGTCAACAACGATAATATCACTTCCAATTTAGATGTGGGTTGGGCTGATAATTAATTGCATGCAACTCTGATATAAACCAATTATTGAATGAAGGACTGATATAAAAACTATTTACTTTTGTTTAATTTATTTGAATGTTATTTTTTTCCTGTACACTTTTGCCCTCCTTGGACTAGCCCAATACGAAGATGCCTGCAGCAATTCGATCTTGGCTGCCTTATGATCAACTTAAATCACAACGTGGGATAAGGTTAATTATGTTTTGAAGCAGTCACTTCAGTGACCAGCCTTGGTGTTGAAAGTCTTGGATGACTGGGGAGGATATTCCAAGATTACATGTCTTTCAATGTATTCTTTGTTCTTGAAATCAAAATTTCCTTTTTTAAACTCCACAAACAATTCTATGCATCATCTCCATAAGCATCAATGATCTATTGCTAACATTGCAGATTAAACATTAAAAGACAACAAAATCAAATGTCCATTTTTACTTTCACCAAAAAATGTAAGATCATCTCATGTCAGTAAATTGAACTATTTCATGAATCCCATCAACACCATGTGTAAAGCAAGGGTTACCTCCCCAGGTGTATTAACACACCGATTAATAAAAATATGTCTTCCACGAAGCTTGACTTAAATATCTATGCCTAACCATTAAATGTATCCTACTTACCATTACAATGTCATAACTTAATTTTACTGAACATGGAAAATGTATCTTAACATTATATGTTATTATTACAAAAAATACATCTTCGTATTTTCTTAGTGTTATTTTATATATTTCAATTTACTTCTTTCTTTGAAGCAGTAATTAAAGCAAATAAATACAATGTGAGATTACTCCATCTTGTCTGCCAGGGGGCTTCTCTTAATGTCCACCAGGTGTTGTGATAAAACAGTATAAAAAGAAAAATCGCAAACTCTCTCTCTTTTATATTTCTCTTTTCAATCACAGGTTACCATGGTGGAAAGATGTGTCAAACATTATCATGGTCACATGAGTTTTTTTCAAACAGCAAATAATGTAATGATATTATTGTGTTGAATGCAGTGTGATATATAGTTCATAGAAGGGATACTTTTTAATCCATGAACTATATATCACACTGCATTCAACATAATATCATTACATTATTTGCTGTTTGAAAAAAACTCATGTGACCATGATAATATCTTTGCAACAGCCTATCACATAAATATATATCTCCCTCCAACACAAGAAAATATTCCAGTTCAACACACATGACAACACTACTACAAACTGATGATTCCCATAACAAGCAATTGACCTAATGCCATTACAAGGTTTCAAAGAAACATTGTCAGTCACTTTTTCCCTCACAGTAGAAAGTTAGTAGTTTGTTGAAGAATAGATTTTTCTCTCCTTTTCTGAGCAATGTCACACCTTCTTCTGTATTTAAGTATATATAAAATTTATGTATATGTTGAATTAGTTTATTTTTGGAGATTGTTAAAATTTTCTCCTATATTTCATTAGGGAACTTACAGTTAATCTAACCGGACCTCTACATAAATATCAATTTTGGGTTCCCTTCAACATTATCAAACTTAAAAGTGATCAAAAAGTTATATTTTTAAATTGAATAGTTTGAATTCCTATAGCAATATAAAAAAAGATATGTATGTTTAATAATTAGACATTTATATTGGAATAAATCATTTTCTTGGCAACAAATATCAAATGCTCATGAAAACATTTAATTAAATTAAAAAATAACTCTTTTTTTCAAGTCTAAGACATAAAAGACTTTGATGTTCAAAATATTGAAATAAACTGATGACATTATTGGAAAAAGCTGAAGTTTACGTTAAGTTGCACAGAGACATATTGCACAATATGTGCAAGTTCTTCAAACTGAACAAATCCGAAATGTATAATACTCTATGAACATAGTTTTTTAAATCTTCATCAATTATGATGAAACTATTAGAAATTATTTATATTGATTATAATTTGTTTCTATTAAATATTGGCTCTTAGAGAAAGATAAATATCACCTTGCCATACAACATCTCAGTTTGTTTTCATCCTTTGTAGACATCAAAACTTAACAACAACATTATAATTATATTTTCAAAAATCTTAAATTTTAGAATTTCAAACATTCTTTAAGTATGAAGCCATTCTTTTATGATAGAAAGACTTACAAGAGATAACAACTTTTTTCTTTACACCCATTCAACTAACATAGAAATCAGTTATCAGAAGAAAAGTTTTTGTTATTTTTTATACAAACATAATCCTTTATATTTTAAAATTATTTTTCTGAATTTGATGTGGCAAATATAAATATTTCACTCCTTCAATTTAAATGTGTGTAATTTAGAAGAAGTTAGTAAAATAAAAACTTGGCAAATTTATTTATCTTACATGAAACAATTCTGGTAGGTAATGAATTAAATCACATCCATTCCATACTTTTAGGTAAGGGGCCAAACAACTTTTTTCAGAACTAAATCAAATTAATACCTTTTTCATTACTTTTGAACAAAAGTTCTTCGATTTATGACACAGGAACATTGAGTTACAAAAAAGTCATAACTCTAATGGACACGCGTTTTAAGGTTAAAAATGATTTTAAAGGTAAATAAGTCAATTTTCATGGAATCAGAATTATTTACCTTGTATTCTATTTATTAACTATTGCATCTAATTTGGTATCTGTCTATATTTCTGAGATGAGGTATTATGTACACCATTTACATTATTTGGACTATTGTCTTCATCTTTGTTGCCATATTGTTATGATCCAGGTCCTTGTACCACGGTGATGGTCCAAGGTAGAACCAATAAAGAAGAACTCGAACACGGATATGGAATAACACAGATATATTACAAACAGGAATATATACAGAGAAGTAGAAAGTATTAGTACGAACAATCAGGTTTAGTAGGGAGAACAATGTAGTCTCGACCAGTATCACTATTCCAATGTCTTGTAGTAATTGTCTGAATGCGACTCTGTTTCGGACTGCTTCTGACTCGACTGACTGACTCACTCGCTCTGACTGACTGACAGACTCCTGACGGACTTCTGACGGACATCAATTCAGACTGAACGGTATTTAGTCACCACCCCATGAGGGCATCATGTGGCACAAGGCCGGTTTAACGTGGGATCTCCGAGCCCGTGGGATCTCCGAGCCCATGGGATCTCCGAGCCCGTGGGATCTCCGAGCCCGTGGGATCTCCGAGCCCGTGGGCTCAGCCAAAAATATGCCCATTGAACCCGTATAAACGGGTTCAGAGTCGGTTTACCTCCCTGAAAGAGACTACGCCCTTCGGCGTAGCCTCGTTCGGGTTCCTCCCTGCCCGAAGGTAGATAGTTAAACCAATCAGCCGATCAGCCGGTCGCCCGACTTCAGACTGAACTCCCTGCTTCCTCTTGAGGCGCAGTATTTATTACGTATAGAATAGTCCATTATGTTATTATGGGTAAGGTCCCATAACACATATTTATCACAACGTTTTGGCCGTTGTATGCTCCGGCCTTCTTCATTAAGGACACATGGCACAGTGGATAAAGGCATTGGTTAGATCCAGTGACAAGACCCAAAGAGTTGTGAGTTCAATACCTGGCTAAGGCAGTGGAGAACTTAGAGAGGGGAATTAACAGGAGATAACTGATAACTGACATCCATTAGATATGACACATGGAACTAGAACAGTCTATGCCAGCAAGCGAAATAAAGGGTTCAGTTTGACATTCCAACCACCTGAAGAAGGCTGGAGCACACAACGGCTGAAACGTTGTGATAAACATGGCAACAAAGATGAGGACAATAGTCTGAATAAAGTAAATAGTGTGAATCTAATTTGTATAATATTTCTATTTCTCTGAATATTAGATCACTGTCTTAAGAAATAGCATAATTACATTCTCAAGTAGTTTACTCAATAAATTTCCATTCAGAATTTTATTTTCAATTGAGTAATAAGTTTTCTCCCTTGAATTGTAATCATGTCTTCTCTTCATTCTTTTACACGCAAATCCTCCTAAGAAAAGTATGAATCCGTCTCTTCTATCAGTAGATATGAGTTTAATAACAGAAAATACTGGGTCCTACAGTCTTGGTTGGCAACCAGTCTACCACAGAAAGATGTGGCAGCCTAATGCAGGAAAATTTTATACCTAGTGAGTCATGAATTAAAAGAGACATGATCATGCAAATCATGTATCACATATGACACTTAAATGATTGAAGCTTAGTACAGCAAAAGGCCAAAAATAGTAGTAGAAATGATTGTGTTAATGAAGTATTAGTATTCAAAAGGAAAGTAACATTATTCAAAATTTTGATTTTGCTTGGGCTCACCCATCAATATCTGGCACCAAGGTAAAATATACAATTGTCTCAGGCAAAAATTAGGCTTACATTTGATATTTTGGTGATGTTTCATTCATGTCACCTTGTCATGTTAATGTGCCATGCTGGAGAACTGTGAGTAACAGACAAAATATACTGTATGCTTATCTGTAACAATCCATGGTGTGGCTAACTCTGACTACTAGTAGCTGCGGGCACTACGCTTTATTGAAATCTGATAGTTACAAGGGAATTAACTCTGTATTTATATTTATTAATACATCACATCACCGAAAGCAATCTGTAATTTAATTTCAGTTTTCTCTTACATAAATGCTAAAGGTTTATATATTTTTACTTTATGATTTCCACACACTCACATGAAATGGAGGCAGAAGAAAATTTTTGATTGCAAATATTATATAGAATTCAAATTTTAAACCTCATAATTTATAAAAAATAATTTAAAACTACTTTTAATCAAGGAAAATTTCATGGTTCTACTATTTTAATATTCTGATGATTCTGATAATTCTTAAGTTAATGATTACATAAACTCAATTGCAAGTTCTACAGCAATAAAATATCCATAGAAATTCTCTTATCACATTGTTAAATATTTGAGCTTAACAACTTTAACAAAATACTGCAATTGAACATAACTGTCATGAATATGAATGATGGTCATTATTTTAAGAAGTGGGTACAAATGAAAAGATTTGAAATACACAACTTTTTCCATTTTATTGAAACAGTTGCTAAACACTTCTTTCTTTCTTTCTTTCTTTCTTTCTTTCTTCTCACTGAAACCAAGTAATGTTTTTTCCCTCTCTTTCCATGCATCTATAAGGCATTGCCAGGGTATAACAGTCATGTAAACTAGGGAGGGATAAACACAAATAATAGGGTGTATAAAATAATAATATTCCTTATGGAAAAAAAATTATAAATTAATGGCCTATTAATTTACCTTCTGCTTTCAGTTAAAAAAATTTTAAATCATTAAATTATTGTTTTCAATGACGACTGATAAATATTTTTCTTATAATTAATAATTTCCCTGTATCATTAAATATACAAGTAAATAATTTCACATAAATGTTTACTTTTAAATCATAAATATATACAACAAAACGTATATGAAAGGAAAATTTTGTAAATTTTTTATTCAGTTTTTTTTTAGTGTCTTTACAGTTTGTTTTTTTATGAGAACTAAGAGTGTGTAGAAATTATTCATAGTGATTATTACCTGGAGCACTTTCAGTTAATACTTTAACCATTTTCAGAGTGTGCAGGAAGGTAATTTTTCATTGTTAGTATATTTTCTTTTTGTTTCCAATACTGTATTGTATAAGCATTGTAGTAATTTGTATTGAAGTTCTTGCTTATAGTCAAGATATTATGATTGGTTTCAAAGTAAGTGATACTGAGTATAAATCTGTAGGTTTTTCTTGGGAATGATTCTCTTATCTTTGAATGTCTTTTACAACTAGATGGTTTTAAAATGACAGTATTAATTATGAAGAATTTTTCTTATGAGTATGGAGAGTTGGGTTTGAACGTTAAATGCTTTGCTATCAAAATCCAAGCTCCAGACCACTAATGTTGTTTACCAGTTTAATTATCCTGTACAGGATTGTAAACCTGAAAATAAAGAAAAATCTAAAAGATGAATACATTGGTTACACAACTAAATTTTTAAGTAGATATCTAACTAACCATATGCGTAATCTTAGTTCGGTATTGAGTAGATATACGACAATAGTCTTTGGCAGTTTAGTTGTATTTCAATTGTTGATTTACCAACTTGTGCTTGTAAACAATGAGACAGCTTTTTTTCTCTTGGTGATTTATTTGATTGTTTCCCAAAACTTGTCAATACTTTTCCAAATGCTTTCTAAGTTTTCTTCATTTTCTGCAGATGCAGGTGTTATAGACAAGAATATGGTTGCAACAAAGAAATACGACAACAGCAGAAATAGCTTTACATGATTTATTTCAATAGGAACGTGGACAGCCACCTTGTGGTATAATTCATAAGCTGGCTTCTGATCTAGGTTGATCTCTCATAGTAGTTCTCACTGGTTGGCATGGCGCTTCTCCTGCTGACTGCTGCTGACTGACCGTGACAGGTCTCTTCCCTGGCCTCCTGTTGACTGCTGTTGTACTTCTCTGTGTGACCCCTTTTATGGCATTTTTTATGGCTTAACAGGCTAGTAAAATGACGCAAGTATAATTAGGAGGGAAGCATTATTATTGGTCGAAAAATAGAAACACTTTAAAATATTATTTTATTTTTCAACCGGAACTCGTGCATCGGGCCTATGCGTAAAAAATGATAATGGTCATTTTGTGACGCGGCCTTGTCCCATTCACATCCAGCTCTCGCTCGGTATGTTAGTTTATTTGCCTGCAAATCAGCCAAGATATGTCTTATTTTATTTTATAACACAGGTGATGTATGAATAGTGAATTGAAATTAAGTGAATTGGGAAACGAATGGATATATCCAATTCTCCCCAGCTATAAATAATAGGACTTTTATCTGGAAAAATCATTGTTATACTCAAAAGTTGCTAATGCAATATTCACTCACAAAAATAATTATTCTTACAAGCCAAGATATTTTTTGGCTTTAAATAACCCACAAAGGGTTGATAAACTGTAAAGAGATAAATGAATCAATCAATTATTTCTGCAATTAATAAGTTTCTTTTTAACTGTCCTTCCCATTGTTATAACATTGACAGCTTTTTCCTCGAGGTATTTCCATAGGCTGATTATATCTGACATCATTATTATCAGCACTAATCCAATTATGAAATCAAAATTCCATATTCAATAATGCACTTCTTATTGTATGTTTTTGGGAGTCTTGATCAAGCTAAGTTATTTAATATATGAGATAATTACTCTCTCACAGCTTTTATATCTACACAAGCACCTTGTTACATTTTGAGATTTAAACATCTATGAGATATCTTTTCCATTGAATATAATGATTTCAAAGAATGGATACTATTTAGGACTAGCCATCAGAAAATTCTAAGTAGTTCCTAAAGGATAGCAGAGAGGTTCCATTTCTGTCATTACATTTTGGATATCAAACTTTAGCCCATAACAGTAGACAAAGGTAACAAGTTGATAACATTTCTTCATTCTTCTTTTTATATATAAAATTCTGTGACTTCTATTAATCTGTCTGTCCATCCATCAGACCCTCTAAAATAGCCATACACTGACTGATTGAAAGCAAATTTTGTGGAGAAGTGCAAACAGGTAACAGGCTACAAAGTACAAATGGTTTTACTAGGGTGTGCAGCTTAGTACAATAAATTTTCATTCATTTTTTAGGAAAAATTAAGTTTTATTATTTAACAGACAAAATACTGGGTCCAAGCCTATGTAGAAATTATCAACCATTCTTATCGTGAGTTATAGAGCTTTCAACCATTCTCTGGTTATCCTCAAAAATAAATCATAGGTATTATTTGTCAGGAGAAAATGGGATAATGAATGCAAACTGACATTGTATTGGTATCATTTCTGTTAGGAAACATTGTTATTGGAGAAATCAAGGAAAGTCACTGGTTTATATAGATATTGCTAAAGAATTAATGGATTTATTCTGAATCTGAAATTTTTCTTTTATCAAATACAAGGGCTGTTCAAGGTAGAGGGTTACTATGTGGTGTTGTATGAACATAAGAAAAGGCATGAAGCACAGTTAATGAGGTTATGCAGGAAAGATGATAGTTACCCTAGCCTTGAAGAGGTCAATACTGTAGTGATCAGGCAAACATTCCGCTGGGAGTATGTTAATTCAGTATGTATTCATATAGAGAAAAAATAAGCTATTTTGATTACATTGGAACAATCTTTAAGATTACTGGATGTGAACATTAAACAAAAGACCTAAAAATTTAAACAATTTACATTCATTGATCTTCTGTATATAAAATTCTGTGATTTCCATTAGTCCCTCTGTCACACCTGCTAAAATAGCCATATACATTGACCTATCGAAACCAAATTTTGGGGAGAAATGCAAACAAGTAAGGGGTTACAAAGTACATTTGGTTTTACTAGAGTGCCTAGCTTAGTACAATAAATTTTCATTAATATTTTTGGAAAAATTAAAAGTTTTATTATTTAACATGCAAAATATGCCCACTAATTTAAAAACAATTTAGTGATTAAAATAGCAAATACTTATTTAATAAAAATGCAATATTGTTTTTTGCATATCTTTTCTTTAAGTTCTTATATACAAGAATCGAGTTTCCTATCTGTTCTGCATTTGCGAGAACTATAAACAAATCACAAGGTTAAACATTTCAAAAAGTTACAATTTAACTCCAGAAAGAAATATTTATGCATGACCATTTGTATGGTGAATGCTCAAGAGTAAGAAATCCTAAGAATTTATTCTTTGCTGTTAAAAATGAAAAAAGAAATTTTCTTAAAAAATATTGTTTACCAAGAAGTCCTATAAAATTAAATTAAAGAAATTATTAAACCATGAAGTAGGGTTTTTGGCAAAGTATTTTTCCAAACAAATCGGCTTATTCAAATTTCATTGATTGGTTTGCAAAATTGAACAAAAATTGAGTTTGTAAATCTTGACAAAAATATTAGCTATAACTTCAACAATACGAAATAATGTCAGGATTTCAACATGTGTCAGTGTGTTGCAAAAACTTCTAGTATTGTAAACCCTATATGAACACCACACATATTTGCTGTGGCATCAAAATATTATCCAACAATTTTGTCAAGTTTCAATTCCAGTTTGCTGAGTACATCGTTCAGTAGAAGAAAAAGAATTGCATAACATTTGATGAAAGACTTCCTATTTTCTAATTCAATGTTTAATTTTTATATTGTGACTCTAATCAAAACCTGATATGTGATCAACATGGACAGAATATCTTAAATATATTGTTTTTTATTATTTGATATGTGCATAGTGTAATAGTTGTCACCACAGAAAGTGGAATTAGTGTGCTGGGTTCAAATTTTGACTGACTTTGCTGCATTCACTTTTTCATAAACACTCCTGGGAAAGGTATAAATCCATCTCTTCTCTCCCTGTTATAGGCTAGATAAAGGGGCAGACAGGAATATCCAGTCTTGGTTGGCAACCAGTCTAGGAGTAGAACAACACTGAATTCAAAACCAGTCAGGCCGATTAAAAATCTACTTGCTACAGAAACCACCTAATATGGTAAAACTGTGTCTTTGTTCTCTGCAAAAGAGTCTAAAGGTACAAAGAGGGAGGAGGAGGAGGTGTTGGAGGAGGAGGAGGAGGAGGAGGAGGATATACTGTCTAAAACGACCTCTGCTATGATATCATGAATTTCATTTTGGACAAGAGGCGTCGTTCATTGCATGCATGGCTTTAACTGACTTTTCAACTTTTCTCCAAGCCATTTAATATTCTTAGGCCAAAGAAGTAAATGTTCCAAAAAGTTATCACAGTTGATATTGCAAACTTTGCCACTGAAGTCAGAGTGGTCCTCTTCATTGTGCTATGTTTTTGGGGCAATAAACAACAAAGTTTTAATAATAATTTTCAAGTACTTTCAGTTGTGCACTACCTTCTAGTTCCATACAGTGTTTAGCTGACTTAAAACCAATGTTTTGTGCTTTGCATTTGATCAAAAGTCTATCCACTTCATCTGACTGATGACGCTTTACATATTCTTTTGGAACCAGTTTATTTTTTACTAGTTTTCAAAAGTAAAAGTGCTACAGTGTATAGACATTTTACAAGACTGACACAAAGCTCAATATTTATCAATGTGATAGATAAGTCAAGAATAAAGTTTAAACAAATCACTCTTGAAATCTACCAAACTAGTCTTATACCAAATCTATTTGGTTTATATGGCATCAGAATGAGTTTCCAGTGAACATTTATGAGTGACATTCAATTTAGTCATATTTATTATTTTAAACTGACATTAGTACTGACATTCAGAAGAATAAGGTTCTATAAAAACAGTTCTCTAAATGACTTAGTTGTGATTTTTTATGAAAAAGTAACATTCTGATTAGCATGAAGAGTCTTAATATGCTTTTCTTTGTAATAAGTCTAATTGCTTGCTGCATTCTGCTCCTTTGATGCACTGGCAATAAAACCATTTGAATTTTCTTTCCATAGAGAAATTTCATATAGACAAGATTTCCTTATCAAATACAGTACAACAAAATGTACCATTGATCCATGCATTGAATATTGCTGCCATATCTGGTCTGGTGCTCCTGAGATTCTCAACAAAATCCAAAGAAAAGTCTGTAGTGTAATCAATCATGACATGGCATCTCAGCTTCAGTCACTTTCCCATTGCCATGATGTGACTTTCCTCTGTCATTTCTATAAATATATTTTGGATGACAACTGTTCTAAGGATCTTTCCTCCTTGGTACCACAACCAAATGAATTTGAGTGCACTACTAGGTTGGATTAGCTAGATGTAACCATAAATTCTATTCTGGAGTCAGGATGTTGAAGATCATTTTCACCTTGTAAAATTAGATTTACAGGATTTTTCTAACAGTCAATGGATGGTAATTTTTTTAAATAAAATCAGACAAGAGGAGGAAAGAAAGGAAGAAAAACAGGGGAAAAAAGAAGACAAAGAATAGAAAGGAAGGGAACAAAAGGAAGGTGACAAAAGAAACAGGAAGTGGTGGAAGCCTTGATATGAGTGGTGGTCAGAGGGGAAAGAAAGAGAAAAAGAGGAGGAATGGTGAGAAAGAGATGACCTACCCAGTAGAAAGACCAAATGAACCTTCAGAAATTAATGAAAAAAACAAATATTATATAAAATAATAAGAGAAACCCAAAATATGAAAGAGAGATAATTCAGAATTAAATTAACAAATATGTCAGAAAAGGATATTAAGGGAAATATTAAAAATTTAACTTTCTTCATAAAAAAGGCTAGATTGCCTTGCTTGGTGTGAAAGAATTAAAAAGTAATAATAATGACCTGATTTCGTGAACTTATCAAATGAAGAAAAAGAAAGTTATCTCCCTTATACCGTAACATTTTGTTTTGGCAGTAATTCATCTGATTTCATAACTGGGGAAATATGAAAATCTTTTTCCTTTTCAATCCCATAACTATTACGTTTATATTAATGATTTTAATTTAAAACAGAAAATGTTCCTACTTGTGTATTTTAGAATGAATGATAGGTTTTACTAAATGTTATCAAAAATATCCCTCATTTAAAATGAAGTCAAAGAACATTGTGAATCGACATATCACTACACTCTGAATCTACAGATCACTTACACTCTGTTGGACACTGGCTCAGTTTCAAAAAAACTACTGATAACAACTATTGGACTTGATAAATCTGTTTTTCTGAAAAATTGTTTAAGGGGAAGATTTTATAAATTTCAACTGAAAGCAGTACTGACTGCTTCAGTCTTTGCAATTACTTCTGCATGGTATAAAAAATTCTGTCAGAAAAAGTCCACTAAGAAAAGAAGGTTGATGTTCTTTTCATTTTTAAGAACTCTTTAAAGAATGTCTACAATGTAAGATTTGAAACTATCCCTATCAGCTTTTGATTATCAAAAGATTGTCCTGTGAAATGGAATATCAGTGGATGCCTTTGACTTGACATCAATCTTGAAATTGATCAGTTCAAAGTGTTCAAGGAAGGTAACTCTTCGGTAGATCATTTGTCAGGATAGGAGGTAAGAAAATGGTTTAAGAGGTTTGTGTGATGCACAGCTATATTGGGAATAGGAATAGGCTAAGTCCATGATTTGGGGCAGTAAAATATTTATATATTTTCAACACACACACACACACACACATATATTATTTGCACTAGTGTTGTCATATCCCACTATGGCAACAGGAAAATGACTAATTGAAAATCAAAGATGATGCTACTGCAATTGCCTGGCCACTCATGAATATTGCAGAGAGCTAAAGATTAAATATTTATTTATTTTCTTGTTTCTGTGCAAGCACTTTCCAAATGTAAAGAAATAAATGAAATAAATCAATTGGACTGCAAACCTGCCACTTTGCCACTTTAAAAACACTGGAGTTAATTTGAAAAATTTTAACAGTTAATAAAATTGAAAAATAATATTTAAAAATAAATATTTCTACACAAATCAATGCGATCTGTGCATAGGAAATATGTTAAAATAAAATGTAAATATAAAAGAAAAAGAAATAAAAATAAAATAAATAAAAATTAAGCACTCAACTTGCTTTCACAGATTCTATCTCATATACTTTGTTCAGATATGTCATATCAATTATTTATCATATATGTGTATGTATGTGGATATGAGGGTGGTTCAATATGTCTGTAACCAGATACATAATTATGAATTTTGATCTGAATTTTTCACTGTATAATATTTCATGTATATTCTGATTAATATTCACCACCTGATTAAGTATATTGATAAGGAAAAATGATGAAAAATAAATCTTTTTGTATACAAACAAAATATGTAACCAAAATTCTGTCACTAGAAATCTGACATTAATTAATAAATCATAAAATCAATTTGCATGAATGAAAAAATCTTTGAAATTTATAAGAATATTTATTTTCTGTCAGAGATTGTTTCTGTTTTATTATTTTCTTTGATTTTCTTTTTCTTCTCTTTTTTTTTTTTTTTTTTTTTTTTTTTTTTGTAATTTTTTTACCTGACCTTGTCATTTCAGTGGGAAGAATGTGTAATTTTGAGAGAGATATTTTCATGCTATTTCTTAAATGCCTAAAATCTGTTCCAGTAAAAATATTATAAATCAGGTAAGTTTTTTTAAGTTATTTTTCTTTCATCAAAATAGTTTCAGACAGCTTCATTTACAGTGAGGAAAAGTAAACATGGTTAAACTGTGAGAAATATGGTCTCATATTTTATGACATAAGTTAAACCTGATTGTTTTTTTTTTATTAAATTTAATGTTTACAATGAAATAGTAGATTGAAGAATACTCATTTTTATTCCTTTTCTTACCTGATAAGATTTGAATTTTTTAAAACTCTTATTTTCAGCTATTCACATTGAAATTAATTCCTTAAACAATTATCCAAATAATAGTGTTTTAACAATGATTTCTTGTTAAAACATGTGTATAGGATACAAATCCTATGTCATCCCAACAAATGACTAAAAAACACAAAGTAGATTTGCACACCCGCAAAATCGGATCAAAACAATTAAAAACAGATTTTGCAATAAGGTGTGAAATTAATTTTCTGACCAATGAAAGGAGGCGATTTGCTAAACCAAAAAAAAGATAATGAGCCAGTGTGAAAAAAAAGTCAACAATAAATACAGAGTTTCAAGTCAGTCACCAGTCAGAAGGGCGCAGAGATCATAGAAGACTGACAGTAAATTCCATCACTGACTCAACCCGACACTAAGAGCCGAAAGTGGAGTAGGAAAGGAAAACAACAACAACAACAACAAATTTACAACTGACTCCAAAACAATTCATAAGTACATTTTCCTTTTATCTTTTATTCCTCATCCACACTCCCTTTTTCAACTTAAATTGATCGCCCCTTTCTCCTTTTACACCTATACAAAAACAAAAGAAACAGACATTACTCTGCTACTCTGTTGAAAGCCAGCGAACACAGACATTTTTGCCAAAATCACATTTTGCTTAAACGAACTAAAGCATTAATCTTTTTTTAACCTATTCACAAGATAATAAATATACAATGTTCTATTTTCTACAAAAGTTCCTTATCGTGTTGTTTCTTCTTGAAATTTGCATTGTACTTTGTAGGCAGGGTATCCTGTATTAAATTCTCCTTTAATCCAGGTACGCTGAACGCCACATGTGCAAAAAAGCAATATTGGCTTCTAGAATTCATTTTTTAATTTAAATAAATCCATCTTAACATGTGATAAAAGGTATTGAGAAAGTTTGCATATGCTTCTGAAGTGAAAATTATATATGAAATTATGTGGAAGACAAGTAGCGACTTTGAGATTTGAAGATATTTTAGACTGAGGCTTTACTAAGTTTAAGACTGAAACACTCTGAAGATACTGATTTGTGAATATTTAAGTAAAGATCAATATCAAATTTTAGCAAGAATTATTTGTTGAGAAGAATTGTCCCTTACAAAAGGTATATAGTATAACTAACAGCAAGTTAAAGGCTGCAAGAGAAAGAAAAGCGAAACCTATGACTATGCAGTATGAGGTCAGAAGAAAGAGGACAAGAAGAAAACAAGCACTAAATTGTTTATTTCAAGATTTCATATAAAATGTCTGTATGTTAGAAACATACAAACATTTTATGAAATGGAGGTCAGCTCCAAGAAATCCAAAGTAATGTTGAATAACACAAATAATAACACCTGTGTCAACATTACCCTGAAGGGGAATTCGCTAGAGGAAGTGTCCAGTTTTAAATACTTAGGTTGGTGCAAAAATATTTTCGTTTTTAACATATGTTACTATGTGATAAAACGAAATTATTTTTGCACCAACCTAATACTTAGGAGCAATCTTGTCTAAAAATGATACCTGCAACTCGGAAATTCACACACAAACTGATGCAGCCACTGCAGTGATGGTCAAATTGGTAAGAATATGGGAGTAAAATCAGCTTTCAAACAAAGTAAAGACTGTGCAAATCATTGGTAGTCTTCATTCTCCTATATGAATGTGAAACGTGGATGCTGTTGGCAAAAACAGAGGGAAGGATCCAAGCATTTGAGAAAAAATGCAAGAGAAAGCTCCTTGGCATCTTCTACTGGGAACTGGTTTGTGCGGAAAAGGGTTGATGGTTTTATGCGACACTAGGAACTTCTTCTCGCCACTGTCAAATGGAGAAAAATGGTGTGGTTTGAATACATTACAAGGCACAACAGCCTGTGCAAGACCATCATGCAAGGTCCTGTTGAAGGTGGACATAAAAGAGGACACCAACGTAAAAACTGATTTGACAATGTCAAACAATTGACAGGTATACCAGAATTGCTGATAGCTGCCATTAATAGAGTGTCATGGAAAAGAGTTAGTGTGACTTCTGCATTTGGATCCGCCCTACGATTACAAAAGTCAAAGTGGTGGTGGTGATGATGATGTTAGAAACAGAAGTACCACCATCTGACATATATAATATTAAAAAAAATTTGCAGAATGTGTATCTGTGTGTGTGCATGTGCAATATTAAACTATAGCACATGATTCTAACTTATAACTCTAATTCTTCATTAAAACCATTTGAAAATTGTTCTTATCTAGTAATCTTAATTAGAGATCATTTATTTTGAGGAAAAATTCAGCCCATATGATTTCCAATTATGAGATAGATAGATAGATAGATAGATAGATAGATAGATAGATAGATAGATAGATAGATACGTGTTTGTTGACAAGACCTCATATCATTTAATGTCAACCCTACCACTTTGGAAAACACCATTCAGCACTGCCTTTAATGGTAGCAATCAATCCAGTTTGCTGTTGACATATGAGACCACCTTGGCTCATCACATAGAGACCAAGGGAACTAGGAAGAAGTGCAAACAGTAGGAGGGCACCACCACTTCCTCAGTACCATTGGGACAGGCCAATGCATGCAATATCTGTGGTCATGTCTGCTTTTGACACATTGAAATTTGCAGCCACATGAGATGCTGTATGACTCACAAACATGTTAAATCAATGATGTGTAATGCTGATGTTGAGATAGATATTACATTATCTATAGTAAATACAATGAAGAAATTAGATTGCTAACACAGAATGAAAACATAAAAATATAGACAAGAATAATGAATGGAGAACATACTTGTCGAAAATTGATAGGTTAAGATTATTTATTCTTTTTCATGATGGGTAGGAGGTATCAAGTTTGATTCCTGATGTCAGATTTTCAATTACAATGTTCCCAGCTTATCGTTGGTTTCACTTTCTACACTTTCAGTGAGCTGTAATCAACCCCAGAAATAAACAATTTATAAGTTTTACTTAATAATGGTTTAAAATCATAAAAATAGTGACTCAAATGTGCCAAAAAAAAGCTGTAAACTGTTTCAGATGGAAGTTCTTAATTTAATAAAAAGAAAACAAATCTTTAGTCACTCAACATTTATTACAGGTTGGTTGTTTGGTTGGGTTTTATGGCATATCAACTAGTGTGGGTCATTTAATGCCAAATTAAGGTATATATATATATATATATGTATATATATATATATATATATATATATATATATATATATATATATATATATATATATATACATACACATATACTTATACATATATTAAATATACAGTACTATTAAACATATAGCTGGCAACATTATTTTTTCAAAAACGCATAGCTGGCAACATTATTCTTTCCAAAAAACGTATAGCTGGCAATAATTATTTTTCCAGAAACGCATACCTGGCAATAATTATTTTTCCAGAAACGCATACCTGGCAATAATTATTTTTCCAAAAAAACATATAGCTGGCAACATTATTTTTCCGAAAACATTATCTGAGGCCTTGTTGTTGGATGTAGTTTATCGTCATACCCAGGACGCGGATGTAGTTTATCGTCATACCCAGGACGCGGATGTAGTTTATCGTCATACCCAGGATGCACATTTATTACAGCATATTGTTATAATTTTATTATTTGTTATTTTACCTAATATATAAGTCAAGATTTATCATTTGCAACTACAGAAAAATCCATAGCATATATAGGGTTCAGTGTTATTCAGAGTTTTATGCATCCACTGGTGACCTGGAAATAAAGGGGTCCTGTTATGTATTTTTCAATAAGTGAAAAGAATACTTGTTATTTGGTGGATAAATGATTAAATAAATGTTTATTAACATCAAATGCATCATTATTACGGGGTTTTTCTCATTAAATCTCCTGTTGATTAAACTTACCACTGACACAAAATAAGAAAAAAAGAAAACTGGGAAAGTGCCAAACATTAAGAAAAGGGAAAATAAATAACATTGATTTGAGAAAAGAGGTCAAATTGATATAGGATTGGCAACAGCCCACTCTGGACTAAATTCTTTATAATCAATAGAGGAAAATATTTTGGTCACTTCTCTATATAGACAGAAACATTACTCACATTCAGTGATAGAAGTACAATCCACACTGAATGGAAATTAATCTTTTGAAAATCTGATGCCCAATTTCCAGTAAAGAAGCAAAAATGACCATCTACAGTTCATTCAAAAGTTTATCTAAGAAACTTATTTTAAAACATTTGCCTTTCTTGTTATGATAGATTTTTTTTATCCTACATGATGTAGTATGGCACCATTTGAAACTATCTAAACAAGCAATTTGCAGTGAATTTTGTTTCCAAATACTGTATTATTTTCTACTTTATGAAGATAAAAGCTTAGGAAATTGCAATCTATTTATTGTTTTCTTTTTAATGAAAATTGTATCAATACAGTGAAAGGAAATGCATCAGTGCATGCACATGCAGCAAGATATCTGTTCACACACAACAAACAAAAAAAAATATATATATATATATATATATATATATAAGTGCAACAGGCTGTTTCATTGTAGATGCAATTGTCAGGCCAACGATTGCGTCTAGTATGAAACAGCCTGTCGCCTCTGAGTGTTGACTTCAATGTACACTTTTATATTTATATTTATATATACATTTTATCTCTGATATTGAGCAATTTATCCCATAAATATAGCACACCTTAAAAGTATATTTCTTTATATATATATATATATATATATATATATATATATATATACACTATAGTTCAAAAGAATTAGCATGGGATGAACTTGACAGAAGAGTGAAAAAAATAAAAAAGAGCACTTAGAGTCGTTGAAAAAAGAATGGAATCAAACTATCAAGCTTATACTTTGAGAAAATTTTGCAACAAATGCCAAAGATTTGTGCTTCAGTAATCAAGGCTAAAGAAGGATATTTTGATGAGAGTAAAATGTAACCATAAAATACTGTTTTTCTTTTTGTCATAACAAAATTTTTAATAAAAAATCATGCCTCACTTTTTTTTAACCGCATAATAATTTTCTCTTAGTTAAAACAACTATTTTTGGGGCCAATTTAAAAAATTACCAGGGTGGCCTCAAACTTTTGAACATATATATATATATATATATATATATATATATATATATATATATATATATACATACAACAAGCAAAAGGTTTGGGACCACCAAGCATTTCTTTAAATAACACCTTAAAATAAGATATTTTTGTATTTTATTAAGTAAAAGATTTTAGTAAGTACAGTGCATTTGCTTTTACTTTAACAAAAACAAGCACTTAACTATGAAAAATAATATCATACAACAGCATCATATTTTGTTTTCATTAATAAAACCGCAACCTGCTTTAATTACTGCTTTACAAATTCTTGGAATTCATTCTAACAGTTTTTGATAAAAGTAGATGGCAGACCTTTCAAGCACTGAAAAACCTCACTCTCACTCTTTGGGTATTCTCTTCAAGCACTCTTATCCAATTCATCCTATACTAATTCAATAGGAAAGATGCCAGGAGATTGAGGTGGAGAAATTATCATTTCCTTTTTTTTTTTTGACTTGAAGTAATTTTGACAATTTAGAAGAGTATTTTGGAATTTTTTGTTGAAGGGTGAATTTCTTTTTCAATTATATGTAAATCAGATGTTATAGCATGTCTTTCCAAAATCATTGTTTTTTGTTTTATCAAGATTCCCTTGACCTGAATCAAATCTACAGCCCCCTCTACCCTAAATACCCCACACCATAACAGACCCACTTCCATGCATAACTTTTGGAACCATACATTCAGTATTTCTCCTGGCTTTCTTTTCATATACACTCTCCTCTTACTATTAAAAAGTTCAAATTTAGACTTGTGTGTCCACAACACATTTTGTCACTCTTTCAATGTCCTGTTCTTATGTCTTTTTGCCCATGACAGTCTTTTATGCTTATTCACCTTAAGTAACAGGGATTTCTTGATGGTTATGCACTTGCCTGAGCTCCACTTTCTGCAAATTACTTCAAAATTAAAAAATAAATAAGACAAAAACTATGAAAATACTGTCAAATTGGCACAAATTGTTTTTCTTCAGACAGAAACAGCTACATATTTTTGTTTACAACATTAATCCGTACTGAGGTAACATTTACAAACTGTACTAACATCTAACTTACTTGAAAATTTTGGTAATCACAAAAAGTCTACTGAGGGGTTAATGAAGAAAACAAAATATAATATTTCTCATACAAATTTAAAATTTGGTAGTAAAAAGAGCCTGGGGAAAGACTGAAAAGCAAAAGCAAATATGTTGTAGTGAGTGAAATTTTATCATTTACTTTAAAAAAAAATAGAAAAATAACTAATTTTAAGGTGTTTTTAAAGAAATGCAGGGTTTCTCCAAACTTTTTACTTGTAGTGTATATATAATGATTATATAGTCATGATATACAGAAAAGGTCAAAGGACTTACCTGGTGACCAGCTTTAAGTTTCTCATACACACTACCTGCCAGAGTCAGATCAATCATTTATCTGGCTCTGATGTGAACTGTATATGAAAAAATTACAGTTGATTTCAAGGTAAGTCCTTTGAAATTTTCTTCATCTGTTGCCTATTGTTGCTCTATTTTTCAAATTAAGTAATTTCTTTACAGAACTCTACTCATATATAAACACATTAAATTATTGTAATTTTACATTTTTTTGTTAAGCATTATAGATTTGTGTTATTATTATAATGATGGAGGTCTACAATATTGGTCTCAATTCCATTTCAAAGTCCTCCTTCAATTTTCAAGGTGTTATTCCAAGACAGTTATTAATACAGGAATCCGTTCTACATTCATTGTTCCATAGCTCCTTAGCCAGATCCTGGTATTTTTCAATCTTCAGTTTCTTTGGAGTCTATTCTTGTATTGTATGGAAGTGCAAGGTTAATGATTTAACACTTTCTGCTCTCTTTATCTATAACAATAATGTCAGGTCTTTGTGCTTAAATGATGATTTGTCTGGACTGAGAAATCCTATAATATCTTGTGACTTTCACCTTCTACTACTGCCTTTGGCTAATGTTCATACCAATTCTCTTTTACAATAAAGCCAAACTTATGACACACTTCCCAATATTTTATTCCTTGGTATACTTTAAGATATTTATCCAGTAAGTTTATTAACAGTATCACAACAGGAGTCCCTTACACCATTAGAGTTACAGGGGCACTACATGTTCTACAGCCATAGTAGTAATGATGTGTCTAGATCAAGATAACCTGACGGAGCCCATCCCTCTTCATGATTATCACCAGCACCCTTTTCCAATTTTGGATGCCAAATAAATATTTCTTAAACACATACATGCATCTATACAACCACAATATTTGCTGCATTTTTTTTTACATACAAACTTTAATGGCAAAACCCTATTTATAATGTTTTCTAATGCATTAACTCATGCATAATATACAAATGAACCTTTTGTTCACTTATTTATTATAAATTCTTATAATCAGTCACTTATCACTTGTCACTTTCTATCTTTATTGCTAGCTATTTTTCTTAACAAAGGAAAGTTAAAACAATAGCATTAAAACCTCTCTTGAACTTTTACTTGACTACAGTGATTTTAGAAACACATCACTGTTGACTGAGAACTTTACAATATTACCTTTTATTTTTTTCTACTTAGTAAATTCAGCTAGAAATGCACCAAGCCATACACCTATACAAGTAGAACAGGGAAATGACCAAACCAGTTGTTAAAGATGACTCCTATCACTGGTAGAATACTTCAAAGTCATGTATTGTATATCATCAATAAGAAAAATAAGAACCCATGAAATCAATACTAGAGCTGATATTAGTAACATACAGCCACCCACTAAATAATAAATAAAGAACAATATTTCAAAGTTTATTACAAGAAACCTGTGAATGTGGCATAATTTCCTTTGGATTTTCATCATTGCACAATAGAAAACATTTATTATTGACACAAATTTTCTCATTCACTTTAACTTGTTTATCAACATGAAAAAGTAAATCCTCTTTGATGAGCTAAATACTCTTTTCATTCACAGTATCAGATCTTCCTTATTAATGCATTACTAAACAGTACATAAGTATTAAAAGATTTCCCAAACATTATCAAACCGTCTAAACATATAGACACTATTATACATAATATGCGACCCTATATCAAAACTAATGGTCACTCAACAAAAAAAGACTCCACCCTCCCACTAAACCAAGATTGCCAAAGACAAATCCATTCATATAATTTCAACTGGGAGTAATTAAACTACTCAAAAGAACCTGGATATAACCATTACACATGATACTTCAAAAGTTGTCCAATGACTGGGGAAATAAATATTAAATAGTTCTACAAATCCCAATCTCACTACACCTTTTGGCTTAAATTTCTAAGAATGCCATTCAGTCATTCTAATGAAGCATAAACTCTCCAACAACTCATAGATGAAATATTTAATGGTCTACCATTCAATCTATGGATAGACAAACAACATAATTGTAGCCAGTAAAAATGCAAAGTAACAAGTCAAATCTGAAACAAGTTTTTCAGGGATTTTTGTATTAAACATTAATCTGTCTATATTTCTGAGATGAGGTATTATGTACAATATTTACATTATGCGGACCATTGTCCTCATCTTTGTCGCCATATTTGTCACAACGTTTCGGCCGTTGTACGCTCCGGCCTTCTTCAGGTGGTTGGAATTTCGAACTAAACCCTTTATTTCGATCCCTGGGGTAGACTGTTCTAGTTCCACGTGCCATGTTTGATGGATGTCAGTTATCAGTTATCTCCTGCTAATTTTCCCTCTGAAAGTTCTCCACTACCTTAACCGGGTATTGAACTCACACTCTTCAATACCCGGTTAAGGCAGTGGAGAACAGCCGAAATGTTGTGACAAATATGGCGACAAAGATGAGGACAATGGTCCACATAATGTAAATATTAAACATTAATGTTGATAAATGCAGTACATGCCTTAGTATTTAAACCAACATGCTCATCTGGTTTGCTTTAATATTAATATCAAAACATTGTGAGCATAATAGCCAAAATAAACATACTGGTTTGAATAACAAAACATATAAATAATGATAGTTACTAATCTAAAAAAATCCAACATATTCACTTAAACCAACCCACTTCCACCCAAAACAGAAGCAACTGAGAACTTCTCCCAACCAACTTCATTATACCAACTATGGCATTTACAATAATTTATTCAAGCGATAGACATTTCATTCCAAAATGTTCTTCATCTTGATATCACTCATTGAAATTCTCAATTCTTATAACTGGTGTTGAAACACCAATTTCACAAAATGTAATTCCATAAATATCTTTAAAATCTAAGCAAATTTTACTACAAATGCTATACAGTAAGTGCAGTAATTCATTAGAAAGTAAAAAAGAAAAAATAGCTTCTTCTCAGCAAAACTGCACACTGCACAAATGAGATCCAACAACATTTTCATGAGAATTGTTGGTTATTTATCAAATGATTAAAAATTTCTGACACTTCCCCAAAGGCAGAAAATTTACTCTGATCACAAACTCCTCACTTACAAATGCACAATGAAAAACATTTTGTTTTATTGATATTTTATTGCTTAAGTCAATACACTCTTCATCCAAACTTCCTTTTACATGACTTAACAACTTCTGAATCAGAGGTATAAAGGTTTTTGATATTATTGTGAGACCAGAAACTACCTACACAATAGACTCTTCCAGGCCTATATTAAGTAGTTGACATAGCACTCTACAGAGAGTGATAGTGAGTGACAGAGAGTCTAGTACAACTACCAGTGTTGGACACTAACTTATAGTAAGCTCCGCTTACACTATCTCTGTAACCTGTTGTTAATATATCTTTCTTACATCTAATCCATGTTCCGTATTTTACTTCTGTGGGCCCAACTTTAGCACACACATCAGATATTATGAAAAATGTCACGTGACCTAACAAGTTAGGCAGGAAAGTCAATCTTCCTCTTTTTGCTCCTTTCAAGCTTGTGACAACCAAACAAATAAGTACAAAATTTGTTTTTTGTATCTTTTGCATATATATATATGCAAACCTTGTATTAAGAATTTTCAACATAAAATAAAATTTTGTATTTTGTCTATATTTCTGAGATGAGTTATTATGTACACTATTTACATTGTTTGGACCAGCCTCATCTTTGTTGCCATATTTATCACAACATTGTACACACTGGTTAGAATGTTGAACTAAACCCTTTATTTCGTTCATTGAGGTAGACTGTTTTAGTTCCATGTGCCATATCTAATGGATGTCAGTTATCACCTGTTAATTCCCCTCTTCAAGTTCTCCACCACCTTAACCAGGTATTGAACTCACACTCTTTGGGTCCTGTCATTGGATCTAACTAATGCCTTTATCCACTGTGCTATGTGTCCTTGAAAACATCTGTGTATGAATTTCTGGGTATTATAAATGTAATGTCTTCAGCAATCATTTTTTACCAGTGCTCATATTGCAATTTCTGCTATTATCATCATATTTTTCTTTTACCAGAGCTCATATTGCAATTATTTGTTGTTATTATTGCTTTTCTCTGGCACTCCTTATTACTGGTTCCCATATTGTATTCATTTCTATGCTTGGTCAGCTCAGGAGATTTTTGTGGCCTAGCATATGTGCTGATTCCTTAAGTTTATGAATTTTCCAATGGTGTCTTTTGTCTATGATTTCAACCTGATCCTACAGAGGGTGGTGATTTACCTTTTCTCTCCATATGTGGTCAGCCACACCTGATTTTTACACTTCCCCTCATTTTAGAGCTTTCTGGTGTTCTTAAAGCCTTACTTTAAGGGGACGGCCTGTCTCCCCTTTATATTTCCTTCTGCAGCTGCACAGGATGATGTACACACAGTCTTTAGTCATGTTCTCCTCTATGGGGGGGGTCTTACTCGGGAAAGGTATCTGCAAAGTGTTGTCCATCTTTTGAAGGTTGTCCTGACATATTGACCACAGATCCTTTGTATTTTCTCTGATAACCCCTTCACATAAGGCAGGCAGACTGTTTTCTAAGTGTTGTTGTTCTCCTCTTGTGCCCACCTATCCCAGTTTATTGGGGCTGTTGCCATGTACCCAGGATAGTTGTTACATTGTAGGTTACTACTTATACTGACCAATTCTTTATCTAATGTCTCTGGGTCACAACTTATGACTTTTGCTCAGTGTTGTAAGCAGCGGACGATCCCTTTCTTTACTCTGTATGGATGGTGGGAGTTGAAATTGAGGTACAGTCCGGTGAATGTTGGTTTGCGGTATATGGATATCTTGAATCCATGCTCTGTTCAAGACATTAGAACAGCCAGGAATGGGAGAGTTTTGTTACTTTCTTTCACCATCATGAACAGTTTCGAAGGTCTTATTGAGTTCACATGGTTTAGTAGAACCTGGACATCTTCCTGGTGTGGCCAGAGTATGAAGGTGTCATCTACATATCTTAACCAGTTGGCTTTAGAGATATAGATTCTAATGCCATTTTCTCAAAGTATTCTATGTATATATTCGCTATTGCTGGTGATAATGGTGAGCCCATTGCTAAGCCCTCATCCTGTCAATATATGTGTGATCCCATTCCGAAGTGTGTGTACAGAAAGTCAACATCTCCATCAGATTATCTATTGGAATGCTGGTCCATTCTCCTAGGGATGAGTCAAAGGCCAATCTGTCTCTGACTACTGAGAGGGCCGCCTCACCACGTCCAAGCTCACCATCTGGTTGGATAGAATGGGGCCATCTTTGATTATTTCCATGAAGTGGGCAGAGTTTCAGACATATGAAGGTGACTTTCCAATCAATGAGTCAATTATATCTATAAGGAAGTGACTCAGAGGGTGGCACACAGAGCCATGGCAACTAACAATCGGCCTGAGCAGAATACCATCTTTGTGAATCTTAGGAAGACCATATATATGAGGTAGCTTGGTGTAATGCTGCAACAACTGTCTATACATCTTATGTGTGAAGTGATCCTTGTTCTTGATTAGTATCTGTGACAGTTTGCGTTCTGTTTTCATTGTCATTTTTGTCTTGCTGTAGCCACCATTTCTAATGAGGTCTTCCAGCTTTCCTGGAATAATAATTTGACTTGTCCATCAATACAGTAGCATTTCCTTTGCCAGCTGGTAGTATGATTATGTTTCTGTTCCTCTGTAGAGACCCAATTGCCAGTCTCTCCAGTGATGTTTGACTTGGGTGACTTGGCTTTCTCCAAGGTCTGTCTCACCCTCCATCTTAGCCCATCTGCCTGCACCTGAAGTAAGTTCAAGGCCACTGCCTCAATTCTGGCAATGATGTCCAAGTTGATTACTGCTTTCACTGCTTTTGTATTTTGTTTTAACTTTTCATATATTTATGCTGTCATATGTTTCATATACTTTAAATGAGGTCTATGCTTCATATTCCCACATAACAATGGCTTTACTGCTTTGCATGAGATGAAATGATTAAAAAAAATAAAAAAAATGATTTCATGTCAGAAAAGTATTTTTGCTTAGATATGGAATGACAGAAAATATCTCACATTTGACAGCAAATCATTTTTAAAACTCTAATTCATTAAAAGAGAAGAAATTTAAAAAATAAAAACAGACTCATGAATTGCATAAACAAATTTTGTACACTGTAAAGAAGTTAACATGCTCTTTTTTACTAATAAAAACTGCATTTAAACTCTAAAGAAATACATTTCAATAATGATATATATATATATATATATATATATATATATATATATATATATATACATATACATATATATATATATATATATATATATATATATATATATATATATATATAATATTAGTGGTAAATATACACATACATATACAATCATATATCTAAAATATATATAAATATATATACATACATGCATACACATACATATATATTTGTATAAAAAATAAATCCAAGAGGATAGAATCTAGGAAGAACTCAATGTCCTGGACAGAGTAAGGATATAATAAAAAGGCTTAAACACTAATATTCCATGGTCATAATTTATTCCATTAGAATTGTAAATATGATCCAATTCATCAGACTTACAAATTCAAAACGAAAACAGAAAATCAACTCTGGGAATAAAAAATAAAATTTAGTGAGAGTGTATGTATGAGAGTGTGGGACGAATGTTAGAGTAAATGAAAGCTATAGGGAGGGGTAACAAACGAGAGAAATATTAGTGTTTAAGCCTTTTTATTTTATATATATATATATATATATATATATATATATATATATATATATGTGTATTAGGTTGGTGCAAAAATAATGACGTAATAATGTCGTTTTTTGACGTATTTTTTAACGTCAAAATACGACGTTATTACGTCATTATTTTTGCACCAACCTAATATATATATATATATATATATAGATAGATAGATAGATAGATAGATAGATAGATAGATAGATAGATATTGAATGCAATATTTGTACTTAAATAAATTAATGCATAAATATTTTCAAGCAAATACATCTTTTCATAAAAAAGCCCTGTGACCAAGAAGGAAGTTATGAGAAACTGGAGTGACTGGTGCCATTTCAAAACCAACTTTCAGGTTCATTTAAAACAATTGAGAAAGGCGTACATTAAAAATTAAAACTTGTACAAATGCACACATCCATACATTAGCAATAGGTTGAAACAAAATTTAGTTGAAACCTGATTGAAACCCAAGATGAAATGAAATGTCTATTCATTTGTTTCATCATTTCATAAATCATTTCAATTTTGTTTCTCTCCATCCAAGAAAGGAAAACTTGTAAATACAGAATGAGTGAAATAATAATCTACTTTTCCTCTAATTACAGCCCAGGTCACAGCAACTATATCCACTACTTGTTAGGACAGATAAAACTTTTCAATATCAACATGTATATTTTTATGAGAATGCAGACAGCAACTTTTGCATATAAACAGCAAAGAATTGAACTTTTAGCTCAGTGAAAGGAATCACTGTTTGCCTCCCTAGATCAGGCTCATAAGCAAATGAATTTACATTTTGCTTTTTTTTTCATAAAAAGAGTCAGTCTTACTAAAGATATTAAATTATAAACACAAGATTTTGATTTCTAAAAATTTCTGAAATATTAATGAAATATTAATATACAAAAGGGCAAATCTTACTGAGTTGGCTAAAATGTGTGTTCAAGTAGAAATTTTAACTATAAACTGACAAACTTTTTGACCAAACCAAAATAATGCAAGTTAATGTTTTCAAATTATTAATACTATATAATAATATACAAAATATTAAAAAATTAGCTCAATTGCTAAAGTTTAAAGATAAAATTCACCTGGCCTTATAATTATGCACTGCATTGCACTGTATATATATATATATATATATATATATATATATATATATATATATATATATATATATATATATAATTACTGTATTTATTCTTTATATACACATTTTTCTCAAAAAAGGCTACAATAAAATTTAGGAGAATAAAATAAAGGTGCAAAGTTAGAATGTTATCAAAATAGGTTTCCTAAAAACTTATAGGTAACTATAATATTTATATTATTATATAGCATGCATAGCAGCATAGTAGTATCAACTCCAACCATTACTATCAACCACCCCAAAATCACATAAGCATTGCAAATATTCTAGTACAGAATCTATACTATTTTGTCATCTCCTGTTACTGTGATCAATAATAAGCAGACAAGGGTAGAAATTTGACTGTAGCTATTGACTTATTCTGGGTAGATGGACAACACAATTCTGACACTGAATATATGTGCTAAATGTAGAAGGCTAGATAAACTGTTTTTCTTTCATCAAGCATTCATCATCTGTGCAGGAATCTGTGTCAGAACCTATGTCTGGAATAATTCTATTTAAGTTATCAGTTTTTAAAGTATTTTTCTACTTTTGAAAATATAGATTATCAACAACTTTCTTTAATTATTAAAAGTCTGTAAAAATAATGAAATATTTTATAACTTTAAAACTGTAATATTAGACTATACAATTTATTTAATATAATAAAGACTTTCATTTCTTTATTAACTATATTTCTTTAACTATTAAAAAACTTTAATGACATTATATATATATATATATATATATATATATATATATATATATATATATATATATATATATATAAAACTTCATTAAAGTTATTAAGAAGTTCAGTTTGGGGTTATTTGGACCCAGTTAAAGTTCATTTTTTTTCCCCACTACTTCCGGTTTCAAAAGTGCTTGTTGTTGAGCTCTGTGTAGTTGATTTGCTGAACAATACAAATAAGAAGACCATAGAGGTCAAAACCATGGTAGTATGCTCTGGTCAGCTTTCATCCTTTCTAAATATTAATCAACTCCGTAAATCTGGTCTTCCAACTTTGTATTGAGCACTTTTATATATATATATATATATATATATATATATATATAAGTTAAAGATCAAATATGGATTGGAATTCGACAGGATGATAAGATATAGGAAACATATATCAATCTAACATGTTTCACTTTTATCAAATAAAGTTTTAATAAACGTGAAACATGTTAGATTAATATATATTCTCTTTATCTTATTATATATATAAAAGTGCCCATTGATGTCAACACCCAGCAGTGACAGTCTGTTTCATACATAAATACAATCTATAATTTTATACAGGACACAGTGCAAGGAAAGACTCAAAATTCTGGAGGTTGTTGTAATAAAAAAGAAGCAGCCAACATTAAATAAGATGTCTTTCTCCATAAAGGACTGTATATTGAAATGTGTTTAACATAAAATACACACACACACACACACATATTTATTTAATGAATAAAAATATGCAAAAAAGAATATTTTTAAATGCCATTAAATTTAGACATGTATATAACCAATCCACTAAAATATCAAACTTGATGTTTCTTAGTGAAAGCCATTTTTATACAAAACCATATTTTGAGAAGAGTCTAAGAGGAGAGCTGAGTTTCAATAGTTTCCAAAAACAGATCAACTGTTGCATCATCAAAAGCTTGTATTTATACACTAACTTCAAAGCTTATCTGCCATCAGTTGATAGTTTTTTTAATATGAAATAGTATTTTAAATACTTAAAAACTGATGTATAGAGATCCAACTAGTGTATGAGAGACAAACAATGTACTCAGTGCTACTAAAACTATAAAAAAATTTTTCAATGATTAAAATGTGATATATCGCAAGAACTAATGTGTATTAAAGCACTATACCTGGATTAATATAGTGGCTAGTGTACTGATCTCACAAACCATTGATTATGAGTTCAATCCTTGCTAACTCTTCTATAAATATGCCTTTTGTCAAAGTTAATTTCATTTGACAAATTTTTCATTTATATGGTTCATAAATTGTATTTCTGTGAAAAATATCTTTAAATTCACTTATTTATTTTTCAATTATTAAAAGAAAATTATAGAACATTATTATTTTGCAATTTTAGGCCTTTAGGCCTTTCTTCTTTCTCTTTTTTCAGTATTGTTGTTTTTATTTGAGACTGTATCTGTTTCTTCCCCTCTTTTTCCTTTTTCTTTGTTCCCTTCTTGTAAAATCATCTCCAACTCCTTTCTCTTGTCTGGTGAATAAGAGGTCATTACTACCACTATTGCATCTCCTAGAGATATATACCTCTCTCCTTTCCTTCCTACTTTTTGGAACTATCTTAAAATACAACTTCCATTAGTTTTGTTTATCATTTTTCATTTGATTCCTAGAAGTTTTGAATCCATTCTTTGTTTTGAAACTGCCAGGGCTGACGAAGCAAAATCAAATTCTCAATTTTGAGAAATAAAAAATTACCATGGCTTTCTAAAGTCTCTGTTTCATGCTTAAATGCAATCTTCAGACCTGAAAATTACATTTAACCATGAAACGGACTGTTTCCATTAGGTGTTGACCTCAATGCTCACTTTTAAATTACATATGCTCTATCCCTGATATTGAGCACTTTTACCCATAAATATAGCATATATTAAAACTATATTTTTATCATACATATACATATATATATATATATATAGAGAGAGAGAGAAGAGAGTGCGATAGATAGATAGATAGAAGTATATTCATTGATCTTATTAAATTGTTTACTGTTTTGACTTAATATTACTTGCAGTAATTTTTATTACATCCTGGAAATGTTCTTTGCTTTAATACTATATTCAATTCTCATATACATTGTTTTTAATAATGTACTAGAATTTTTCTATTGGATTAAATTCTGGAAAGGCTAAGGCTATTCCATTAATTTAGTAAAACATCTTTAGGCAAGGTGGGCAATAGTTAGGTTTATAGCAAGTGAAAGAGCATTGTAATGCTTGAAAACATCCTTTAACTTCTAAAGCTTCTTGTTTGTGAGCTACATCACTCAAAAAACATATTGTCCAAGAACTTAGAATAATTCTCTTTATTATGAATTATTATCAAAACATTATGCCAGCTTCCTAGTGTTGTCTACTAAGCCAAATTGACAATTTCCACAAATGACCCAACCTCAATCCCAGTTATCAGCTCTACATTCATCACTAAAAGTTAGAGTTGAGAAATCAATTTTCATGTATTTTCCCTAAGTTTCTGTGATGTTTACTTAAAAGTGATAGTTTTGTCGTGTTAGTTTCTCTGCTTACATTCACAATACCAGATTCTTTAAATATTTTGTTTTTGGTATATCCTCTTTCTTACTTATCCCCTATTTAATTTTTCCCAAATCTCTTTTATAACATTCTTAGAGTCAGTTCTTTTTGTCTTGTTCTTGTTTTAAATATCTTTGTGATTATACTTTCATCCCTGTTAAATTTTTTTTGAATTTCCATATTACATTCCGATCACTTAATAATTTTACAATTTCTTATTGATCTTTTGAGATTGTCTTTCAGCCATAAGAATCTTTTTAAATCAGAAATTAAACAATATATCAATAACTGCTTATTGACATGATATTGATATGATGAGCAACTCTTCAGTTACATAATATCTCATGCCATCAAATAAATTATTGTAAATATTTTTGAGTAAAAGATATAACTGGAAACTCACCAGGTATATTTACCACATGAATATAAGTACATCATGAAAATTTTACCAAAATTGGTTGGTTAATACCAATTTAATTACAACTTACAAAATGGAAAAATATCATGTCATTCATTTACTTATTATTCTCATATATATACATATAATATCATATCTATCTATCTATTGCTAATGCGAAGCTCTTCAGTAAAATGAATTGAAGCCCTCTGACTGATTGGCATTTGTTTACATTCATAAAAACAATATGCTAGAATTAGCTGTTTCTCTCTGCCAAATGATGATAGCTCAGTGATAGAAACTCTGATTAACACCAAATCAGTCAAGTTTCAGTCCTGGGTTGAGGTATTCAGATGTCTAGTCACACTGAGGAGTTGTGATCCAGCAAAACAGTACTGTCTGCAAATGATATAATCTATCTATCCACATCTATATCTATCTATCTATCTATCTATATATCTATATATATATATATATATATATATATATATAAAATGGGTGTTTCATTAAGATGGATTATATATGATGCTTAAACTTAATTCACATTTAAAATTGGTCCAAGTTATTGGAACACCCTTATATATATATATATATATATATATATATATATATAAAAGATATATATTCGTAACCATTGCCAATTAGGATATAGATGAATCCAGAAATGTGTGTAAGTTTGTAAATGTTTATGGACATGAGTATAAAGTGTGTGTGCTTGTTTTCATGGTAGATGCATTTGTCTTGGGAAGGAATACTTAATTCATATCATTTATTTTCATTTTCTAGTCAATTTTCTTTCACAAGAAAGTGGTGACAAGTTGTGTTTTCTTTTGTTCCTCAAACACATAATAACAGGTTACGTAAAAGAAAAGACTTGACAGGCTCTTAACAATAGATAAGTCCTACGTGATCTATTTAAGAAATATAAAAGAATAGAGGAAAAAACAACTAACAAATTTACAATAACACTCAGAATTTTATAAGGTAGTATCTAAGAAACCCTCTCATAGTTTCAGGGTACTGCAAGTTTTTTCAGATGTACAAAGGTACAGCCATGTTTGAAAGCAAAGGTCAATAAAAATATTAGTAAGAATACCAACAGTTAAACCAAACCACAAAACAATGCACATGTGTGTGTGTGTGTGAGGCTTATCTAAATAAGGAGATGTCATTTTTTTTTATATGTTATGTGGAAACATTCCCTTAAGAAACTGATACTAACCAAACATAATTTGAAAACAGATTTAATTTGTAAAAAAATCTTTGAGCTGTAGAACCTTTCATAATGAAATCAGGATGTCTGCATTCTAATAATAAAGAGGTTGTCATAAAGGAGTTGTCAGGAAACATCTAAGAATGCACCTATAATGCATGACAAAATATGTCAAGTTTGGCAGTAAGAATCTGAAGCTTTGGGAATATGCAAAAAGTGATGCTTCTAGAAAGTTAATATAAAAGTTAAATAATGCTAAATATATTCAGTTTTGAAAAATGCATCAAATACTAGATATGGATTAAAGTAAGATATTTCAGCATGATGAAGCTCATTGCCACAGGTTAAATGCAACAAGGAGAGTTTGACTGACATAAGTGCAGTGGTGTGCAGAGGTTTGGTGGTGCCCAGATCTAAATCCTTGATTGTATGCCCCCAAGACTCAAGCAGGGGCACCTATAGCGCCTAGTACTGAGAAATGTGAGAAAAGAAGACATTTTAAATATGTAAGAACAGATGAAACATAAAATAAACACTTTATTTCAAATTTAAAAATCGAAATTTTTATTTCACTCTTTGATTGGATGCCCTCCAGATATGGATGCCCAGGGCTGTCACACTCTCTGCCCCATCTTCAGTATAGTACTGTATGTCTCACTCTTTTAGAAACCTGATCAGCCCAGATTTGCAACTTGATTATTATTGGATAGGACTTAAGTGAAAAGGATCTTACAAGAACTGTAGCAAAAGTTAAAAACTTTTTACTAGATATGCATGTATTTACACTATTTACATTGTTTGGACTGTTGTTCTCATCTTTGTTACCATATTCATGAAATTTCAGCTGTTGAACATTCTGCAGGTCTTTGGAATTTTGAACTGAACCCTTTATTTCATCCACCAGAGTAACCTACTGTTCTAGTTCTAGTTCCATGTGTCATGCCTCTTCCAGATCTCAGTTATCTCCCTTTAACTCAAGTCTTAACTCACTGGAAAATATGAAAACTTAAGGAATCAGCACATATGCTAGGCCACAAAAATCTCCTAAGCCGGCCAACCATAGAAATAAATACAATATGGGAACTGGTAATATGGAATGCTAGAGAAAAGCAATAATAACAAAAAAATTTCTTATCATGATAAGATACTAAAATTAACACTCCATGCAATAACCTCACTCACACTTTAACTCACCAACAATGTAAGTTCAGCTTTTTCTTCATTCTTTACAGAGACTCTTAAGAATATTCCTTGAATTTTCACTTTCTTTCAGGAACATTCCATGATATTTTCTATACATAAAAAATTCTAACAGAATAAAAATTTCTTTTATTTAGTTTCACTCACTTGTTTGTCTGTTTTCTCAACAACTTCTCAACTTCAAACAACAACCCTAGTCTAATAATGACAGAACGCATTTGAATTTACTTGAAGAATTAAGAGAACTCAATCATATACCTCCTACGAATCAAAACAGAATAAAATTTGTTTGCTTCCTTTTTATGGCAATCTGAAGTAATTATCAAAGGTATATGAAATGTTTACCCTGTACACTAACTTATTCAAATAAAAACTCTGAAAGAAGTATGCATAAAACCACACTTTTTTATGTTTTAAAATACTGGCCTGATTTAGAAGTGACTGAAAACTTATAAAGCATTATTTTAACATTATGTTACATCTTTTCTAATTCATTAAAACATAGGCTACAAAATCTCATATTTAATGAACTAACAACATAAGGATATTTGAGTAATATAAGAAAAGATAAGCTTAGATCGAATGCTTGAGTTTCTTGCTTTAGGCTTGGAATGAAATAAATTTGGTATCCTTTGCCTCTAATGCAAATCATTTTAATTCATTATGGTCAAGGTTTCATTTTATGATAAGAATGGTTGGAAGCCACAAATACAACAGCAGAGGAACACAACTTTTTACCTAAGTTTATTGTTGAAATGTCTATAGTGTATCCATTCACTAATCACATTCATATCAGTATAAAATCTTTCAAAAGTAATATCCCATAAATGAGATATTAGTGTTTTGTATTATTTATATGTAATATATATCCACACCTAGGAATCTTTTCATTTCTGAATAAAACTTGTTCTTATCACATAAATATATAATATTTCTGTTTTTATTGCATATTTTTATATTCAGTGTTATGTTACCTGAAATTATTCTTACTTTCCAGAAATATTTATTTATAAAAGGATATTTGTTTATACCTCTGATTTTGTCACTTTACTTCCTACAATGCCTGAAACAAGGATCGAAATGAAAACCTCAAGTAAAAGAGACTAGTCTGAGAGTTGATAACAAATGTTTTCATTGGTTGTTTGAGGTCATCTGCATGTATTGAACAAATTCTCATATATTTGTTGCTTAGTTCAATTTGACAGTTTCTTATTGAGCAGTTATATTTCTTCTGCTTGCAGGAAGATTTCTTGGTAATTTTACCAGTTTGTCTCATAAATTGAGACCCTTTTGAAAAATATCAGAACTAAAGAAAATCCTGACAATGGAGGAAATTATGAGAAATCTTGTAGAATTAAGTGACATTTTGCATGTGGAGGATGATAGGGAAGTTATCATAATTTGGCAATATTTAACCGCTGTACCCACAAAAAATGGTGTATCAAAAACAACTATTACTATTACTGTATACACTTTTGTATCCCTTGACAATGTTTATTTCCAAAATTTAGATAAAGTACAAAGCAATATTTATTATTTACCTTTTATAAAGATTTATTATTTACCATTTTATAAAGAAATTTGAAATGAAATCTTTTTATACAGAAATTTATAAAAAATTATCAAAATATATAAAAGTAAGAGGTGCTCTCAACCTATTTTAGTGAATTTATATGGTAAACACAAATGAAAGAAATGCCTGGAAAATGCATTTTTCAAAATTTATAATTACTTTTATTCATCCTTATGAGTGTATTTTAATTTTCTTATTCACAGACATTTTTATAAATTTATGAATAAAAAATTTCTTTTGATATTTATTTTTTTATAAAATAGTAAATAATAAATATTTCATTATAGTTGGTTCACATATTTTTATAATCTTGTAAATATGAAATTATTCTTGTCAATAAGCAATGTAATAAATAAATAGTTTTTAATATCTTTGTTGTCAATCCTCAAGAATATAGAAAATGTATAAATCCACTTTCATATGTTCAAGTTTTATTAAAATTGTAGCCATCGCTCTTTAAATCAATAAGCATTGCAGTGGGAGTGTATACAGTAATAGTAGTGTCAAATGAATAACTGTCCTCTTGACCCACCATTTTTTTGTAGGTACAAAGGTTAAACATTGCCTATAATTCTTCCATGACTAAATGAAATGACTGATGAAAATAATTTGAATGAAAATGAAACAAAAAATAATCCAATTGATTGGGACATATGAAGTACAGGGAAGAAGAGAAAATATTACATTACCTGTGTTTGCACTTGATGCTGCTGAGTCATTATTGTCACTTTCTTTCTGGAAAAGTATGAAAAGATATTGAAATCATTGAACTAAAGTGGAGAAAATATGTACATTATCTGAAAGAATTATAAAAACTTAGACAAGCACATTGAAGATATCTTTGAGTATCAATTGTCTAATGGCTATCTTGATGGATTTGTTACTCAGAGACTTGTTTATTCTAGACAATAAAAAAGATAAAATATTCACATTTGATAGAAATGAATTGAAAATGTTCATTGACATTATGCTGTTTAGTACATATGTTAACTTACTATTTATAGCAACATTGACCATTTGTTGAAGAGAGATGTTTTCTTGTGATAGAGGGAGATATATAAGTTATGTGATAGGTTGTAGTGTAAATATTATTGTAGTCACATGTGGTTTTTCAAAAAAGAGTGTAGTGATAGTATTGTATTATATGCAATACAATGTATGGCTTGCTGGGGACTAATAAGTACCCCAAAGAAGAATGTGACATGTCTTGTCTCTATGGCATCTTGTGATTGAAAAGCAAGAGAAGAGAAATTTTTACCTTTTCCTTTTATACTAGTTCATACCATACCACCTAGCAGACAGAAGTCTTCTGGCAGACAAGTTGGAATAATCACACAATATAATAAAATTCCACAAGAAGACATTTACTTGAAACAGGTTCCACATGGAGAAGTACCAAATGTTATAATGCAATAAAATAAGGTAGATTTTGAGAAATAAATAAATATCTACATTTAAATGATAAAGCTGTAAACCAATTACATGCAATTTTCTTTTGGGGTTCATAAATATATTAAATAAAGGGTTACCACTGAAAGAAACTGAAAAGTATGAAATGTTTTTGACCAACTACTTCACAACTATTGAAACAATGCTGAGAAACAGAAATATAAAGGCCATATGAATAATTTATTGAAATTAGTAGAAAAAGCTTGCCCCATGATTTCAGCCAAAGCAGGTGTAGAAGGTAAAGAAAGGGTTCATCAAATACAAGTTCAATACAGATAACAAAATTCTTATAACAAAATGGGACAATAAGAAACCTGTTTCAGCAATAACATATTTTACAAGTATGTATTTCTGACAGCATCAAATGTATATCAGAAGTCAATTTACAAGCCTAGAAAACATCAGAACAGATAATTAGGAAAAGTAATGGTGTTTTTTTGATTGTTATATAATTACTTTATACCAATGTGGTAAATATTTGGAAACATCCCCAGAAAATCAATGCATCTCAAACAAAATGTCTCAGAAACATGCAACATTGTAGAAGACCAGAGCAAAAGCAATAGAATTCAAAAAAGAAAATAATTTGGCTGAGTCCAGACACAATGTTGTTGCATCAAATATGGAATGAAAACTCAACAAAATTACAATTGCTACAATCTGCCACTACACGATCACTATTTTGCATCATTTCAGTCTAGGTAAAGGTTTATTTTGGTTCAAGTCTATAACATTTTCTTTGAGAAAGAAAAAATGTGATTCACATACATTTGTTGATTAAACTAATAAGTAAAGCATATTTTTATTGATTTTTACATCCCAACAATGTCTCATAAATTGAATGCAACATTTTACACATTAAATATTTGTACCAATCTTAAATGGTGCTTATATTATTTCTGAATTATTCCATCCTATTACTAACTATTAAAGAGATGTACAAAATTTTCTGCTTAAATAATTTTGGTCAGTATTAGGTTAAACAGCATTATGGAGTTTGATTGAAAAGTATTCAGTATAATCAATAATCAATTTGCAGCTAAAACATACATTATTGAAATTGGATCCTTTTGATTTTATTTACATAGTTTTAAAAGGAGACATTAATGCATTTAAGTTGAGTGAGAAAAGAAGACTTAGCAATATTATGAATGTTAGAATAATGTCAGAAGTTAAATACAATTGTTCTGATGACTTGTTGATCAAATATAAAGAGGACCTTTATCAAAAGAAAATACCAGCCTTCTTTTGATAATAACAGCTTTTGGCTCCTTATTATCTTGTGTGTCTATTAATGTAAAAGTGTTATGGTCCCACTTGTCCTGTTAGATTAAGGAACCTTGGGCTATTCAGTAAATGACAGAAGGGTCAGTGAAATTAAAACAGATCTTCCAGATAGAAAATGTAAAATATGAATGTCAGCAGGAACAAATAAAAAAAATTGAAAGGTATGATGATGAAGGAAGGAAAGAGAATGATATAGAAGCAGACAAAAATGGCTGAAGAAAGAAAAATGTAAGTTAAATAAATTAAAAAGAAAGAAAACAGTTACAAATAAATTATATAGGAAAAAATAAGGTCAGGAAAATTTTTTTCTTTTCTTTTTCTTATTTTTTACTTGTAAAAAAATAAGAAAAAAACCAAGAAATAAATAAAAATGTAAAATAAACAAAGAAAAGCGCAACAAAAAGAAAAATATTAAGATAAAAAGAATTGGATGAAAATGGCAGAAAAGTTATGATTATGTATTTTAATAGGGCAAGAGAAGCTGGTGGGGTAGAAAAATGACAAGTAACCAAGTTAATGAGTTTATGGAAATGGATGGCAGAACAAGGACAAATAGGGATGGTAAAGGGTCAAATGTTACTTGAAGCAACAAAAACAGGAAGTTTGTGGAGAGCCATGATTGCCTATATTCTGAAAAGACATGGCACATAAAAGAAGATTTTAATATTTATTATCCATTTATTATTCAGAAACTTTACTTTCTTAACAGATATGTTCACTATTCTTCTTTTATTCATATTTCATTGGCTAATCAAGGATTCTTTGTTGTATTTATTTGCTGTTTGGAAGAGCATCAGTTCAAAACTTATAATTAGCCAACCTCACTGAATGCCAACAATAATATTGTTTTACCCCCCCCCCCACTACCACCACCACCACTGATTTTGTTTGTAGGTCTTGAAGATTAAGAGCTTCTCTTTTAGAGCTCTCATGTAATAAAAATTATTACCTATGGGATTTTAAGTGTTTGATATTCTTTAATTAATAATATATATACATACATACATATATATATATATATATATATATATATATATATACACACACACACATTTCATTAAATAATATAGACAAGTGTTGTGTATTTATTTTATGTAAATTCTTTTCATAACGTCTGATAAGTTTAATAACATTATCACTGAACGAAGAAAGAAATTCACAATATTGATCCATATTTTTTAATACAATCTAAGCTTTCGGCTTACATAAGCCATTATCAAAGATGTCAATTACAACATATTAAGCAATATACAGACAACACAGTGATGATAGTCTGTCATTGTTGACATAAATGATTTCTAAGCAACAATAAACATGTGCATATAAGACGCTAGAAGCGAAAATCGCACCACATCTCATGACGCCACACAAGACCATGCGAAAGTGAATTGGAGAAGTATGAAGTATGGGAAGTGTGGTTGGTATAAACCAATGGCTTCTGTTACCAATTATAGACATTTAAGGATATTTGTAGAGATTCCATAGTTGATTTTGTGTAGGTTGGGTTTCAACTGTTTCAACTTCAAGGATTTTTAGTTTTGTCTATTGTTTTCATGTCAAAGTATAATTGTGTTTTCGACAAGTATTTTATGGAATTGTGTGTGTGGACAGTCATTAAAGTATGACAAGAAGAAAACAGATTTCTATGGTTGGAAAGAAGGCCCCATTAAATCCCAGGAACATGTTTGGTAAAATAAAATAAAATAAAATAGTGGGGAAAAGATCATGAGAAAGAAAGCTGAAAATCTAAAAAAAATAAAAATAGTAATGGAAATCAAAAAAAGGTAAAGAAAAACAATAATATTACAGTATTTGGTTACTAATGGATAACTTCTTCATAAGCATATTGTCATTGGATCATTCCAGAATTCTCTCTCTGTTTATTAATGGCTAGAAAATTCTGAGGAAGGAGTGAGTAAATGCTGCTGACCAGGAAAAAAAGCATCATCAAAACTGAAATTGTTATATTTTCTTGAGACAAGACAAAGCAAAAGAAAATAAGCATTAGCAGTTAAAACTATGTGTGTTAATAGATGATACGGCAAGAATTATTATCTCGTCCCAAAAGTTATTGGCATATGTTCATATTGATATAAGTATCACATGAGTGCAATGACTATGACCAAAAAACAAAAATAACATAGTTCATCTAATTCAGAATATTTATTTTGATGGTGCACCATATTTAATTAGGCTGACATTTCAAAGAGAAAAAAACTTGAAATTCATACAAATTACTCTTTTTAAAAATTTATTGTATACAAAAATGAACAAAACATTTAAAAGTAAAGTTGGAATGCATAAATACATTCATAACAAAATTAGAAATATAAGATAATTAAATAGGAACAGGTGACAAAAAAAAGGTGTTAAAAAAATCTACAGGATTCTCTAGAGTCTGTAATAACAAAGAAACTTGGTTTCTTAGGGGTAATTCCCCAAGTGACAGTGATCACCCTTTGAATATGCTAAAATATTTGACAGATATTGCCCTTCTCCCATATTTACAAATGAAATTGAGGATTTGTTTTAATGCAAAGAAGTAAATGTCTGACAGAATGGCTTGATGATGCACTGTGTAAAGTAAAATCCAGTGGTCAATGGTACAGAGATTATTTTGGACATCCTCTTGATTTAGTTGTATTTTTAATGGTAAAAGACACAAAAACTGTGAAGGGAACAGACTATAAACTATTTAAATGAAGTGGCCATTCATCCAAAATTAAAATCTGTCTAACAGAATTTAGGAAAGAAAAAAGAAAACAATTGGAGAAAACATATTCAAATGGAAAGATGTTTGGAATCTTTTCACTTTGTAAGTACATGTACTTGAGATTATAGTTGTGAAGTTGAGAGTTCATAGCTATTATATTGCTGCAGCAATTGAAATATTCCTCTGGAGGCAATATGCATGATAAAAAGGCAATATGCATGATAAAAACTGCTGAGTATTTGTAAGTGACAGATTCCTTATTCCATCAGAAATTGAAAATAAGGTCAGTCATCAACCATCAAAAATGCCAAATTCTTGTCAGATAATGATGGATCAATATTGGTGATACTTGATTACATGGCCAGATTAATAATTTTAAATTAAAATTACATGTACTTAGTGACAATATTTTTAATTGTCTGAATTGGATTATGTAAAACTTTCAAATTTGTTTATATGACAATGTGATATAGTATTTTATTTCTATGGGCAATGTGGGCACATGCTTTATGTAAGCACTTATATATAAGCTCTTTAAAAAAAAAGATTTCTTATCTTTTCTAAAGTGGGTATCTGTCAAGTAACAAACTCTGGTGTAAGACTAAATTTATAATATATTTTACAAGGACTGACTTTATTTTGAATGACTTGTAGTAAGTTGTGCTAAAATGGTTCTTGGTATTTTATCAGAACTTCAGGAATAAAATGAACTGTGGTGAAATGTATATAATATATTTTTATTTATTTGCTTTAGAGTGGAGTGAGTCCTTAGATATTCAGTGTAGCAAAATAATTGATAGCAGTTTGGAGAAAGAATGTTTTGTCTTGGCTTTAGCTGGGTAGTTTTGGAGTCAGACCTTGCTAGTAGTAGTAGTCATCTTAAAAATAGGTTGGTGTCAATCAACTGTGTTTTTCTCAGCCCTAGGAAGGGCAGTAAATATCATAAGCAAATGAGCTCTTTATTTTTCATGACATGTGTGGCTGGTGTTTCTAGTGGTAGTATCTTTTGTTCTGTCTCTTGCCATCACTCTCCACTTCTATCTCAGAAATGTAAGTTTATATCCTTTTGACCAGGCTCCAAGACTCTGGTGCAAATCTTGGTTTCAGCTAACATCACAAGTCTCTTTGTGTTAATTTTTTTGATTGGCCAAATTATTTTATTTTCCAGTATTCCTTTCTTTCTAATTTATTTATATAGCAGAAGTTATGCATAGATTCTCCCTGACTTTTGGTAGTTTTCAGTCACAAATTAGTAGAGTCTGGTTCTGCAAACTTCTGGCATTTTTTGGATGGGTTCAGTCCTTTCCTCTTCTTCCTCTTTTTATTTGAGGGTTGCCTTTTTGTTAGTTGAGTGAGAACTTTAGAGAAAGAGAGAGAAAGAAAGAAAGATATAAAAGTTTTAAAGGAACATGCCGATGCCTTATTTTAATTTGAATTCTTTTTATTTTTGTTAATATATTTTATAAAGACCTAAAGAAGCAGTTTATTGTCATCAGCTACCACCTGTAGTTCTAATATGCTGGAAAACCACAAATATAGCACAAAGCCACATGCCTAGAGAATTTGTAATGGATCTAACTCACTTACAAAATTAATACATTAATCATTCTACTATAATTAGGATGCTAGATAATTGTTGGACACAGTTGTATTTCTGAGCATATTTGTATATGTTTGTCACTCCAATCCAATGTGTTGCTTCAGCTCTATGGCATTGTAATGCTTTTGAATTTGTTCGTACATATGCAAAACTCAGATGAATCATGCTAGGAATGGATCAATGGATTTTTATTTTATTTTCTTCAGGGAAAAATAAGTACCCATTGGTGTCAAAGAAAACAATACATAATTCACAATTGTTTCTAAGCAACAAGAACTGAATATTCAGAGGATAGTCATTAGCTTCTAAAAGACAACAAAGAAAATTCATGATAAAAATGCTCCTCAATCAATTTGAATTTTCTTTGAGCCATAGTATAAAAATTCACAGAATTAAACAGACTGAGTGGAAATAAGGATCAGTCATGTGGGTAAATACTAAGTTTGAAGTCCAAATTATTTTGGGATATATAAACAAAATAAGAATATATTACATGGGTAAAATCATACACACTTATTAATATAGCATACACATATACATACATACATACATTCATATATATATTTTCTGATGTACAGGGTTTTAAAAATATATTCCCATACACACACACACATATATATATATACTTCTGTATGCATTTTTATACACACATATGCAATTATTTATGAATATATATTTGAATATCTACACATGTATATAAATATACATATATAAGTGTAAACACATACAATTATAACTAAGGAAATAGCCAAAATAAAAGACAAAGCAAATGGTAATAGCAAAAAGAAATTGAATATTTGAAGTCAAAACCTGAATGGGTGAGAAAGAGGATAAATATAGTTTTAAATACTAAGAAAGATAAAATTGAAAATGAAGAATTAATCAAACAAATCAATAAAATATAAGACATGATAAAAGGAAGAGAGACATGTTATCAGAAAAATGAACAGCTTAAAAATGCTAAATTTATAATCCACATAGATGAAAATCAATTGCTTACATTGATGTAGGGATAACCAAGAAGTATTATACAATTACTCTGGCAGATATTAGTGATGTTCCTGAAGTAACAACAGATGAAATAAAGTTTGCACTTCAAAATAGGAAATGCAAAAATTATGAAGTGAAGATGGTATAGTAACAGATCACTTGTCGTAAGAGGCAGAAGAATTTCATAAAGGATTACGACAGATATTTACCCACTAGACACAGAAAGGTTCTTAAAATTTTCAGTCTAAAATTGTAAACCTACTATATAAAAAAGATCATAATAAAAACTCTAGCAACTATCAGCCTATCATATTACTATCAAACATATACAAGCTATCATATTACTATCAAACATATACAAATATATACAGGTTAAAAAATACCCTAAAATATAGTCATGATTTAGGTGTAGCTATTTAACTATAAACCATCTACTAACAATAGATTAACTGATTAAAAAATATAGCAAACTACATTAGTTTGGTTGGCTATAAAATATTTGACAATAGAAAATATGCCTGTCTTCACTATGAAAGAATGGTATTAATTAAAATTATATAAGTTATTGAGAATATATACTATAATTTAAGACAAATAAATTGGAAAAAGAGTAAGGCAAAAGAATATGACTTTACCTAAATTATTTACAGAGGACCATAAAAGCATCTTTCTGCGTAAATAATTGGGGAGAGGGTGAGAATGATCATAATTGGAGAATATTTAAACCATTTCAGAATCATTAGATGAATTACAAGAAATATGAATGAAATTCTTTTATGCAATCTCCATTGCTAAAGTTGCTAGAAAAATGTTTGGCTCATTCTATTGCTCTAAAAAGTGCTGACTTCTTCTGTCATGCTTTATTTTTACAAGAGTCAGATTAAAATAAAAATGGAGTTTTGCTGCTATATTTGGTCTGGGGTTGCTTATTCATCCCTTCCCTGCCTTGATGGAGTACAAAATTGTTTACACAGTTTTCTCCACTCTACAGCCTCTTTTTCACACATGCAACACTGCAAGCCCATCGTTACTCTAATAACTACCACACACCATGTTGCTTCCACAGAGTCAAATCATCCTCATTTCCCTTATGTTCTAAATGTAAAAAGAAAACTTTTTCCCAAGAGCTACCACTTTGTGGAAGAGACTCCTGTATGGGTGTGTTACTGGATACTGTAATCTTAATCTCTTCAGGTTAAGGATCAATAATTGTCTATACTCCTTATCCTGATAACCTTCACTTCATAATACCTTTCCTTTCGTTCGTATCACACATCTCCTTCACCATTACCATTTTAACAATAATCCTTTGCTTTGAATGGCTCTCAATCCATGTAGTCGGTGAATTCTAGTTTAGAAAAATATAAAGTGTAACCTAAATAAAGAAAAATATAAGTTTAAAAGTGAACAAAATAATATTCAATAGTAATGTTTTGACAAAGATCATTAAAAAAATGATGAACCATGGTGGACAGATATGAAATATGGAAATTAACAAAATTGCTGGAAAACAGGCCTAAAAATAAAAAATATCAATGAAAAGTGCAATTCTGGAGATAACTTAAGGAAACAAAAGATGCAAACATGTTATCAAATAGACCAAGATAACTGATTAAATGATGAAAATGGAGACAGACAGGACATATAACAAGAGAAGATTACAGATGGAGTAAAAGGTTGTTTCATTGGTGCCAAATAGGTAGTAGGAAAAGTTCAGATACAATATGGAGTGGTGAAATAGAGGGGTTTGCAGGTAAAACATTGTATAGAATAGTGCAGTAACAATTGTCATGGAAGAATTTTGGAAAAGCCTTTTTCATGCAGGGAATTATCAATAGCTAATGGTGCTTGTGGTGGTACTGGTGTATATCTTTCCATATCATTCATTCATTGTAAACTGTGTTTAAAACTTTTACTCTAAAGAAAGAATATCTTCTTTTTCATAACTTCCATCCATATATATATATATATATATATATATATATACACCCAAATATCAATAAGCATGAAAAAAGAAATATTGAGTTTCTAATGTATTTGAAGGCAATGCCAAGAAGAGCACTATCATTCCAGTCTAGAAAGACATGTAAGCATCAGATTCAAAATCAAGTTACAGAAAAGATAAAAATCAGTTGCCAAAACAGAAATTGTGGATGCTTTATGTGCCAAAAAGTACAACGAGCCTAAAAACAGAAACGAGAATAGGTATCTTCCTAAATAGAAAAATAAACATGTTTATATATATATATATATTGGTCTGTTTTTCATTAAATAATTATATATATATATATATATATATATATATATATATATATATATATATAGATAGATAGATAGATAGATAGATATGTATAGATTTATATATCTCTGTACATATGAGCATATACATCAAAATATATATATATATATATATATATATATATATATATATATATATATATACACACACACATACACACACACATACATAATATACACATAGGATTTTCATGTGTATATATAACTCCAAGGGTGGATAAATCATGTTGTAGCCTGATAAAGTTATTAGTTTGAATTTTGAGCAGAAATTTTCATTGTATGATGTTCATTCTCTATTATTATTATTCATTCCAGAATAAAGTACACTTATATGAAATGCATAATTTGGTGCGTAAAATAAATACTATTTTCATCATTAAACAATAGATTTATTGGCATACCTATATATATGTTGCCCTGTCTATATAAAAGTATAAATTTTATCACACACACACAGACATATATATATATATATATATATATATATATATATATATATATATATATATATATATATATGTATGTATATAAATAAAAAGAAAGAACAGTAAGATATATAATCCGGTGTTCTTATAGATATTTTTATTTTTACAAAATAGTGCTCAATGTAAATTTACAAAGCATTAATATTATAAATTAATTGATGTTTTTTTGAGATAACAGAAATAAATTTTTTTGTTTTTTTTTAAACATTTTTGAAACATGGTTAGAACTGCGTAGTGAAAAAAACATATTTTAAATCAATTAATTTATAATATATATATATATATATATATATATATATATATATATATATATATATATATATATAGTATTTTTTCTGAGTACTTTCAAATGTTAATACATTTGTTTTCAAGGATTGTTTTTTCATATATGACATAAATGAATGGAATTGTTCATTTATGTAAATAAGCAGTGTTGAGGAGAGTTAGCATTAGGTCAATTGCTAAATGTACCTTTGTGTAGTAAACCTTCTATTTCATTACTTATCTACAACTTTGCCTTCCTTATTTATTTCTGTTATCTCAAAAACATAAGATACAACAGTTTTATATATATTTACACAACTGCTGTTTTTGTTTATTTCCAGTGTTCTCATAGAAGTAATTTCAAGTCACTCTAGGTAACATGACTAAAATTTATATATATATATATATATATATATATATATATATATATATATAATAATTATATATATATATAATAATTATATATATAATAATTATAATAAATATTTTTAGCATAATCCATTCATATTCACAGATATTTTTCAAATGATGCAAGAAATACACTGTAGCAGTAAAAATCACTTTTATTTCTCAAGTACATTCCATCTTTTTCTGAAATCATCATCAGGGGTGCAATTAGTAAGACAAAAACTATGTGTACTAGTTGCATCCCTGATCATAGTGCATCATTTGATTGTCAGAACATTATCATTGATAACTCTCTCCTCCAATTTGCAGACCCTAGTTACTATATTCTTGATACTTGGTATAATGCAAAAATATTACAAAGATAAAATTGGTCAATAATTATTTATTTACAAGTAATCCATATTAATATTTCAAATCTTGAAATCATATATATTTTTGGCATATGAATTTTTTGAAACTGTTTCTAAATCTTTGATTGTCTTTCAATCATTTGACCTAACCGGCTATCATCTTCCACTGCATCATTTGGGAACCACTGTGGTAGATTGTGATATGTTTAACATCTTCACTAATTCAGAAGTACTATTCTACTACTTGATTTCTACTAATAACTTTAGATAATCCTCATCAAAATCTGAAGAATGCTCCAGAGTTCATATGCCAACAATGTTTCTCCTAAACAAAATTTTACAAACCAATTTCACGACTCCTCAACCATAAACAATACATATTTTTGGGGGATGTCACTTATAGTGTTATCCCCTTGCTTGAAATCAGAAAATTATATGATACAATGCATGTCCAGTCCATCTCTTACTGGGATTATGAAACTTATTCTTTAATCCACTGCCATGCAAGAGCTTAAACATGTGAATGTTTTCAAAATTTATTCTTAACTGCCATATATCATTAAACATTAGGATGATACAGTCATCATTACAATTGGTTTGCAAAAACAGAAATTACTTAATATGTACAGAAAAAGGTGATTTTTATTTAATAAGTAGGTACAAACAAAAGTATTAACATAGTTGGTACCTTTGATATCCATGTACACTTTTACCAAAGGAGTAGTACAGATGAATAAGGACATAGATTTCTCACCACTTTATAGCTTTTATATTGCACCTGGCAAAGATCCATTTGCTGTACAAAAATACTAAACTTCCACAGTGCATCTAGGTTAAATAAACACAACCCTAATTTTTTTAATTAATTATTGTTAGCATCAGTGACAGATCTCATCAGATAATGTTGGGAGTTTCTTTGCTATAAATAACAAAATTCATTTTGTTTGAGTCAGATTATAATAATTGAGTAGAATGTCCTGTTTCATTGGAAAACCTCTTTTTTATTCTATTCAGCCCATTATAGACTCAACTTGAATTCCAACATTAATAAAAATGTATTTTATTGAAGACTGAAATGTATGTACATATATATGTGTATGTGTGTGTGTGTGTGTGTAAAATTTCAGATATAACTAAAAATATAAATGGATAAAGACAAAAGGAAAATTCATCTTAGCCAACATATTTCATCTTATGATTTGCCTTCACAAAGTCCATCAGAGGAAGACATGTGTCAGCTAAAATTAGTTTTCCTTTTGTCTTTATTCATATATATATATATATATATATATATATATATATATATATATATATATATATATATATATAAATACATTTATATATATATATATATATATATAAATGTATTTATATATATATATATATAAATGTATTTATATATATATATATATCTATCTATATAAATACATTTATATATATATATATATATGTATATATATATAAATGTATTTATATATATATATATAAATACATTTATATATATATATATATATATATATATATATATTTGTCTTATTAAATAATTTAGACAAGTTTTGTCTTCTTCTTAAAAGGATTGTCACACATTTTCAGACAATTTTCTTAGTATCCTTATTAAAGGAAGAAAGAATATTTCCATGTTGATGTATATCCATTTTATTCCTGAGTGCTTTTGACATTAGCACAATGTCATCTTCAGGGTCTTGTTTTTGCTAAAGCAAAATTGCTATGTTCATAGGAAAATTAAATTTTTTACTTGTAAGTGAAAAAGGCTAAACTTATGTACTATACAATTTTTAAATTTATGATGTAAACATACATATGCAGTAACACTAAGGGAGGTAAATAAGTTATTGAGATCTTTAACTATTTTTTTTTAAACTATTAGTTATAACCTAGCTATTTTATAACTATCTACTGTAAACATTTTAAAACATTTGTGTAGTATTCATAATTAATTTTATTAAGGGTTGGTTTGAATTTTTTAATATAGATAGCTTCAAGAATTTTTAATTTATCTTTATTATTTTCATGAAAATTATAGATTTATTTTCAACAAGAATTTTTCTAAATTGCAAATATGGATAGGCATGCTATTGTAAATATTGTGAGATGTTAGATGCATCATTCAAATGAAAACTCAACCTTCTAGACAACATAGTTGTGGTGTGAACAATATATATATATTATTTTTCTCTCAAGGAACATTTAAATTTATATATAATATCGGTTTTCTGCAACATGCTAATTAGTGGGGAGGAGTCATATACTAGGTCTAATTTTAAGTGAAGGTAGAGAGGGATTATTGTATAATATAATAATAATTATTATTATACAATAATCCATCTCTACCTCCACTTAAAATTGGACCTAGTATATTATGGAAACTACTTTTAACATGCACTACTGAAATCTCATTTTACGATCACAAAAATAATATATATGCACAATGGGATGGTGTTTCCATTGGTTCAGTTCTGGTCCCAACTTTTAGTAATTTCTATATGTCTAGTCTCAAAAATAATATATTTAATAAATTTAAAACCCCTCCTTCTACCTAAGATATGTTTATTATCTCCTTATCTTAGTTAAGAATATGGATGAAATATATCCAAAATAATTCTGTCCTTAAATTTACATACAAACATAATAGTAACAAAATTCCTTTTCCATTTATATTGATAAACATAATAATAATAATAAATTCACCCTATAAAGTACCTGCTCACAGTGCACTGATCATCCTGTGGTTCCTGATCAACAAGAACATCCCCATATTGGAACCCCCAACACACAGACAAATACTTATTCACTTGATCTTGCTCTGTGCAACTATTTTCTTTTCCCAAAGCTCAGGAGGATCGTCAAGGGGACTAGTATTGAGGGTGTAGAGCCATCAAGATGGCCATAAGACAGAATTGAGGGGCATCCAAGAAAAATCTTTCCAGCTGTGCACTAATGCATAGCAGAGAAGGAGAAAAAGAAAAGTGCATTAGATTCAAGGTGGTGTTACTTTGAAGAGGAAACCATGTAGTTAGTTGTTTGGAATTGAAATAATTTGTTTGTGATACCAGTCCCATTACTTTTCAAACAGACCTAGTATATATATATATATATATATATATATATATATAATTAAGTAATAAACAGAGATATTTTATGCTTAAGAAAACCTGTTGTTCAGTAAATTAGTGGAAGATATCCTATTTAAGATAAGTATAAAATGGTCATTATAAAGAAATAGAGCATTAATAGTGAATAAATAAGTAGTCTCCTAACTTATAATTTTGTAATTCAAGTGTAAGATAAATCTATTGAATTATATACATGTAGTATCAATCAATCAGTCTCTTGCCTGACACATAGTTATTAGCAAAAATTTTATTTGAAATTTTCACTGTGTGATATTCAATCTATATGTTCAATATTCATGACTAAATTAAGTGCATTGACAAGGAAGGAGACTATGTTGGAAAATAAAAGTTTGTTGTGTAAACACTGTTTTCATCATTAAAACATTGATTTATTTATATACAGATATTTGTATACACACACACACACATATATATATATATATATATATATATATATTCTGTGTGCATGTGAAAGATTTATTAAAAATTTATATACTATCTTGATGGCAAAATTTTCCAACACCATGTATCTTTTGAGTTTCAGGAAATTTCTAAAAGAGGAGATAATGCATATAAACAAAACCTCACTTGGTTTTATGAAAAGTATTGTAGATTATCTGAAAATTGTCCACTTTATTATATATAGACATTATTTTTACAAATTTTATTAATGTGAATCAATCATCCCATTTATAATGGAACTTCATAATATACACATTTGTGTTCTACCAACAGATACAAATTACACCAAATATTTATAATAGTGAGATTTACATCTGGAATCAATACTGCTCACCTGTGCAATGTTCAATAACCCACCTGTAATAATCAGTACTTATTCCACAATGGTTATAATCACAGCTTAACATGTGGGTTATCAAATCTATTTACCATTTACACAACTTACTACTAAACTGTTATTGTTTGTTCTTTACTGGGAATTCCAACTTTCAGTTTTTATTAGTTATTAAAACTGACATATGAAGGATGAACATAACTTTCCAAATCAGGTTTACAAATACTCAGTATTTCATTAACAAATAAAAATTGCTTTTGTTAATATTTCAATTTTTACCATCAGGATATATAAATTAATATCAAAACATTATCAATCTTAATTCTTGTTTATTAATTACTAATTAGACTACAGGCCTGTTTTTTCAGATTTACCTTCATCTAATTTATTCTTTTCTGAATTTACCTTCATCTAATTCTTTTCAGATTTACCTTCATCTAATTTATTCTTTTCTGAATTTACCTTCATCTAATTCTTTTCAGATTTACCTTCATCTAATTTATTCTTTTCTGAATTTACCTTCATCTAATTCTTTTCAGATTTACCTTCATCTAATTTATTCTTTTCTGAATTTACCTTCATCTAATTCTTTTCAGATTTACCTTCATCTAATTTATTCTTTTCTGAATTTACCTTCATCTAATTCTTTTCAGATTTACCTTCATCTAATTTATTCTTTTCTGAATTTACCTTCATCTAATTCTTTTCAGATTTACCTTCATCTAATTTATTCTTTTCTGAATTTACCTTCATCTAATTCTTTTCAGATTTACCTTCATCTAATTTATTCTTTTCTGAATTTACCTTCATCTAATTCTTTTCAGATTTACCTTCATCTAATTTATTCTTTTCTGAATTTACCTTCATCTAATTCTTTTCAGATTTACCTTCATCTAATTTATTCTTTTCTGAATTTACCTTCATCTAATTCTTTTCAGATTTACCTTCATCTAATTTATTCTTTTCTGAATTTACCTTCATCTAATTCTTTTCAGATTTACCTTCATCTAATTTATTCTTTTCTGAATTTACCTTCATCTAATTCTTTTCAGATTTACCTTCATCTAATTTATTCTTTTCTGAATTTACCTTCATCTAATTCTTTTCAGATTTACCTTCATCTAATTTATTCTTTTCACTTGCATGAGTTTGAGTTCATTCAGAATCCATTGCAACTTTCTATATTAGATTTCTGTAGCAAAAGTAAAATAATTTATGCTCTGAGATTAGCATAAAAAACAAATACTGATATCTTATATATCTTGTGATACATCAGGCAAATTCAAAGTCCTCAAACGATATCAGTGTCAATGAAATAAAATATTTACAATAACTTATTTAGTGATGTAAAATTTTATTATGTGACTTGTCAAAAATTGTCAAAAGAACTGTTGGGAGCACAATGTTGGAAATTGTTAACAATTTGAATAGATATAGAACATTCCAAAAAGAAAGAAATTGAAAACATTGGAAGGTAAAGAATAAGAGAAAACTTACTTTAGAAATATGACAAGAAATTAAAAGTGTAATAAGCAAAAGATATGGATTGATTTGCAAGAAAATATTTGAAGAAGCTGGTGTTACAAATGTAAAAAGAGAGAAAAAATTCATAATATTCAGAACATTGGATGAAGGCATGAAAGCAAACTAACATCACAAAGAGAAACATGCAATCTGTGTATGAAACAGTACATGAAAACTGATGGAAATAGTCAACCAACACAACAGAACAACAGAAGGATGAGGAAGTGATGTTTTAGTTTCATATTGTAGGCATTAAAATAATAGTTCTTTTTAAAATTGATGATGTTCCAAATGCAGAAAACTGAAAAAAGATTTGTATATAAGAATAGAAAACAATATTCAAGCAAAGAACTCTTGAAATCAATAAAAACTGCTGCATTAAAATCAAAACAATAAAATTTAGCAAAATAAATAAATAAAAGATTATAAGATATCAAAGAGCTGATATTAAAGAGAATATAACAATTTATTTGGGAATATTGTGTTAATCAAAGTATATATTTCTGAAGCCAATGTCTTTTAGATTTATTTATAAATATAAAGTATGTTGCTTTTAATTTACACAATAAAACCTGACATCTGCAAAACAACTTATTATTATTACTTATAAGGTGAAACACATGTGAAATATTGTTCATATAAATATAAGTATATATCCAAAAAATTAGTTGGCTAATGCCAATTTTATTTTGAACATGACATACCAAAATTATTGAAAAATTTTCCCTGCATGTGAAGAGAAAGAGGAAGGAGAGAAATTCACTTATACACTTTTATGTACAAAAAATAATGTTAAATATATGAAAATATTCCCAGTATCCTCTTTTTTTTACTGAGTATACAGTTGAGAACTGGTTGTTCTATTTAAGTTAGGCAATGCAACAGCAAAAATGAAAATAATTGACAAAACTGATAGAAATGATTTGATTGGAAGCAATAAATGTCCTGAATAGTTTGAAAATTTTGAGAAAGATGAATTTGATCTGGTGGATGAATCATGCTGCAATAGGCTACACAAATTTGGAAGTAAACAATAAAGCCACAAAAATAGGGGGTTATTGAGTGTGATAGAATATGAAAAAAAGAAAAATATTATTAAAGAGTGAGAACAGTTAAGGAACAGAAATTAAAAAGACAAAAGATAATGATTGACATTGCATTTAGCCTTTTGAATATCAAAGTTGACTAGAAACCAAGAGGATTTCAGTGAGAATTGTGTGAGAAGAAACTGTTATCATAGAACTTATGATTACCACTAGCCATTTCAACTGTAAAATGATGAAATCTAGCTGCCATTCTAGTACTGCTTTTAAATTCATAAAGTCATGGTAACAAAGAGGAAAGCTCATTAGAACAATTATCATGAAAATATTTATAGAAAAGGCACAGGAAAGCTACATTATGGTGGTAGGAAAGTGAATGAACCTGAAATAATGGGTCAGGACTGATAATATTGTAGATTCTTCTTTGGATTTTATCAAGTATTTATAAAGACATAGTCTAATTACCAAATCAGATGTGGCAGCAATATTCAATGGATGGACAAATGGTAGTCTTATAAATGTGTAAAATAGATTCTGGAGTGAAAAATTGTCTAACATAACACAGTGAAGCAACTTTCCTAGCAGCAGACCTAGCAATTGATTCAGAATTATCATGTTGGCACAGCTGGAAAAAGTACTGCCTATGGGCTATAGTGGTTGAACAGGTAGGTGTAAACCAAGGATAAGATTTTGGTTTCACCTGGTAATTCGAAGAATGCACAAAGGTATCAATGCCAGCTTTTACCCAAGATAAAATCTCAGTCACAATTCTCAATAGGAAGCTTAAAAATATCAATCCAAGGAGCATCTAGAAGAAAGTCACAAAATGAATCCCAATCAGTATGCTGGTAGCAGAAAGAAGTTTTATAAATAGGGGTTTCATATCTAATAGATGGCTCAAAATAAAATATCAACAGATACTACAGCATGATCCAAATTCCCAAGTGGACAGAGTTATAATGCTCAACAAGAACCAAGTGAGGAGGTAAGAAAATTAAGTAAAGAATCATATTGTTCAGAATTATTAAGGAAATGAGTAGGGAAATCCACTGTTTGACTGAGAGATTGAGCAACATAAAAATTAAAGCTCTGAATGCTGGCAACATCAGTAAAATTAGAATGATTAAGCCACTTGACAGGATGAACATTAAAATCACCACCAAACACAAAGATGTTTGCAGTTGAATGGAGAGAGAAAGAGCTAGTTCTATATTGTCAGATATTTTGTCTAATATTTTACAATGCTGAGATGAAGGAGAGTAGAAAAGTAAAAACAGTGAACACAGTGCACATGAAAGAATTATCCAGGGACTCCAAGACTGCTGCCTCATCTCTAAATGGATCCTTTCTGGAAGGAGAGTTTTATACCAGAAAAGAATTGCAGCAAAAACTTAACAGCCAACCCTGGTTCACCCCTGAATGTGCTTCAACCATATCTCACCACAACTACTACTTCAATATCTAACACAAGGAGCAGGTGGAGTTGGACACTTGCTGCATTCAGAACTGCCCACAATTGCTGCAAGAAAGTTCTGGAAAAAGCAATATGTAGCTATACACAAGTGGTTCAGGCCAGAAAATAAAGAAATTGAACCCTAAGAGTTCTGGAAGATCTTCAACCAAATTGTGAATAGAAGCAAAGTGTCTATACCCACTATTATAAACAGCCCCAAGGTGATCTCTTCTTCATCAGATAAGGCAAATCTTTTTGACTCAATCTTTGCCTCTAACTCAATGTTAGATGACATAGGACATCCTCTTCCCAATTTCCCCCACATCACTGAGTACAAGCTCAGTATTATTTTTATTACAGCCTGGGAAGTCTCAAACCTTATCAAAAAGTTTGACTTTAAGAAAGCCACTGGTCCAGACAAAATCCCAGTGGAGAATATCAACTTGGAATTATTCTTCATCTTAGCAAAATTATTTAACCACTGCTTGACTGAAAGTCTGTGGAAGGTGTCAAGTGTATGTCCAGTCTTCAAGAACACAGGTGCCTGCTCATCCAGTATAGACCCATCAGTTTCTTCAGTGTTATTAGCAAGCTTTTTGAGGCTATAAGCAACAAGAAGCTTGTTGATCACCTAAATAAGAACAACCTGTTGAGTGACAAGCAGTACAGGTTTCAATTGGCCTGATTCACTGCTGATCTCCTAAGTACCATTACTCATAGAATCAGTGAGGCACTAGAAAACAAATATATCTCAAGGACTATAGCATTAGATATTTCAAAGGTCTTTGACAAGGTGTAGCATAAAGGATTGCTGCACAATCTTTCTAGTTATGTAATTACTGAAAGAGTCTTTTCAATTATAAAGTCTTTCCTAATGTGTAGGTCCCTGAAGGTAATTGTTAACAGCCAGGGCCCTAGCAATCAACATTGGCATCCCACATAGGTTGCTACTTGGACCAACCCTCTTTTTACTTTACATAAATGATCTGCCTAAGAGCATACTCAAATCATTTGTGAATATCTATACTGATGATACAACCTTATATGGGTGCACCGCCCAAACTAAATGACCAAAAATTGGCAGCTGATATCTCCTCTAACTTAGCACTCAGTGGGATAATAATTTTCTGATTACATTCAATGCATCAAAAACCAAATTACTTACATTCCATCATAATCAATCAGATCCTGAACTATTACCAATCATGATGAGTAGATGTTCTGTCAAGGAGGGGCACCCATGTTTTGAGCACCTATTGAGCCTTAAACTCAACCTCTCACTGATCTATCACTATTTCCAGAGAAAGTACTCAGATGAACTACATTCCTTAGTTCCATCTGTTCTACCCTATAAGACTTGCCATGTTACACACATTGTAACAAACTACTAGTATTTAATTTGTGAAATATAAGTTCCACACAAGCAACTTCTTCCCACAAACTGCTGCTCTGTGGAACAGATGCCCAACAGGGTGTTTTCCCAATTACTACAATGTTAACCTGTTCAAGTCTAGGGTTATCTTCCCCACATACCTGCCTAAACTGTGTAACTCTCTACCTCAAGTAGCTCTCAGGTCTTGTACAGAGTGAACATCACTAAATAAAAACATAGATGATTCTTTTGTAATTGGAAGACTTTCTCAATTGTAAACACTAAAACCATGCATATGTATCCTAGAATCTTTTCAACAAAGAGGAAGATAGCATGAAACACAGAATTCATTGGAAGCAATAGAAGAGTTTAAATTAGTTTAGTAAAGCATTAAGATATCTAGAGAACATTTCAAGAGAAAAGATTCTGCCTTACAGAAATTGGTATGAATATCATGAATATTTAAAAAAGAAAGTTTGTAGGTGATTTTTTTTTTGTTTACTGGTTTATTTATATTTTTTTAACTGTCAACCGAAGATTTTTTAACTTTTAAGGAGAAAAAGGCCCAAATAATTATTACTCTTTATTGTCTATGGCAATACAAACCAGCCATAAGGTGACTAAGACTAAAGCCTAATGTGGCCTCAGAGTTGTCCACTAGCTATGCACAACATGGCACTGCAAATACCCAGATGTAATGTGACTGTTGACCAGAGCAGCCACTCTAAGCTCTAACACAGTGTTCAAACTTCTTGCTATCACTCAGGATGCAGCAACCTGCCATATCTCCAAAAAGTTTAGATAAATTTTTAAAGCCATGAAAGAAGGGAACTGGTAGACCACATCCTAAACAAGAAACAAGGAATAAACCTCTAATCCTGTTCAATAATCATAGTAGGAATATGAGACAGGCAACAGGCAAACCTATCTACTCCTATTAAGCTGGACGCCTTTTATTGAGACACTATCTCTAGGAAGGTTGCTGAATAAGACTCTAGTCCCTTTCCAGACCAAGTGTCTATTACTAACTTATTAAAACATCTCTGAAGGTTGCCCCGGGAGTTGAAATCTAAAGTATATTAACATAAAAATAGATCACTTGAAGAACAAGATTCAAGTTAAAATTAAATTTAAAGTTTTAACTTTAATTTTTTTTAACTTGAATCTTGTACTTGAAATTCAAGTGATTTATTTTAAACTCTAAACTTCAGACTTGTAAAATCTTTTGAAAGATGGCCTCCTTCTCAATGAACATTAGAATTGGCTGAAAAAAACTTTGATTTTTATGTAGAAGAGTAAAAAAGTAGGAAAATTGGTTTGACATGAATTATCATCTCATCGACTGCATTTCACTTCTTGCCAGACATGAAAATATTTTTTTTTGTAGAACATTTTTAAGTGAGATGAAAAGTGGGTTCTGTATGATAATGGAAAGCTTAAAAAATCATGGATACATATGACAGCCTTCAGCATGAACAACAAATCCTAATATTTTTAGAAAACTTATTGCTCTGTTATTTGGTGAGATATAAAAGACTGTACTGTATTTCAAATTGTTGAAACCTGATGAAACTATTACTGTAGAGTGTTACAGCCATTACTTTCAAAGTTTGAGCACTGCAATTGAAGGAAAAAATGTCATTTACAGGACAAGGAAGCTAGACAGTAATACTACTGAATGGCAACATTCATCCACATACTGTTAATGCAAAAAAAACATAATAGAGTTAGGGGAGAAATTTTTCTTCATGTGGCATATGCACCAAACTTGGTACTGTCATTTGATAAATATCACTTTCATTATCTGGTCAAAAATTTAAAGATGTCTTCACTGTTCAAATTTCATTGATAACTATATTGCATTGAAGCCAAAGTCATTTTATCAAAAATGGAAATTGAAAATTTCCTGAATGTTGCTAGTTCATAGAAAGTCCTAAAAAATATTCTAAGGATTAAAAAATATATGTACTTGTAATTATTATTATATTTACTGATAATTATTATTATATGCATTAGTAATTATTAATTAATAAAAGTAGCTGGAAACTTTTACATACACATGATACAAACCCTTTTTTTCTAATATTTATAAAAATCCTCGCATCACATAAATAATTATGGAAATAATTTGTTTCTTTAAAAAAATTGAGAATTTAGTCAAAACTAGAATTCATCACATGAAATAATTTTTGATAAAATTTGGACAATTCAGACATTTTTAGACACTGAGCTTTTTGAAATTTTGTTTTTTTTCCTCTGTTGTGAATAAAGCTGCATGAATTCTTCCTTTAAAATGACACAAATTTGTCTTAGGCAGACAGAAACAGGAGATAACAGATTTTTACTATGCATTCTATATATTTCACATGCAAAGCCAACTATTATTTTCCTCTTTTAATTAGACAATGAACACGAGAATAAAAAAGAAAACTAGAAATATATTTTTTCACAAAAGTATTTTTATATATACACTATTTGCCCTGTGAACAAATATCTATCTGATGTGTTATTTGGTACAATTTTATTCATTATAACATTACAAAAGCAACATTTAATAACAACTGCAATGTTCCTTCTTCTTAAGATTTAATCAATAAAATAACTGCCAATGAGTCTCAGTAAGAATAAGAAGATTCTGGTCAGCATTTTAAATGTTTGCACTTGCCTTTCTCTATCCTTGCTTCAGCAACATTCATCTCAAATCGGACATGTTTTCTGCTAGTCTACAAAATATAATTAAAGTTTATGGATACATTTAAAAGTGGAAATAATTTAATTAATCTTATAAATTCATAATAACAAATAAAAAGTGAATTATATTCTTATTGATAAATTTTAAGAAAATAAATATAGCAATTATTAACATTCAAAATGTATATAAACCTAAGTTAAAAGTTATAGTTCAAAATGGCGTTTAAGACGTGCATACATTTTGCAGTATAGGACACTTCAAGTTGTTGATAATGTAAGTTGAAAAGATAAGAAAAAATGCAGGTGTACAAATAAAGATTAATTTTACAGTAAGGAGTAGTTCAGTTTTGTTAACCTTATCTAAAAAAAGCAAACAGTAAAAAAAGTTTTAGTTTGTAAAACATTCTTAATCTTTACTTTGAGACCAAAAGCCTTCTGAAACACTAAACTTTTCTTGAATAGCTTATGTAAAAAGTCCAATAAAGATAATAAAATTATGAAAAATGATTTTGAAAAATATGCCTCTTTATGTGTTATTATTATGTAATTTATCATATCACCATTAGACTTTTTAAAAATCTTATTTCAAGATATTTCATTGATGCAAAAATAATTACAGTTTTTATTTGTTTAAACTTTGATAGTTATTTTGAATAAACTATATTCATGTAATATGGCATTTTAAAGCATGAACTTTGTTCTATTGATTTATGCTAATAGATTTATTTCCCCTGTGTTGTATGTGTGTAGCATCTGTCAGTCTCAAGAGACCATAGATATAGCTCTGACTTATCTTGTTTTGCCACTATAGTGAGTGACACTAGCGTGTCATCTTCAGGATGCAGGCCTGGGTGGGATTTTATGACAGACAGTTACCAATTCAGCATATCTCTTCTCTCCATTCCACCAATGTTATTAAAGGGAATTAGTACCATTACATTATTTAGCACCAGCATCATCATAGCAGAAGTTGTCAGAAGAAGGCTGGATGTGATGTTGGAATTTCTTCAGGATTCTGGTTCCAGATTTTATCCTCAGAGTTTACTCCCAAATTCTTTCCTATGACTGGGTATGGCCGCAAGGTAAGCAGAGGTTTGAAATCAGTGTTTGCCTTTTCTTAGATAGACTCTCCTCCTAGGCTGATAAGTTCCATCTATCCAATCACTTTTTAACATATCTTTTAAAAACTGCTGCTTCATTGAAGCAAAACAAAGAAATAAACACATCTCATTTTTTATTGTTGTTTATTTTCAGCTGTCAAAATAAAGATGAAAAAAAAGCAAAGTCAAACAAATTTTATTGCAAGAGTTGAAAGCAGACGAAACTGCTCAAAATATCAAATAACCATTTGGCCAGGAGACTGTCAACAAACATATCTTATTATTGGTCCGAACAATTTTGTAGTAGAAGCTGTAGCAAACATAAAGTGATGTAACAAATAAAAAGAGACATCATGAAGATGTAACAAAGATAAGGAGACATCCTGCAATTGATGACAGCCAAGTGAGAGTCATTACTAAAGCAACCCTATGCAAAGCAACTCTTACAAAAGAATGAAACAGACCATTCAATGTTGTTCAGCATTTACAGCATCTGGAAAAACAAAAAAGCTTAACAAATAAATGCTGCAAATTTGAATGAAAATAAAAATTTTACCATCATGTAATTTGCTATATGCTTCCTTTGTGCAACAAAAATGATCTTGAGAATACATAGTAATTATTTACAGAGCATCTCATATAAAGTGACTTTTTCCAGATGTTCAAGAAAGAGAAGAAAAGATTTGTACAATTTTCCAGATATTTATATTCAACAATTCCTTTGTCTTTTAATTTTCTATGCTCTACACTGGTAGCTAATCTTTATTCATTAAACCTTTTATCAATATTGCAATGGAAACAAATTGCGCTTTTTTTTATAGCTATCAATGAAATAAAAAAAAAATTCTGCTTTTTAGTGGGAACCAATTAAATTTCAACTGGAAATAAACTGTATCTCCTACTGGAGGTAAATTCATCCTGTATTTTTAGATCTGCGGATCCTTAATTTCTTTGGGAAATCCATTATCTTTTCTCCTTGTAATGTTCACCTGTTTATCAGTAATGGTATAATGCATTCTTTATTATCTTGTTTCTGCCAAATCTTTTTTTACTTATTTTGTGGCATCATGAGATATGGATAAGATTGATTCTAAATAAGTATTTGATACTCTAATAATAATCATCTGTTGTGTAAGTAATTTGAATGAAAGGAATTAAAATGGCATTAGAAAAAATATATATCATCATCTTTGTTTCTTGCTGTGGGTAGCGGGGTTAGGTGGTTTGGTTTGATTGATAGATATATTGGTTCCTGCTGAGTATTTTGTTTTGTTAAGTTCAATCACTGCAAGATAAATTTACAGAAAAAAAGTATTTACTACTTTCAATACTTACAGGCTGAACTTACAATGCTAGACATAAGAAAGTAACAGACTGTCAGTGAACTCTTACAATTCTGACATTTTTGACCAATCAAAAGTCAAATATGCATCAGCATTGAAACAGTGGCTACCCCTCTAATTTGAGTTATAAACAAGACCACAGAAGAGTGAAGTGCCACCCATACGGGGCAAAATATAACTTGATTTGATCCTCTATATAACAAAGCTGTAAAGATGAAAGTGGGGAAGATGTTTATCAATTCAATTGATAAACATTGAGGTAAGGTGAACATTTGTGAAAAAGATGTTTGCTTGCAAAGAAAGTTAGATGTAATTTGTGCTTGGAAAAGAAATTCAGTATAGTCACCTTCAAGGAAAGTTACAGAATAAAAAATTGTTGTAGTCTGAAAATATAAGCATGAAAATACATTTCTGCTCTGTCATCTATGCCTCTAAGTGTTGACTTCAATGTTCACTTTTATATTTACACATGCTCTATCTTTGATATTGAGCACTTTATCTCATAAATATAGCACACCATAAGAGTATATTTATTCATATATACATATATATATATATATATATATATATATATATATATATATATATATATATTTGTGAATATATATATATATATTTGTGAATATATATATATATATATATATATATATATATATATATACATATATAAATATATATATATATTTGTGAATATATATATATATATATATATATATATATATATATATATATATATATATTCAATAAAAGTCATTGATAAGCAGTCTTTGTGAAATATATATATCAATTATTTCAACCACCCAAGCAAGGCAATAAAGCTAATAAGATACCATGGGTTATTAAGTGTTAGAGAATGTAAGAAAAACTTACTATAAAGAAGAAAAAAATAAAAGAACAAGCATTAGGCCTAGCAATTGATTCAATATAATATTTACACCACTTCATGTCAGCAGGAAACGTTAATCCAAGAAGGTGCAATGAGTTCCCCTCCTGGAGGTTAGCATCAGCCATGCTTATATATATATATATATATATATATATATATATATATATATATATATAAAGAGAGAAACCGCAAACATTTTAGGTTATAACGTGGATTTGTTTTAATGTCTATATTATATTATTCTTCATATTTTTGTTACACATGTTTCCAGTTTTGTGACCTTGTTCAGGCAAATTAAATGAATCAATTTTTAAAGGAATAAAATTTCCTTATGTTCTTTTAATATTCCATTGTTCATTTTCTGTATTTGTAGTGAGCCTTGATCTCATTTTTTGACTGTTGGCAAAAGTGAATTTGTTTGGTCTTAGTGGTGGCAATGACAGATGTGTTGATGATAGATGCCCCCATACCCATATCACCCCTGAGACTGTCAAACCTATCTCTATCTCCATGTATCATGTGTGTGTGAGCATGTGTGTCCCTGCTAGCTTGCACATGAATCAGCATACACACACACACACACACATATATATATATATATATATATATATATATATATATATATATATATATATATATAAACACAACTTCCTGTGTTGTGTAGGTCTCAAATATGTGCCCGTGATTAGTCTATCTGTTTTTGCCAGTGTATGTATATATATATATATATATATTTTGTTCGACAAAGATACCTGTTTGTCTGAACAGTGTATCTGTCCATCGTGTGTGCATGCTGTGTGTCCATGTGTGTGGGGTTATGTTCTGTTTAGTGCTGGTTTAAATTTGTCTATGAAGTTTTTTCTTGAATTTGTAAAAAAGAGTAGTTGTCTGTTTGGTATATTAGCATAATTTTAAATTTGCCTTGATTGCATTTGTAGATGTGTTGTGATACAAAGAGTTTTCTGTTGTCAGTTAATTTGATTTTGCTTTTGTGAAGGGCAACTCTGTTGTTAAGTGCTTGGCTGATGCCTATATATGACTTCTTGCATTTTGTGTATTTGAGTGCAGAGATCATATTTTTGGAGTTGCAGGTTAAATTTTTATTTATTGTGAATGTAGTTGTGGGGTTCCCTTCTATGCTAAATATAACAGACAACAAATATCTATTATGTTATATCATGAGCCTTTCCAAGTGTTGTGTAATGGCTTTAGTTTCAAGAGAATATATATATATATATATATATATATATATACACAGTGTCTACAAATTATCTGTACATCATATGAATTGTGCTTTCTCTTATGTGTTTTCATTTTCACTAAAATTCAGTGATCAATAATAAGCACTTTTAACATCTACCTGAAAAGACAAGTGAAAGTAAATTAAATAAGAACAAATTATATATAAATTAGAACTTTAGTAATATTTCTTTAACAGCAAAAAATGTATTGCTGGATCTTAATTCTAATGGATACAATAAACTGTGGAAGTTGTACAAATAATTTATGGGTGCAAGAGAAAGTACACATTATACAGATAATTTATATACACCCTGTATGTGTGTGTGTGTGTGTGCATGTTTATTTGTTTCTGAGCATTGATACTGTCTCCCCAAATTAATTTTGAACTGATGTCAATAAGTAATAATACTTATTGACATATTTTAAAAAAAAACAAAAAAACTTTTCTTTATTTCTTAGAAATATTTACACAAAATTTTGGTAGAATAATTGTTAGTAACATAGTCTTGTAGACCATTACTCTTGTAATTTAGTGAGTTCGATCCTCTTTGGGTACTCCACACTTAAGCAAATTTATACCTTCTCTGACTAGGTCCCTCTACCTTTTCAGTATGAAGGCATTTAGTGTCCCCTCCCACTCCCGAATGGCACTCCTCCGACTACATTGATATTTAACAGCAGCAGCAATAGCGTTCAGATCGGGCGCCGGGTTTTCTTATTGCAGAAAATATAGTCACCATAGAGAGTAAAACTATCCTTGCTGTTTATTCGCTACAAAGCTACCTGCAGACTTTTTCATCAATTAAAAAACATAACAACAACAACAACTATCTTTCCAAATACCTTAGTACGTGTATTTATTTGTTCTTCTACACAATAATTTAATAGATAAGCCAGAGGAATACCATAGTGGGCTGATTTAAATCACACCAGCCCTGAATAATCAGAGAGCATCAGTGCGTTTTACATAGAACGTCGTCAGTAGTAATGGAGGAAGAGTATTCGGCGAACGGTGGTGTTGGTATGTAAACAATAATGTTGCTTTTTTGACAGTGGATGCTTTATCGTTTGTCTTCTTGCATGCACCAGATTGCTTGCTTTCCTTTCGCTTCTTCATCTTCTTTCCTCACTTGTGTATCATTCATTTATGATTTATGACTTTTTTTTCCATTATAAAAAGAATATAGTGAAAGTAGTTGTTTGGTTGTTTCCCACCACACTCCGACGTCGTTTTTGAATGCGCATCTCCGACCACGTTTTTTAATTTTATTTTGTTAAATTGGTTTTAAAACAATCTTACTCGTCCTGCATCATTTTTTTTTCTTGTTTTAGGTTTGTTTCCAATAAATTCTTTGTAAAGTTGTAAGTCACTTTTTTGCAAAAAAAAAAAAAAAAAAAAAAAACTTTCTAAAAAGTAACTTAAACTGCAAAGATGCTAAAAAATAAATGTACATTTGGCTTCTGAACAAACCCGCTTACGGTAAAGTGATCACGTGACTTAATACTTAACACTAAAACAGTTCCCCACATTTTTTCCTTAGATTTTCATTTTATCATTTTAATCCGTGATTATTGTAAGTGCGTTCATACACCGATTTTAAATATACTGGTCTGTGTTTTGCTATGTTTTACAATGAAAACAAATGTGCTGTCAAAAAGTAAACTTCAATTAAATCACAATTACATCACCCAAAAAATAGGGATTTTCTGTTTCAATGAATTATTGACAAATAAAAAAAAAAAAAAAATGATGTCATGAAGAAATTCACTTTTTAAAAAAACTTTCATCAGCCGGTTTTAAGTCGATTTTGTTTGGCAATGAACATTACCATTCTGGTGCCAATTACTGAAGTTGGGTATGTGTGTGTGTGTGTACTGCGAAATGAAAAACGTGTAACTACTACTTAGTACTAAGACTAACTACCATCTTCCTTTTCCTTCCTATTTAGTATTTTAAAATGTAGCACTAGAATTTGTCTTCTAATCATTTTTTTACTTATTTATTACAAGTTAAATCGAACCCAACGTAAAACCGGCTTCCATCACTATTTTCAATGTTACAATTAAAATTATATCGAAGATTTGATTTTGGTCGTTGAGAAATTTTTTTCCGCCACATGTTGTCCTGGAATTGTTCTCAGCAGCAGGTTAAACTCGTCAGCTTGACAACTTTCAACTTGGTTTTCATTTATTTGGGACTCTTGCCATAAAGAAATAAACTCGGTAGTAAAGTAAACCTTAAAATTCAAGTTTTTAGAAAGCATTCTTATTCTTTGTAAAAAACTAAACACTACAGTGAGAAATGTGGAAGATAAGTAAAAGAAAACCAATGTAAATAAAGTTTAATTTTATTACGTTCGTTTTCTTTTCTTTTTGCAAAGATATTCTTCTTCTATTTTGACTGCATTTGAATGTCTCAAATTACATCCCAAAAAGTATAAATTGACAACTGCGCATTATCAATTGTTCAGAAAAAAATATTTCGAATAATAATGGAATGGGCAAAAACAGGAAAGAAAGAATCATCTTTTGATGATGAATTACAGAAATAATTAAATTTTATATGTAACTTTCTCGCACTATATATATGATAATAAAAATAATACACATTCATTTTAAACAGAAGTTAAATGTTCCACTTAAAACGAAAATACAATAGGTACTTGAAGATACGACATCGGGACGAAGAAGGAACCGGTATCATTTTTCTGAGTTGCCTCCTTCTTCCGTGGTCAGGCAAGGAAGGATGTATTGCATCATGAATAGATAGATATATTTTTTAAATAATAGTTTGTGTGGGGTATAATTCTTAAATATTTCTTTAAATTTATTTTTATTCTGCCTTATTTTCAGACATTAACATTAACAACATTTTTAAATCCTACAGCAAAAAACATCCTTCTCAACCCCCGCTTCTTATACGAATAATACCCGTTAGTTGATAACTCTGTATCGCCTAATAAAACCGGTAAAAAATGGAAAATTTAACTAGCTTCTTTTCTTGACAAATTAGAAGGGACACGTAATAAAATAGTAGTAACTATTTCACTCATGAAAAGGGTTTTTTTTTTTTGTTTTTTTTTTTTTACTTTGCTCTTTTGGGAGCAATTTCTGCCTCTGCACGTTTTTCTCTTGTTTATATTTCGTTCTCGAAAACGAGATGTCGATTTTTCGTCTCAAACAACGAAAAAATCTTATAATTTTCCACTTTTGCATGGTGATTATTTAAAAAAAATCTTATACTTCTTCTTACTTTTAACTAGCATCATTCAGTTTTACACTCAAATGAATGTTTGTATTGATGAATTTGACATTCGTTGTCTCTACGACATCATTTTTGTACCGTGTGTCAAGTACAAGTTGAAAATAGATGATTGTCTAGTTAGTAAAAAAAAAAAAAAATAAAACAAACTGTTACTTTAAAAAATAATGTGCAAGTACAAGGAAACCCGTTTTCTCGGAAAGCCGTGTCCAAACAGACCATGGACATCAGAGGAGAAATTATATTTGTTGAAAACTTTTGATTTAAATTTGTAGTGAACATCACCCACTCAAATAGAAATTTAAATTAAATAAAGTTGCAGTACTGACGGACTTTGAACAGCTAAAAATATTTTCACTACTTTTTTTTTTAATTGATACAATGATCAAGCTTATATTGACTGAGTAAATGGTTTGTTAGCTGAGTTTGGCCGAATATAAAATATGGGGCATCCAGAGAGGATCGAACCCATTATAAACGGTTTCTAAGAAAGATTAATGACCAGGTTTGTTTGATAATTTTAGTTTGTCTGTTTCAAGTAGAAGTGTATCGACAAACATAGTTTTTTTCTTTTAGCTTTTTTTCAGTTTCATAAGTGAAGTCACTTGCCAAAAACACGTGAATTATTAACTGATTGCAGTGAGTGTACAAAGTTACTTTTAAGTTTTTAGTTTTTTTTTTCTCGCTTGACACGCACGCACTCTTGTTTAATTTTTAGTGTCACAAGACACAATCGGCCTCTGAAATCTTTTAAATTTATCTTAAATCTAATATTCGTATTTATTTATTTTGGAAAGCGGGGAAAAAAACGTGTGCTTTGAACTTTCATATGAGCGAATTTTTTTTCTTGCTTAGTTGTTTGTACTGGAAACAAGCTGGAAATTACCTTTTCTTTTATTGAAGGAATGAAAGATCACAAAGGTCTGTGTATTGTGGAATGAGATGTTTGTGATGAAAAAAAAAAACAGTAACTTCAGTTATAAAAGTTTTGGCATCACTAAAAATATAAAAATGCTCATTTCACTTGTTTTTAAAATCCCAGTCCTGATTATATCGTTCTATCTTTACTTTCTTGCTGTGTCAAGAGTTTGGGGTGTACAAGTTCTTTAAATTTAGCAAGCCAAGTCATTTCCTCCTTTTCGCTTTACGTTGTTTTTTTTTGTTGTTTATTTTAAAAATATGATTCTGTGTATGTTTACTTTAGGCAGGTTCGCAATATGAGAATTTCATCTTTTGGAATTTTGCCAATTCTTTTTGTCAGCCGAACCTTTAGTCTATTTCAAGCAGGTTGTTGTTAATAATCACATAAATTAACATTGGCTTTGAGTTTTGATTTTATAAAGGTTTAATCGGCGGTTAGAAGTAATTCGAAGTTGACATTGCGTTTTTAAGCGATCCTTTTAGTTTTATAATTTTTATTCATTTTTTTTTCTTTCCAGTTGTCAGACTTGCTTCAATTTTCAAATCTTTTGAATTGATTTTTAACCTCATAGTTTTCCTTTTTAAAATTTCTTGTTAAACACAGAGAAACTGTAATAAAAAAACTTATTGGTTACCCAACACAACTTTTTAATTTTCAATCATTGTCCATAACTTAAAAAAGGCTTCTACACTTACAAATTACTGAGCCATACTGTTGCTTTGTAATAAAAGTGTTAGAGAGAGATTCAAAATAAAAAGCATAAAAGTTTTATGCTTTTTATGATAAAACTGAAGATTTGCTTTTATACTCTTAGTGCCCCATCTAAAAACAAACCTGTCGCAGACACTCGAACGAAAGCATCTTTTTATTCTTTTTTTTTCTTTTTTTCTTTTTTTATAATATTTAAAAAAATTACGGAGATTAGATTATTTATTCAATTGGGTCTTGTTAGTTAGAATTTTTTTAAATGGAAAAACAATTTCTACATTTGGAAAATACAGCTTGAAAATAAAATAATTATTTAGCATTCTTTGCTTGGAAATTTGTTTTTTTTTAACGTTTGGTTAGTGAAAAAAAAAAATCAATATTTTTTTTTTTCCAATTAAGGAAGCCAGCCCGCTATTTTTGTTTGAGTGATCTGATCTGATCATGAATAAAGAGTTTAAAAGTATTATGAAACTTTTTTATTATTCTATTTTTATTTATTATTATTAATTATTATTTATTTATTTATTTTTTTACAGCAAAGGAGAGGATGTCTGATTCGTTTTTATTGGTACTTCATTTGTAATGTGCGATAATCTGTTTGCTTCTGGACTGGAAACTAGCTTCGACCAATTGGTCCGTCTCCAGCCTTTAGCTCATCCTCTGGTGAGGCATGCAAAAACTTACTAGCCTGCTTCCTGAGCAAAACAAACAAAAATACTGTAGATATAATTATTTAATTTTTCATCATAATGCCTATCTCTTTTTTGTACGTAATAAAAGAATGCAATATTTTTAAATTGAAAAATGTCTTATCTTCGTGATTTTTGTTATGGATTTTCCTAACTTTTGCAAGACAGTTATTAAGTTTGTGCAAAAATAATGACGTAATATAATGTCATTTTTTGACGTTATACGTCAAAAAAACGACATTACGTCATTATTTTTGCACCAACCTAATAAATAAACACACTCTGTAGTGTATAATCACCAGAAATACTAGTAGCAATATAGCATTTAAATTAATTCAGATAAGAAACGTCATTGTTTACAGGATAGTGCTCCATAGTTCTAATGAGCAAAGGAGCACAATATTGAGTCCTTGAAATGGCTGCCCCACTCACTGGAGTACAGCTTGACAAAGAATCTGTTGAATATTATTATGAAATGAAAAATTACACCAATGAAAATTATTACTACAGATCATCTGAAAGAAGATGGGTACAAGAAGTTAATGATCTGTGTGCTGTAAAAAACTAAAAGCCTGGCAGAGACATGGCATTGATCTAAAACATACCATCAAATAAATATAAATTTTTCAACTTAGCTTAATTCATATTTCTTATATATCTGTTTTTGCAGACAATTAAATTAATATTTTTATTTTGGGGAAGGAATTCAAAACTTACAATAATTATAACTAAAAAAACAATTTGGCAAAACTAGGCATATAAACTGAAGTGGCAAATAATTAGTTACTTATAATAGCGCCTTATCTCTATCTCCATGATGGTGGCTATGTGAGATGATATGAAGTTTAATTCTGGCAAGCATGGCAGAGGTGTTGAAGGATTGTGTCTTCTTGGAAGAAACCATCACCAATAGGCATAAAAGAGTGCAAATGGGCTGTAACAAAATCTGTGTATGTCATTTGTGTTCACCTATGTCAAGAGAGACTTCAGTTTCATGAGTGATCCCTTCAAACTATACTATAACCTTCTACTATAAACAAAACGACCATCAGCTTGCACAACACCCTGAAGGCAGGTTGGACCTATTATCTCATGAACTCACTTCCACACATGAACTTGACAGTCTATCTGAAAGCTGGAAACAGCTTATTAAAAAATCAGTCATCCATAGTGATGCTCCTGACTTTGGTGAATTGTAATAACCAAAGTCCATAATGCTCCACCTTTTTTTTAGTCAAAAACTACAAAACCCCATAGAATGGTGTGTACACTGTACATTGTGTCAGCTGATGGATTAAGCAGCAGCAGTTTTGAATTTTGATGTGATTTGATGCAATGTTCCCCTTCAGTGCATGGTTAGTGTCTTTGTCAGTTACTGAAAGTCCCATTCTTGCATCTGTGGAAGGTGATGCAGTTTTCATGTGTTAATGTCTGCTTAGAATTCATATATTTGCTCCTATTGCTTGAAAAAAATAAATAAAATAAAACTACAAAAGTTCTTACCTCTGAGAAAGTGCCCCATCTATTTCCAATAATTAGCATAGACAAATGATGTTAAATCCTCTTCCCATCCTATGGAACCTCTAGAAGTTGTGGGAAGGGTTCCCCATCTTCCACTTTAGCTTAGTATGAATATCTCAATGTCAAGATTTTCATTTGAGGTTTTATAGAAACTATGATTTAAATTTCTTAATCTGTTGTCTGTAAATAAAACAATACTTAAGCATTGTAATGAATTATTGGAATCTTTTTCATATCAAAACTGGAAATTTTAAGGAGAATTTATATTTTTATAACATTACCAAATAAGTTGTTTCCAAAAAAGTGAAAGCTTCCAATTTTTAGTTATCACCTCCTCCCTAATCTCTGTATTTTGAAAGCTTTTCTTGAAATGAAAAACATAAGTGCATTTTAGGTGACCCATAAACAAGGGAATTTGGCCAAGGTTGTTAATTTTAATTCTCATTTGTTGCTTCTAGTTTTACTGCTTCAGGATGTAAATAAACATAAAAATATTTCAATGTTAACATTTTCTTGATTGTTACTCTTAAATAATCAGTATTTGATTATATTCTCTGGAGTCTTTCATTTATAAATTAGCTTTATATATTGATAAAGGCCTTAAAATATATGCAGAAATATTGATTATCCATGTGCATGTTAATTCTTTGTAAATGCCTTCAGATAGTGATTTGACACTGTATAAAGCTTCATTCAATCTATTTGTCTATAATTGATGAAATAGCTTGGAATGTTATAAATGTTTGATAAAACAAAACAGAATCAAGTATTGGAGAAGCTATTAATAATATTGTTCTTAAAGAGGCCACTGTAACAAGACTTGCATATGCTGACTTTCATAGCGGATAATAGGTTTTATTAATAATTAACACTTATTGAAATTAAAATATGCACTGGATTTGCCTGGTTGTTGCCAACAAATTGATTGTAGATTGTTACCAATCTGTTTTCTTTACTTGAACTAAGGTTTAACCAGTATATTCTGTCTTGGTTTTGGATATATGTTATACTCAGATCTTTAAAAACTTTTCAGCCTTTCCTTTTTAATGTCATACTGCTTTTCCAGCTAGCACTGGTTAGTCTAGGGATTGAACTTCAACTGCAGGATTCAACATTTTTATCAATGAGCCATGTTGATTCTTTCAGCTTTCTCACTTTCTTTGTTGCATAGAGATTGGTGTTATATATGTCTTCCTCAAGAAAGTTGCTGCAATTGCATGGGATGTTGTACATTTTTTGTACAAGTTTAATTTTGTATAGTGGCTGCATTGAGAATACTGTTCTGATGTTGTACAAAATCACATCCTGATTTTTTTTTCCTAACACACTTGATGTAAGGTATGGTCACTGTTATTTGTTTGTTTGTTTTTGTCCTTTAAATCCATACTAATGTTATGCATGTGGGATTGTTATTTCTTTGAAGCCTGTCTTTTATCCAGGCCATTTTTCATTTATAGGTGACTAAGATATCACTTATAAGTTTTGTTTGGTGTTGTCTGCAGCAGAAGATCCCTATTTTCCATTGTATAGAAATCAGTAGTGCTATAGAGTACAGGAGATTCAGTATTACATTATATTGCTTTTGAATTTATGAATGGGGACATCATTTCAACATTATCACATTTAAAACCAGATATTTGCTGTTGCTAGTGGCAATGATGATCTTACAGCAGTAGTACTTTATTTTATATATAGGAAAAAGATATGTTAGATCCCATTTGAAAGCATATGTTGTTTGAAAAAAAAAGTCACAATTTCTATTAAGTTTTTCTGTTCAGATACTAGTACAATGTACCAGGGATGGATCAGATTCTAGTTTTCCTGTAAGTACTTATCAAACCTCCTTCAGTATTGGAATTGTCTATAGAATGAATAAGAGCATAAGAGCAAATGAATAAGAGCAAATAAGTTGAATTTTGTGTAGCAGTTTTCACAATTGGTCTTGTGTCTGAAGAACCAATTTGATGTTGCAAAGTTAAAATCTTTACTACCACTAATTCCTTGTAAATAATTGACCTTTATTGGTGTTGACAGCTGCTATAATGTTGAACTTTGGCTAATTTTCTCATCTTGCAGAATGTTAACTCTGTTGCAAAAGATAATACAGAAATGAAACCATTAATTGTTCTCTTAAAAAAAAAAGTGTTTGAGGAACATTTTAAAAAGTTTTTCAATGCTTATGAAATAGGGAATGACAAAATCTATATGGAGCACACCAACTTTATGGAACAAAGTTAAAATAATAGTGGATAATATGGGAAAGTAAGGAAATTGAAAAAATAAGCTGTATTTTTTTTTTTTTTTTTTTAAAGATTCAATCAGTAAATTAGGTATAGATACAAACACCACTTGGTGGAGAGCATAAGGTTTAAATTTTACTGCCTGAGTATCTGTTAGCTGCTATGCTTGGATTCATTTCCCAGTTTAGGTAATGAAAGTGTAGCTACTGAAATACATTTTAGATAGTTAAGAGTTTAAAAATCCTTAGGATTAACATAAAGAATGGGAATAATATACTCCCAGTTCCATTAAAATTCACTAAAGATTACCAAATGTAACAAACACCTGAAGAGGGTGTGAAAAAAAAAGCAACAGATGTTGATTTTTCTAAACTCTGTAAATTCTTACAATTATTTTGTATTTTCTTTTTTCCTTCCTCTAAATTTTTTTTTTTTTTTTTTTTGTAGAAAATGGAATATAATCTTTTTAGATGTTTCAGCAGCATCACAAATGATATTGTGATAATTATCAATGTTTTATAAGGCTACTCCATGCAGGTCAAGCTCTCACAGCAATTTACAAAACTAACCTGTCAGTCATTATCCAGTTGCAAGTGGTTTAAAATCACATTGTTACGATAATGATGCTTCAATTCAAAATGATTGGCATTCCACTTAAAAATGATCCATACTTAGTTATTTCACAACTAGCTCTCTGATTTGATGGAAGAAAAATATTTACTTAATTAAAAAAAGGTTTGTGGAAGAGGTAAGAACCAAGGTGTTGCAGTTAAATATACAGAACGTTTCAAATAGCAAATTTAATGAATGATTCTCAAAAAGCTAATATTTCCATTTTAATTTTGTTCCTAGAAAATTACTCTTAAATGTTACAAGATAGTATTTTTTTTTTTTTTTTTTTTTTTTTTTACCACTAGTTTTACAGTTACATCCTTTTTTCTAATAAGGACTACAAATATCAGATAACAGAATGATAATACTACAATATTCCTTTTAATGGGCAATCCTGGTGCAGTTTTCTGATGCCAAGCCAAGTTATTAGAGAACTATCAGGCAATACATTACATCAAGTGATTCAATTGAGCATATTAATGACATTTAAAGTTGTAGGCAATATGGTTAGACCATTATCTAATATTTGTTAACAGAGTAGAAGATTGACAAAGAATTTTTTTTTTTTTTTTTTTTCTAAAAATAGTTTGATCATTTTTATTTTCTTAACAACACTGTCAATTTGACTAAGTGAAAATGACCAATGTCACAAAGACATAATGTTAATAATAAAGATTTTACTTGTGAAAAGTTGATTCTAACTTTGAACTGTTATTGATGTGTGTGCCTATATTTGACTTTTAGCAAGCACAATCTATATGGGCATTCCCCCACACCCACTTCCAAATCTGAGTTTAATAGAATTTTTCTATTGTTTTGAATTGGACCCTATATTTGTGGCTTATAAAATATTAGTCTTCCTTCATATTTTATATTTATTTACTTATTTGTTTCAATTTTTCATACACTGCATTAAATTAAAAATAAAATCTTGAATTTTTTGTGATAAAAATGAATTTTTCAATCGATGAGAATTTTATTTCCTAATATTCATTGGAAAATTAATTTGTTCAGCATTGGCCAAATCAATTGACTAAGTAAGGTAATATAACTTTGACAATTTTTTTTTAATACACATATTAGGTTGGTGCAAAAATAATTTCGTTTTCTGACATATGTTACTATGTGAGAAAACGAAATTATTTTTGCACCAACCTAATAATTACTGAAAGAGACAATTACCATTTTGTATTTTCTTTTATATTCTATCTAATTTTGAATTATTTTGTTCAGTCAAGAACAGGAATAGATTTTTTTTTTTTTTTTTTTTTTTTTTACAGACCAGTTATTAACGTTTTACATTTGGGCACATTTGATAATGCACTTGGGTTGTGTGAAATGAAAAGTTTTTATTTTACTTTTTACAATCATTCCATATATTTCAAGAGTCATACCATTTCCTGAAATTCTCATTAAATACCTAATTTTATCTTATTCCTTGATTTTACTTGAGTGAATACATTATGAGGCACTTAAAAAATTGTTGAAATTTTAATTTGTGGAATATTTATTATTTCTTTTAAATATGCTATATATTTTTCAAAGAATTATCTTTATAACAGAGCTGAAAAATTGAAGTTTACAAATTAAATGACAGATCAGTTTTTACATGTAATCTTAAATTTACATAACTGGAACATGGCAACTCTTTTTTTTTTTTTTTTTTTTTTTTTTTTTAAAAAAAAGGAAAAAAAAAAGCTTTCCTTTTTAATAAGGACACTGATTTCACATTCATTTATTGTGATTGTTTTTAAATGATGGTGAATTTCTTTCTGCATATTTGATGGTAACAGCTGAAAAATACTGAACAAATGTTACCTTTTTACTTTTTCTCTCTTGTCACGTGTTGAGAATTTTTTTATTTTTATTCATTTAGCAGCTTACATCAAATACATTGGGTTGGAAGGGGGTGAAGACTTAAAAATAACAGATTCATTGTGGCTGGCAAAATGTAGAATGAACACTGGGTTGGGCAGAAGATTGAGATCAATGGTTATTTGCCGACAGGAATTAGTGTAGGGATTAACATCTTTTGACTGTTAAATTGGGTACTGTTTTTTGTGTAATCTTGTTTTGTCTATCCACCTATTCTTACACTGTCCTCGAAATATCTGAATTTAACCAACCTTTCCATAATCCTTCTTGTCTTCTTTTGAACTCCTCCCCTACTGATTGGAAAGGAAGGAAAGATCTGAAGTGGGGGGAAAAGTAGTAATAAGTTCTTGGAAATGGGGTTAAGTAACTAATGTCTTATTTCTGCCTGCTACAAGTTAAAGTTTTAGAAATCACTTAAATGAAATGTCATTGTGTGACACAGAGCTGTCAGCCTGTGGTCAACTCCCACTTGCGTAAAACTGTAATATTTCTTCTACCAGTGTTTTGGGGTTGACTCTTAGTCGCTGCCAACCAGCATGTGTCCCGGTTGATAGGTGGTCGTCTCTACCCAACGGAATCCCTTGGTCAGGGTACCAAGTGGGATGGCCGGTCAGTTCTAACGGCTTCACACCAGCTGTAACCGGTTTGACACCAGCTACGTCATTTCTCAGCTCACTTCCAATGTCTTGTTACCAAAGTAATTACTTCGAACTTAAGTCTAACCTACCCACATTGTGATTTCAATCTTAAGTAGATGAGATCAATTGGGCATAGGGCCGTAGTGTAAGATGAGTCTAGATTGGAGGTGATATCGCACAAGCGTAAAGAAAAGAAGCAGATAAAAACCCAAGAGGTTCAAGTATATTGAAAGAAAACAAATTAACTTTTATCCGTCTATTATATATAGGAGCATGTGTTTTTCTTCCAACCCGTTTTCCTTGGAGTGTGACACTTTTATGCTTCTTAGGCAAGTTCTGGTTTTCTAAGTCAACTGGTTTAGTTTTTAAGTGCTGGCTTAACTTCGTTCATCAGTATAACTTGCTATTGGTAGGATAGGCGAAGTTGGAGGTCATGGAATCTCTCAGTCAGCTTCTGTGAGGCAACACTCTGGTTCCTGCAACTCCAAAGCCTCTGGCGAACTGTCCGAGCGTGTTCGTTTATATGGACACCGACCAAAAACCGGTGTGGGGTTAAACGCAGCCTGGGGTTTTTGGTAAATCCCGATTTCTGACAAGAAACCTTTGTTGTCTGGCCAGGAAAATTGGATACTTTTTGGAAAATTAATCACTTTCCGCTTTTGGGGGGATCCCTTCATCTGTAAGGAGAAGTTGCAGGACAGCTACCCCCCCCATCCTCACATTGATACCCTTTCAGTGGGCGTTAATAATTTCTCCGTCTTTCTCATCAAATTACCCCCACCCACCTATCACCATTGCTACCACCCTACCAATGGCATCCCGGCCATGTGGGCATGGCTAAGTTAGCCTCATTAAAATTATAAACTAGAATTTTTTTGTTTACAAAATTCTTGTTCCCACCGGCTAAAATTCTTATGAGTAACGCATGACCATTTAAAATCTCTTAGATCTTTGACGCTTTTGGTCACTTTGCATCGTCTTAACCAGTACTTTTACAAACATCATCAATCAATTGTCAAAGTCTGCTATCTGGTCCCTTCATGAAGTTAACGTCTATGGGAACCCTTGACTTCTTGAGAAAAAAAATAAATTGATAATAAATTTCTTCATCTTCAAATCGGCAATTTTTCTCAGATATTTTTTCATGCCAAAATTCTATAATCAACACATGGCCACTTAACTTGCCAGTACTTAAAATGATATCTTGGAAAAATAAATAATGGCAATTCTCTCTACCCCGTATCGGCAAATAATTTCGGAATATTTTCTCATGCCAAAATTCTTGTATTTGACACCTGGCCTGTCACCTGATATCTTAAACACTTTTTCTGATTCTTGTGTTTTCTTGGCCAGTACTTTTGCAGACATCATTAATCGCATATGGCCTTTTTGTGAATCCGCAGTTTATGCCAATTCTTGGGGTTTTGAGAAAAAAATCTCAGGGTATCTTCTTTTGCGTTCTCTCTATTGTTTAATTTTAATGGTTAATTAGGTAATTAATTACCATAGCTAAAGAGTGTCACAATTGTAATGTTAAGGAAGTCATTTTAAAGATTCTCTTGAGAATTGTTACATTGAGTTTAGTACTTAAAATATTTGGAAAAAAATTTAAAACCTCAAATATATCTTTGGGGTTTAAAAAAAGAAAAAATTCTGAAAACTGTTAAAGTAAGAAAAAAAAAAAGATTTTCTACTTTTCTAGAGTCAGGGATTTATTTATTTTTTTTATGAATAGACTTGTCTCAATAGACTTATGTTTGGGAATTTTTTCTACAGGAAACATAACTGTAAAAATTACTTGACAAATATAATGTGAGCATCTTTTTATTTATATATATATATTTTGAACAATAAAAAAAAAAAAATTAAAAAATTAAAATCTTCAGACACACTGGGTTGTAGATTAATATTCTTTCGTTTTTTTTATTATTATTCCATTTAGATTCCTCGACTAGTTTTGGCCGAAATGGCCATCATCGGGAGGAGAAATATTTCTGCTTGCTGCTAGCACTAAACTACAGAAATGAATGTCTTGATGGAGAAAATGAACTTTTGTCTGTAGTTTTCATTTGTTTTTTTAATTTTTTATCTTTTTAACATGAATCTTTTAACATTCCTTGTGTTGGTCAAACAGTCTCTTTTAAGTTGTTATTTGAGATAAGAGCTGGATAGATACATGCTGCTATGAATTCTCTGGTCAGTTTGACAGTTTTATTGGACTTGGTGAGGGGATGTGTCTCTGTTTAGCGTTTGTGTGTGTGTTATTTGGTTCTTAGGGAGTGAGTGAGTATGATATGTGTAAGCGTGTGTATTGCTGTGGGTGTGTGTTATCATTTGGCTCATTAGGGAGTGAGTGCGTATGATGTGTATAAGTGTGTATATTCGTGTGGGTGAGTGTATAAGTGTGAGGCCTCCACACCTCCGTAAGCCTGTCTGTCTTGTGTGGGTGAGAAATGTGGGTAGGTTTTGATTTGTTGAGTTATATCTATATATTGTTAAATTTGTGCTTTAGCCCGGCTGGATATTTTGTTTTTAGATGTTGTATCCACTTATTTTCATGGGACTCTAAAATCTTTCTAATGTTATCTGCTCTGAACCTTTATATTCTCTCAATTATAGTGAATTTGGCATGGGTTTTGAAATCGTGTTTTTCCAGGCGGAAATGTTGTTCTACAGGTAATAATTTTTCATGGGGAGTCGACTTAATTCATTTAAGATAATTGTTAATTCTGTAGTGAAAGGGCCATTCAGATTTTCCTACATATTGTTTCTGGCATAGTGTGCATTCTAGGAGGTAAATTATGTTATGACTTCTACAGTTAGAATTGTGGTAGATTTTGAAAGTAGATTTAGTGACTGAGCTAGTGAATGAATTCGTGTTTTCAATATGGTTGCAACATAAACTTCTTTTGCTGTTGCATGGTTGGGAAAATCCTGTTGTTTTTGTTCTTAGTTTATTACGGATTACTTTGTCCCCTGAAATGTGGTTACTACCTATGATTTCTTTTAGGTTCTTAGGTCTACGATATGCAAGAAGGCCAGATTCCTTAAACAGTTTTTTTAGGTCTGGTTTGAGATGTAGTATTTCCCAGTGACATTTGATTATTTGGGATAGTGGAGGCAGAGTGGGGTTGAAAGTGGTTACTAGAGGGATGCGGCTAGATTTATTTTTAATCTTGTACATTAGGGTGTCTTCTCTAGGTGTGGAAATTGCTTTATTTATTTGTTCCCTGATTAGGTGTTGTTTATAGCCATGTGTTGTGAATTGATGCTCCAGATTTTCAATGTGTTTATTTAATTCTTCATTGTTGGAACATATCCTTCTGAGTCTAAGTGCTTGTGAATAGGGAAGGTTCTCTTTGAGGTGTTTAGGGTGGGAAGACTTAGTGTAGATAGTTGTGGGTGTCGGTGATTTTAGTGTGTAGTGTCGTTTGTAGTTTCCTGTTTTCATCTATGTAAATGCGGGTGTCTAAAAATGTTACTGATGTTGTGGATTTTTCATAGTCAAACTTAATTGAGTCGTGCACTGTGTTTAGGGTCATAAGGAATTGGGTAAGTTTGTCATCACTACCTGTGTATACAAAGAATATATCATCGATATATCTTGCATAGAATACGCAGTCGCTACCAATGATTGGATAGATATGGGTCTCCATGGCACAACCTCTTATTTGAAGGTAATGTGCTCCATTGAAGTTGAAAGTATTCAATGTAAGGACATGCTCCATGAGTTTTATGATGACTTCTGTGGGGGGGTCTTGTTTTCTTCTTTTAGTAAGTGCTTCCTGAAGGGTGGTTAGCCCTTCGATGTTTTTAATGTTTGAATAGAGTGACCTAACGTCCATAGTCACTAGAGTAGCTTTCTCTGGTACTGTTTGTATGTGATTAATTTTGTTCAGTAGATCTGTTGTGTCTCTGATGTATGATTTTACTTCCTTAGCTAGCGGTTGTATGTAATGATCTATGTATTTGGAAATTTTTGTCGTGTGGCAGTTGAACAATGAAATAACTGGCCTTCCTGGGTTGTTGCTTTTGTGTATTTTAGGAAGGAGATAGAAACGAGCAGGTGTAATGTTTGTGGGTGTAAGTGCTGTGCGTGTTTCCTTGTCAATTAGATTGTTGCGAAACATTATGTTTAGTGAGCTAGTTAATTCTTTTTGGTATTCTGGAAGGGGATCTGTAGGTATGCTTTTATAGGTTTCTTTGTCGGCTAGCTGTTTGTTGGCCTCTTTAATGTATTCTTTGATTCCCCAGATCACTGTCGCACCCCCTTTGTCAGCCTGTGTTATGATTAGGTCATCTCTGTGTCAGCATATCGAGGGCTATACGTTCCCCTTCAGTAATATTGTCACGTGGCAGCTTACGTGCTGTTGTTTTCTTTGTCATTTGCTACGGCTAGTTCAAATGTCTGTATAGTCATGTCTGTGTTTTTGGGGGTGTAGGTAGTGTCCTTCTCTTTTAATGTCTCAAGTATGGAAGGTGTATGATCATTTTCCCCGTAGTGGGCTTTTAACCGTATTCTTCTGAAGAAGGATTTCAGGTCCTTTGCCAAGGTGTCTTTATCAAACCTTGGGGGACTAGGGCAAAAGCTTAGTCCTTTATTTAATACCCTGAATGTATTGAGTGAAAATTTATTGTTACTCAAATTTAAAACTCGCCCCTATGGGTCAAGTTTGAATTTGCAAGCATGGCGAAGTTCTTTTGTAAAAGCTCGAAAGCTTGCATCATATCTCCTATTAGGGATGCTATACCCCCATCCAGGTGTCCTGGTTGGGGGCTTATTCCATTTTTTTTAAGGTTGAGTGTGTTTGTTGTTGATTGTCTACTAGGGGCTAATCTAGGTGGTCTGGGATGTCTAATGGGGTTATATATATATATTTTAACTATTTTAAACATTCTAATATTTTATTGTAATTTAAGGCACTTTAGCTTTATAATCTTATGAAGACACTTGTTTGAAAATTACCAATAAATTTTAAATTTACTATAGTTACCATTCATATTTTTTTTGATAATGTTGTGTATGGACATCCATATTTACAAAAATTGGCACATTTCTGAACAAACAAAAATTCAAAATACTTTATAAAATACTGGGTGGAGGGGCCCTGAATTTATGATTATTCTTGTAAAAATTCCTTATTCATTCAATTTTTTTTTCTTAAGACCATAATATATCTTATTCATTAAAGCAATTAAAAACATGTTTAATCTTAGTTTTATTGCATTTTTATTTTACGATTCAAATTTTCATTTTTATTTTGCAATGGCAATTTTCTGTAACTTTAACAAAAATTTTGAATGTTCTAAAAAGGATTAAAAAATTTAATAATCAAAAAATCTTTCGGTCTTTCCTCTTAATAATAACAAAGATTTTGATGATAAAACTTTGTTTTTTATTAAGTTTGAGGCATTTTTTTTTTTTCATTAAGTTTGCTCATTTTTTAGCAAGTTTTTGGAGGTGCCTACATAAAAATCAATAAAAGTACATCCTTCTCCAAATTTAGCAACAAATGTCAATGTACTGAGATGAAATAAATAAGAAAAGGAATTGAAAACCAATTTTCAAAATACTAATTATCCATGTTAATTATCCTAAAATTCCAAAACAGTTTTCAGGAGACATTTTTGTAGTATAAATTCTTTTAGAAAAGTGATTTAAAAGAAGAAAAGAAAAAGTGACTTATTATTGTAGACAGGTGAACATGTTTCTTTTTAGGCTTACATTGAACTTTTACAATATTTTTTTTTTCCAATTTGAAATTGATTGCCAGTTGCAAAATAATCAAACAGATTTGCTCTAATTAATTTTATTAAAGTTATATTTTATGCTATTTAAATTTGTAAGGAATGTCTGCAGAATTGGAAATTTTGATTTTTCTTTTCTCATGAGTGAGCATTTTTATCAAAGATTCCTAGTAATTTGATTAATTCATAATAGTCTTAATTTATTGCTCCACTTTATTGGTGAATAGTGTTTTCTTGTAATAATTTTTTTTCCTCAAAATTGATTTCTTGGCATAGATTGTTTGTCAGTGTGTTAAATTTAAGTACATAAAACAAAAATATGAATCAAATACAAACTTTATCATCTGTTGTTTCAGCAGGCATTGGACTTTTCTCTTGCACACTCATATGCAGGAAGGATTGTGGGGTGACATTTCCCAACATCAAAATTACTTTATAAAATAGTGATGCTAGAAATATTAGTACGTGGACAATAAATTAAAATTTTTTAATTTCAAAATAGCTAAATGTTTACCATAACATAGTATTCTTCAATTAATTAACTCAAACTGGATTCTTCTACCTGAAAAGTGGTTTTAAGGTCATAGAAAATCAAAAGAATTATGTTGATGACTGAAAATTATGAGTTTGACATGAATTTTATAGGAATAAAGTAAATTTAAAAACAACCTAGTTACAAATAGTCTTTTCATAGTCTATCACTTGTTTTATATTGAACTCTGCAGTTAACTATTGAACTTTTTCTTCCTTCTGACTTTTAATTTTGGTTTTCTTGTATGTTCTACAATATTAAATGCATATCATCAAACAAAACAAAATATTAGCAAATGTTGATTGTCTTAATAATACCTTAATAACTAACTAATCTGTATTGTCAAAATAAATTTGTATTAATCTTTTTCTTCTACCATTTTCTGCATTCTTCCTGCTTCTAACTAACCATTTTGCCACTGTCAGAAAGCATTTACAGACATAGATGTTATCATGGTGCGAATAAATGTAATGAAATGCATTTATTTTGTCCTAAAAGCAACCAACCACCTCCTGGCATGGGTTTTTGGCCTTCATTTATTCACTTAAATTCTCTGCTGTTGTTGCTGCAACTACATTACACAGCAATCTGCACATGTCGCTTGCAAAACAATTCTTTTAGCAAACAGACCATTTTAATCAAATGTGAAGTTTTCAGTTGTAACATTCTTCTGGATCATTTGCTATGAATCTTGGATTGGATATAGCTTCCTCAAATTTTATGTGCATTGTTTTATAAAGGAACATTAAAAAAAATCTCTCCTAGTTGTTTATCCTTGTGTTGTTTAATGTTAACAGTATACAAATTGATTCCTTTCTACTTTTGATAGTTGTCAAATACACAATTTAGAACAGAAGTTCATTGATTGATCCTCATCTTTTTTTTCAACTGGTGATTATAATAGTTACATGAATGAATTACAAAAGATTGACCTAAGATGTCCATATTTACACTTATTTTATAAGCATAGTAATTTTAAATAGCCGTGTAGTATATTAGATACAAACAATTCTTGTACTTCCTATATTGACTCTGCTGAGTTATGAAATAATTCCTAATTCTACTAGAATGCAAAACTATTAATGCCAGTCTTTGGTGATTAACAAATATCAATGTTAAGTTGAAATATACTTATTTGACACAACGCATAACTGAATGTAGATATAAATTTTTTGCCTTTGCAAAACAAAGCCATTGTAAAAGTAGAAATAATTATCAGAGGAATATTTTGTACATGCATTAATAAATTTTATACACAAATCTGTATGCCACACGCACATACTTGTTTTTAATATTTATTAACCTTACTATGGCATAAGGTTACAAAATCTATGGTACCAGTTCACTACAAAGCTGAATTGCTGATAATTTTCTATATATGAATATTTATCACTCTCTTTTCCTCTTCATATAAATACATCTAAGTATTAAGTCTATAGTCTGATAATTATTTTGAGCTGAAATTTTCTCTGCATAATATTAAATCTATGTAATTAAAGGTTTTTGTTAAGTGCATTGACAAATAGATTTTTGAAAAAGATTTGTAAAATATTTTTTCGCATCAACTTACAAACTTATTGTAATATCTATGCAGCCATTTACGCATACACACACGTTTTATATATAAAATATATGTGCACAAGTTTGTAAATAAGTATGAAATACACAAATGTGTATATTTCTAGAATTTTTGTTTCAGAAATGGACTTTACATTTGGAATCTAACACTGCTAGCATATAGCTGAAATGCATGGCTTTTGCCAATGCATGTTTTTTTTTTTTGTTTTTTTTTTTTTTTTTTTTTTTTGAATGAACATTTTGTTGTAATTTGTCTATTTTTCTCTTAAAAGTGTAAAAAGGATTCTTTTTTTTTTTTTTTTTTTTTTTTTTTGTATTTTCATGTTTATCAATATTAATATTGTTGAATTTACAATGATTGAATTCAAAAATTAACCAGCAGATTGTGAAAAGTGTTAGGGTAATCCTCTCTCAAGAGATTGACCTATCATCCCTCTCAACAAAGTATGATATGTAAACACAACACAAATTTCTGGTGCTGCTTATAATTTCTGCTAGATTTTGATTAACAATATAACCATTTTCTGCCATTCCGACTAAGGGGAAAAATCTTGGTGACTCTTGACATTAAAAGAAAGCAACTTGCTATCAACAATTTGTTTCAATCTAGCCATGTGAATAATTTTAGTGTGTAAATTTTTACTCACAAGTAAAATACTAAAATTTACATCACAATCATAGTGGTGAAATGTCTTCTTGGTGGTTCCAGCCAACCCCCACAACCCACCCCTGTGATGAGCCTGAACTTATTCTCTCTCAATCAAATTCAAAATCCTACTCAACTGTTTTACTAATTTTATTTACTTCCACTTGAATGGATTCCAGCTGGTGCTTGTCGTCCAATAGTGAGTGTATTTTTGTTCCTCCCATTAAAAACTAAAATTTATTCCTAGTTAATTAAGATATGCATGTATGTACATTTGATTATGTACAAGGGATTTTCTGAAAAAGTTCTCAACCTAACCAAGATATTTAAAAAAAAAAAAAAATAAAATAAAATAAAATAAAAACAACTTATATTTGCTCATTTGGCCAAATCTTGTTTAGTGAGTGGTTCTGAGGACTTATTAACATCTCCATCATATATAGCATAAGCATTTATGATAGTTCAGTGCTTAGTGTTTCGGTTTCAAAAGCCCTTTATAGTATCTTCAATACTCAATGTTTAAGAAATAGTAACCTTGTGCAAAAGTTAATAATACATCCAAAATAAAACGGGTAAAAAAATAATTAATTTTTTTTTATTAGTTGTATTTGATTTGATAGTTTCAGAGTTACTAAATCCAATGAAGTATTTGCTGAAATATTGTGTATTATGCCTATTGATACAGACTATCCATATCTATGTTGTTTTTTTAAAAAAGAAAAGAAAATGGTTGATTATATAAAAAGGAGCTAAGTAATAGTTGTAGGGTGAGCTTCTCTTAGTATATACCCAAGTTATATACTGAAATAGACTAACCTAATTTTACATAGGCAGGAAGACACAAGTAGAAGGCACTTTTCCTCCCAGAGGATAATTGATAATAACCTCAATCATTGTTACACTGGGAATGTAAGCCCCCCCCCCCCACTTTCAAAGAGAATACTTTGTCAGTATGCCTATATTAAACATCAGATAAATTAGTTTACCTTTCAACCTTTCATACCATCCATACCAACTAACTTTAGGGAAGCAAACTTCAGTGCTCCTTATAATGAATTGTAAAAGTGTCATTGCAGATGGTTTGGTGTAAAGGTTTTTGTAATGAAGAGCCATACAATAGTACCTTTTTATATTAAATGAGTTTACCCATGTTGTGTAAAAAAAAAAAAAAAAAAAAGCATATTTTAAGACTTTATTAGTTTTCCACAATGCAAAGAAAATAATTCTTAACATGGCACAAAGTTTAGATATAGACAAAAACATACAAGCATTTGTCAGAAATGCCAACCACTTTGCCTCTAGCAAAATATTATCAGTATCTATTTTATGCACCTTCTTATATTTAATGAGTTTTATTAATATATTTGGCTTTTAATTTGTAGATGTGAAACATTCAAATTATCCTTAAACTTGCTTTCCAGTATTTTTTTATTCTTTAAGTCTTTTGTTTTCATCATACTCTGCATTTTAGACTAAAATCTATTTACTGTCTTCAGATGATTTTTTTTCAATAGAACAATATGCATCTTAACCCTAATCTCATTCTAAGTTTTTCTATTCGAAACGCATCTAAATATTCTAAAATTATTTTTAAACACTTTGGAGGAATTTAAATTGGCAGATCAAATTAAATTATAAATTTGTATTATAAATTAAAAGTAATTTATTTTTTTATTATCACTTCAGACTATCAGAATTTGATGATCATCCCTGTACACTGAAGTTTTGTGATTATTTTTATTAGTTAATATTCACATACTGTTTCAATATAGTGGGCATATTGCTTTGCCCTCACAATTAGTAAATTAGCATTGATACATTTGATCTGTAATTCTATTAATTATTTAAAAGGATTTTTGGTCAAGTTATTCTAGTTTTGAGAAAGGAGATTCTGATCTTTTTATTATAGAAATTTATTTTAATCAAGTCTAATGTTAAGGTTCACTAGATTAAAAATAAATGCTTGTAACAGTAGAATGATGAAAACAAACTGGAACAAGATTTCCATGTGTTTATGTCATGCTCTTAATTTGAGGAACTCTTAGTAAAAATAATTAGGACTGACTGGATTCAAATCCAACATTGACTAAATACTGTAAGCAAAATTGATTGAAACCAAATTTTGTAATTGTGAAAATTGTTCAGTTTGAATCTTCATTAATCAAATTTAAACAAGGAAATGTTCACGTTTCATGAATGTACCGTATAAGTCAACCAGGAGATAAGAATTGAAACAAGAGTTGTGAAATTGATTTTACAGTATTGATTGACATAGGGTGCCTATTTGTTTTGATGTTGTTTATTTCTTATTCTACTTACATCTATCAGCATGTTTTCTTTGTTTTTTTTGGGGGGGAGGTTTTACATTAAAAACAACCACTGAATTTTCTAAATTAACTGCCTCCATATATAAGGAGATAGGATTTCCTAGATGGTATATATAGCCACAGAAATATCCACTTTACCAGGATTTTAATGACATTTAAGCTCAAATAATTTCAATTTTTTTCATAGAAAACTGAGATTCAAAAACAAATCTTGCATTATATACTCAGGCTTAGGAAAATCTTGCATTTACATATTCAGGTTTTATGAAATTATGCTCTATCTCTAAGCACTAGATTTGTATTTTAATGATAGTTTAGTGCAGGATGTTTTCAATAACTCCTTTTCAACATGGACTGAAAGAAAACATTAATTTTTTTAAATTTAACAATAGTTTCTATGTTAGAAAATACAATGAATAAGGCTACAATTCTGCTTATGTCACAGAATCTAATTTAGAGGACACTTTCAGATACAGTGAAGGCTTATTATCTTAAGAAAAACCTTAATGCCGCTAACATGAAAAGACAAGGTTAGATCAAGTGAATATATTTGCAACAATAAGAAAAATAGAAAGAAGGAACATGCCATTTCAGACAATGTCAAGGTAAAATATAAAATGCACCTGAAAACTTATGAGTTGCTCATTACTCAATAACTTCCTTCTTCCAATTATCACCTGTGCCAATTAGTAGATCTCAAAATTAAAATAAATTCAGATTATTTTTCTTAATAACAGCAATATGGAAAATCCAATGTAATATAAGTATCAGTGATAAAAATTTTTTACCGCAATCTGTGGACATTTCATAGCTGTTATAATAAGCTTAAGCACAACTATAATTGTTTATACAAATCTCTAACATCATGGCTGGAGAGATATTCAGTTATTGAATCTAACAATATTTTGCATGCAATAATAATACACAACCAAATAGCAAATGTTACTGTCTATATTTCTGAGATGAGGTATTATGTACAGTATTTACAATAGTCGGACTATTGTCCGCATCTTTGTCGCCATATTTGTCACAACGTTTCGGCCGTTGTACGCTCCGGCCTTCTTCAGGTGGTTGGAATTTCGAACTGAACCCTTTATTTTGATCACTGGGGTAAACTGTTCTAGTTCCATGTGCCATGTTTGATGGATGTCCGTTATCAGATATCTCCTGCTAATTTTCCCTCTGTGAAGGGGTTATCAGAGAAAATACAAAGGATCTGTGGTCCATATAACATCAGGACAACCTTCAAAAGCGTGACAACACTTTGCACATATCTCTCTCAAGTGAGACCCCCCCCATAGAGGAGAACATGACTAAAGACTATGTGTACGCTATCCCGTGCAGCTGTGGAAAGGAATATAAAATAGAGACAGGCCGCCCCCTCAAGGTAAGGCTTCAAGAACACCAGAAAGCTGTAATGCGAGTGGAAGTAGAAAAATCAGGCGTGGCTGACCACATATGGCGAGAGAAGGGAGATCACCGTCCCCTGTGGGATCATGTTGAGATCATAGACAAGGAACATCATTGGAAAATTCATAAACTTAAGGAATCAGCACATATGCTAGGCTACAAAAATCTCCTGAGCCGACCAAGCATAGAAATAAATACAATATGGGAACCAGTAATAAGGAGTGCCAGAGAAAAGCAATGATAACAAAGTTGCAATATGAGTTCTGGTAAAAACATGAAATGATAACAGCAAAATTGCAATATGAGCACTGGTAAAAAATGGTTGTTGAAAACATTAGGTTTATAATACCCAGAAATTCATACCCGGATGTCCTCAAGGTGTTGGTTAGATCCAGTGACAGACCCAAAGAGTGTGAGTTCAATACCCGGTTAAGGCAGTGGAGAACTTTCAGAGGGAAAATTAGCAGGAGATAACTGATAACTGACATCCATCAAACATGTCATATGGAACTAGAACAGTCTACCCCAGTGATCGAAATAAAGGGTTCAGTTCGAAATTCCAACCACCTGAAGAAGGCCGGAGCGTGCAACGGCCGAAACGTTGTGACAAATATGGCGACAAAGATGAGGACAATAGTCCAACTAATGTAAATACTGTGGCAAATGTTACCTTTACAATGATGAAACTGTAGATTGTATCTGAATATGGCTAATGCAAAAGTAGACAACTTGTTAGAAATGTTGATTTGACTATGCAAATCAGAAACTTTTGGAGATGGTAACATTCTTTGAAATTTTTGTATTCAAACTGATCACTTCTATTCAAACTAGGAGACAAAGAAAATCTGTTCACTCATGGATGTCCTGGTTTCAGAAGACTGAAGAGTGAAACTGTAATGTAAAACTGGATCTAAATGTCCAGACCTTCCCAGAATGTTGGAGAAGGGCAGGGTAATTGGGCTGAATATACACTGTCAGATTTTATAATAACATTTTTGTGATTGTTTTCACAATAAAATTAGTATTCACCATCCAATATTGATAAAAAATTTTCAAGATACACATATCTTATGTATATGTTAATTTTCAGATTATATAAAAAGTGTCAGGAGTTGTGAAAAAGTTGAATGACTGGAAAATAATATTGAAAATTTTAAAAGAAAATTAAAAATATTGGTGAAATAAGAAAAAAGATTTGAAGAAAGCCACAAAAAGACTTGAGAAAAGAGTAATAAGAAAAAAAGAAATTGACCAGCAAGAAAGTATTTGAAGAAACTGGTCCTACAAATTCAAACAGAAAAAATCTAGTAGACATTAGCCAAAGACATGAAAGTAACTTTAAGTAAACATCAAAGAGAAACTAGTAATTTTAACAAAAAAGTACATTTTATTACTAAATAGCTGGGCTAGAGGTTGTATTCTTCATAGAAATAGACAACAATCCCAATTAGAAGGGAGGTTGAGTAATGTTTGGGGTAGTAAAATTCTAGTTCCCTTTAAAAGTGATGGTGTTTCAAAATAGAATGATGATACAAAAAATTATCTTAACATCTTGGACAAGATATTTTTTTGAGTACAAGTCATAAGCAAGAAACTTTAAAGTGTATATTCATACAAGATAATAATCCTCATAATTTTGTAAAGCAGACTATTGCCAACTTTACCAAATGAAGATTTCAAAGACACTTAATTAATGGAATGGCCTCTATCCTCTCCAGATATTAATACAAAAGAAATCTTTTAAGAGATGTAAAATATTCAGTTTTTATTGCTTCCCAAAAGTCAAAATAGTAGAATTGATTGATTTTTGTTTTTACAGCTCATCATCCTCCACATTTTTTTATTATTTTTTTAAGCCAAAGCATATTCCAGTTTGTAGATCACTTACAGTACTCTGTGTTCTCAAGTGGTCCTCATCTAAGTACTGACCAGGCTTGACACTGCTTAACTTCAGTGATAAAATGAGAACCAATGTTTTCAGTGTGATTTAACTGTAAGCCCAAAATAGTAAAGATGAAATCAATGGTTGAAAGACTGAAGAAGAATATCCATATTTATATATAAAATAAAAAGATAATTTGTTCATTTATGTTGGATGTTGTGTTACTCAAATGTTTCTATGATGTGTATCATTTGAATATATTTATAAATAAAATTTTATGTTCCACTTTGTATAATAAAATCTGATTCCTCAAAGTCCTTATCAATATTTTTAATAAGAATAAATATGAGGTGAATCTCACCTGACATATTGCTCATATAAATATAAGTCTATGAGTACATGGCCAAGTGATTAGAACATTATCATGATTTGTCAAGGAGATTTCTTAATATTGTCTTGAGGAGAGGATCTCAACATGTGCCAGCATTGGGAAGTACCTGAAAACCATGCTATGTGAATAAAATTAGGTAGAAACTTTGGATGATGTTAATTGTTGTGTTAGCATGAAGTCACAAGTCATTGTGACAGTTTGAGTGTAATAGTTTTGTTCACCTGCTGATCATGCCAGATTGTTTTCTCTTTCCCAGAAACTGTAACTAAGGTCTCCTCAGTATAGTTGCCATATAAGCCACAAATTGACTCTGTGGATGTTGAAAGGTCACAAATGTGCCCGAGTGGACATCTGCAATGGGGATTAGCTAGCTACCATAGAAAACCTTAAGAGTAAGCAGTAAATCATTATATCCTGCAAATCAGTGTGCTTTGTTTTTTTTAATCATTTCACCCCAAGCAAGACAATAAAAGCACTTGGACACAAGGGATTACTGAGTGTTAGAGAACATGAGAAAAGCTATTAAGGAGAGGAAACAATAAAAGAACAAGACAGGAGATAATGATTTACATTGCATTTAAATTTTTGAAGATCAAAGTTGATTGGGAAGCAAGAAGCTGGAAGAGGGTTCCACAAGCGAAAATGCGATAGAAGAAACTGTTACAATTGAACTTAGGGTTACAGCTAGCCATTTCAGCGATAAAATGAGACCTTACCACCAATCTAGCACCATGCTTAAATTCATAAAATCAAGGTGCCATAGTTGGTTAATAAAAATTTTATTGTGAAACTGTTGACTTGCATCATAAAATTTGACTGTGTAGTCCCATAATTACCGGAAAGCTTGAAATAGTGAAGAAAGAAAAAAACTTTCGAAAAGGTTTAGAAAACAGATGTTTTATATAGCTGAAATGTGCAAAACTACTAAGGAGAGATTGAGTTTTAAAAAGACTTGCTGTCTTTTAGTCTGTAATTAGTAGCACCACTAATACATACACACACACATATATATATATATATATATATATATATATATATATATATATATATATGAATTCATACTTTTTTAAATACAGCCAAACTTCAATATTTCTTCACTTATTTTAATTTTATATCAAAAGCAACATGTATTTAATCCTGTATATTTCTTTTTGTATAATGATATACATAAATAAAACTTTTTTTTGTTGGTTCTCTAATTTTTTTTAAATTTTATTTATTCATCACTATTTGAATATATTAAATATTTTAAAAATATATCTCAATGTTTGTTTATATAATTGTTATATTTGACATCCAACAGATGAGGTATACTCACCTCTTCCCCTCTACCTTTTGTCAGGATTTCTTCACCCTTCTGTTTTTCAAACTAACTAGTTTTAGAAAAAAGTCACGGTCTAATTGACTGTTAAAATTGAACCATGAATTCTTTGATTTCCATTCCACTGAATAAACCATTAAGCTACCACCTGTTATTACAAGTTCAACTTGTATAAATGATAAGGATAGCCAAGTAGATTTTTTTGGCATCAGCTTCAATGACTCTTGTATTTTTCTTTTATCATGTATTTCTTTATGCCTATGAAAAATATCCTCCATATCTTAATTACTTGGGAATAATTATCTCTATTTTCTAGTTTAAAATACAAACTGAATGACCTTGCAGAATTATATAAAATTTATTTATGTACATACAAGGTACTTAAACTATTTTGTAAAAGAAACACATGATAGTAAGTACAGAACACAATCTGGTTTATTCCTCATCGGGTACCCTGTGAATGTGACACTGTTAAATTTTTCATCCCAAGAATTTTTGTTTTTTCTCCCCTAAGCAATTGAATCTAATGTTAGACAAAATGTCTGTATGAGAGTTTAAATTTACTTTAAAAGTATTACAGCATAATATTAATTTGGAAAGTCCTGTTGCATTTGAAGATAGAAAAGAAACAAATAACTCTTTAGGATGGATACATTTAATCAAGATGATATTCTTACTTCAGTAATTCCATCTGTTTTAGCAAATTGCTTATTCTTCAGATTTCAATGCAAAGTAACACTCAATATCAGTTTTAACCTCTTCACAATAAATTGTTTTCTCTCTAAAAAAAAATGTTGCAATAGTCTGAAAAGATGTTAGTCAGATGGAGCAAGGTCAGAAGAGTAAGGATGATGAAACAAAACTTCCATATTTAGTGCCATAATCTTTTCTTGATTGACTCAATTGGCAATATATGATCTAGCATTATCATGTATAAACAACACACCTTTTCAATTAACCGATGATGGGTGTATTTTCTGCAAATCTCTGAGCAATACTTCCAATTGTCAAGAATATTTATTCACATTAACTGTTTCATTTTGGTTTGTACTTTATGATAGATGACACCTTTAACATCCCACTAAACACAGCATAATTTCTTTTTAATTTGTAATCCTGGTTTGGAGATATATTCTCCTTTTCTGAGTGAGTGTTAACTAGTCATTTTTGTTGGATATGACTAGAGAGCTCACTATTCATCACCAGTGATGAATTTACCAAAGAAAGAATTAGTAGCAAATATACAAGTATAGGGCAACTCTTTAAGCTGAGAAGCAGGTGATGAAGGACCCATTGACCAAGTTTATTCACTTTTCTGAGTTCAAGAAGGCATTTTATAATCTATGCATGATTTGTATTGAACTGTTTTGCTAAATCTTGTGTAGTTTGCTTAGGATTTTCCTCAACCATGATTTTGCTGAAGCTCTTTTGACAGAACCAGATTGAGGAGAATCTTTTGTGAGAAAAATCTTGACTAAAACTGCCCAAACCATAATTGGCAAATTTAAACACTTTAAAATTTATTACCATTAACAGAATGAATATTTCTTGTTGCTTCCATTGCTAAAGAGTTCTTTTTGAATTCACACAGTGTCTAATTTAGATCTGGATTAAAGTCATTTTAAAAGAATAAAAAATTGATACAAAATTTATCCATTCTTGATATTAAAGTAATCAGCAAAGAATGAAAAAAAAATTAGAATATAAAAAAATGGTTATTAATCAGTATTGAAAAATTACCTTTTAAAATGATCTTGTCAAAAATGTCACCAAACTTTTTTTCCAACCTAATATATTGGGTTGGAAACAGTTTCCACACAACTTTTAATAAAAATATATATAAAAAATTTTTTATTAAAAGTTGTGTGGAAACTTTGTTTCCACCCAATATTTAAACTATGAACTTTTGACAGTGGCGGTAGGATTCAACTTGTTTGACAAATATTAGTTGAAACCTGAATAAATATTTTAGGATTTAAAGAGTTATTTATAAGCCAGCATCTATTTTAGTAAGTGCTCAAATTTTCCTTAATTTAGAAGCTTCTTTGTGAAATGTTAATTTAGGTGTTGAATGAATACTTTATGAATCTGCTGTATTCTAAATGTTTAAAAATGCATGCATTGTGTATATTTATATATACCAACTTAAAATTAGAATTGAAAAAGTAATTAAATGCTTTCTCTAGAAAAGTACAAGAATTCTACATTATATGTTGCAAACACAAAATCAGGAAACACCACATGCAATTATTGTTGCTCTCAGAAGTCTCAGAGGATTAGATATTACTACTAACATTTTTGCACTCTTTCTAAAAAGTATTTATTTACTAAGCTTTTTTTGTCTGCTACATAGGCCTTGGTTTGCTTCACAGTATCTACTGTTTTAAGTGGTCACTCCTCTAAGTACTGAGTAAGTTCATTGTTGCTTAACTTTGAATGGTGAGTAAAAAGGCTTTCATCTTAAGCTGACTATAAACCAGTCTTCCTAAAGAAAAAAAAAAACAAAAAACAATCATTCATTCGGCACTGTTTAAGTTAACCAGACATTTTATGTTTGTGAAATAGAATAAATATATTGATTAGTTTTGCATGAAAAATCTTCAATGCTGTACAAAAACTTTCCATGCATTTTGCCTGAAGTCAAAATATTTTTAGTTCAATGATTTTAGCTGAAAGCAAAACCTTCAGATGTCTTTAAGAAAAAGTTTCTTCAAAACTCAGTTTTGAAAAAGAATGTTTTACATTTTTATTTATTTATAATAATAATTATAATATTTATTTATTTTTGCCTATGCAAGCAGCAATTTATCTTAAGCATGCTACTTTAAACCAGTAACGATTTAATGAGATGAATGAATCCTCAATGCCAAGACAAATTATTTTTAAAATAGTGACTTTTTATGACTAAAAAGAGAATGTCATTGAGGTAAAAAAAAAAAAAAAATAGTAATAATGCTTGAATATTTTAAAAGGGGTTTTAAAGTGTCTTCTCTCATCAATATTTTGATCATCAATTTATCTTCAGGATACAAGTTAATTGTACTTTTTCACCAGTTTACTAATTACTACATGTAATTATGTAAATAAATAAAAAGCAAATTCTTCTGTCCATCTGTGTGTCTGAAACTCATCTAAATTGGGACACACTTGCTCTACATAGACATATTATACCTTTTTGGAATCAGGATGATCCTGGGATTGAAAATCTGCCCTTCATCTGGTGCTTGAATATCTGGCATTGGGATTTGTGTCCAGATGAAGAGGGAACAGGTAAAAATTAAAATTTTAAAATAACTGAAAAAAAAATTAATGATTTTAAAAGTTTTTAATTTATGGGTCATTCCATGTCAATTCACCAGGGCATTACACCCACTGACACCAATTTACTTGAAATTTGGCACAAATATTCCCCTTCATGAGTTAGGAAAGTGTGCCAAATTATTTTGTGCTAGAGTTTACTGTTCCAATTTTAAGGGGGGGTATAATTTTCCTATTTTGCCACTGCATTAAGGCTGCGCAACATCACTGAATGTCAGTGTTTTTTAAAAATTAAAGAAAAATACTTCCATTCCTTCAATATTTCTGAAATTTGGTATGTAGGGCAAATAAGTGTAGAATCCAAATATTTATCTATTTCAAGCCTACACTTGATAGAAAATTTTATTTTACTCACCCAAATACATGACCCCAAAATCAACAACTTTTCACCTATGTAGCTTATGGTCAGTCTATCGAAAATACGTCCTCTTCAATTTTCATATTTTTTGCATCTGCAATGCCTGCTCAAGTTCACCAAAAAATTTTGTGAGGGTTTTAAGTTTACTTTAGAAGATATGATCCAGCCAATTTTAGAGTTTTTTCTATGTATGTGCAGGATTTCCTAGAAAGATTATAATTAATGCCAATCATCCTAATGCTCCATGCCCTCAAAAATGTTGATATTGTGCTAAGTAACTTCTTAAACTATTCAATAAGATTGTTTTATTAATTAAAAAAAAATAATTTAAATGTATTTTGCAGATATTACTTTTTGTACAGATAGATTGTCTTTAAAAAGTGGTAATCATTACCTCATATATAATAATCAACTGTGCATAGAAAATTTTTAAATGGCACTTAACAAATGAAGTTAAAAGAAATTCTGTTTTTGTTTCTTTTAATTTTATTTTGGTAAATTGTTTTCATGAAACAAAAAAACATTTGAGTTTTTTCATTCTTGAAAAAGTCAAGATAAATGTGAATCTTTAAAACATAAGATTTAAAGTTGTCACTAAACATATATTTGAAGGAAATGCTTTCATTACTTTTTTAAATTTTCATTTTTAGTTTTTAAATAATTTTTCAAAATTATTTTCATGAAACAAAAATATTTGAATTTTGTTTCATTCAGAAGAAAATCATAATAAAAATGAATACAAGTCTTTAAAAGATTACATTTAAACTACGCTATGCACTCTCTGGTCCTGAAATAACTGTCACTTACCATCTAGTATCCAAGGAGAAAGGTGGTATTTTTCTAATTACTTGGACTTTTTACTTGCACACTGGATTTGAAGTACAGTAGTTTCTTTTTTCAGTTAAAGATGAATTGTTCTAACAGTTGAAACATGTCTGGTTTATTCAATGATAAACAGGTTGAATTGATTTCAGTTGATCAGTTGCATGCAAAGCTTATTGCCTATAGAACAGGACTTGAGGATAAAATACAGACTATCTGTTACCATCACAAGCAGACCTTGTTGACTAATAAAAATTGGAATGGTAAAGTCTAGCATAAAATAATCTGACACACTTTCCTAACTCATGAAGGGGAACATTTGTGCCAAATTTGGTGTCGGTGTGTGCATATTTCAACTTTTTGCTAGTGTTTTGACATGAAATGACCCTTATATTGAATTATTAAACATGAAGTTAAAAATTTTTGTTTTAAATTCAGTTTAAAATATCTCCAAAATTTTGAATTGAGGAAATCAATTTTATTTCTTCAAAATATCAAGGAATCAAAGTTAAAGTAAGAGATTACGTGATGTGAGGTTTTAAAGTTCTGCAGAGTTTGTGATTTGAAGAAGTCAATTTTCAGCCTGACTTGAAATTTCGGCCCAAATTGGTCTTTATGCTGGAATTAGACTTATAGCCCAAGTCAAAGTGACATTTTGAAGTTCCATGGAATAAACTGAGCAATTCAAAGTTATTTCTTCAAAATTATCATTGCTGTTTTCTAAGCTGGACCAGAGGTTTCTTTAGTTTTAGGCTGATGGCCCACTTTGCAGGAGCTAGCTTAAAAGCTACACTCTGTGCAGAATTTTAAGCTAGTTATAAATAGTATATAACAGGTTATATAATATCAAACATCTTTCTGATAACTAGTTGGGTGTTTTTGTAATTACATCATCATAGATAAATCAAATTTTTATTGTTCTCAAACTAAAGTGAACTTTTGCAAAAACATTTTTGTTAGGTTGGTGGATTTTGACATATCAAATATTTCTGGACTATTCAAATGGTGAATTATATTACTTGAGTCTTTAGGTAAACATTGGTCTTGTAGAGTATATTTTACAAGCATCTTCTCAATAAGTGGCCTCTTTTGTGGGGACACCTTACTCATCCCCAGGTGATACAGTCAACATATTCTAGGCCCTGTTGACAGGGCATATATTATTTTATCATATTACTCTTGTTACTATATACTCTGGATAGTTGGAAAATGCCAACTATGATACAATGTCACATTCATGAAATACTAATAATAGCTGATATGGCCAGCTCATTAACCACTACACTATGGTAAATGCACTCTCTCTCTCTCTATATATATATATATATATATATTTCTTATATGTAGGATTATATACATTTTGATACAAAGCCACATTCATAGGTCATGAATCTGGGAAGAAAATCTTAGTTAATCTCTGCAGTGTTCTAGCTGAATTGTTTTTTAAGTTAATGTACAATAAAAACAATTCTCTTTAAACTGTTATTTGGTGCAAGCTCTTATCTTGTTTAGATATTTTCCTTTAATACATAATGGTTTCCTATGAAGGCATGCTAATTTAGTGACTATATCAAATGGTTACTCAAAATAGATCCCTAAGGTGATAATCTTATACAAATTGCCTACTTTGGGCAACACCCACTCTCTGCCAACGATAGTTTTTATTGATGCTCCTATTTTACTACTTCTAAATATGACATTTTGTTTGCTTGCCATAAATGCTATAATTAATAACTATGAACATAAGTAATGGGTGTGAAAGTTCTCCACTGACTGTCACCTTATCTATATATATATATATATATATATATATATATATATATACACACACACACACACACACAGGCACATTTATTTTCCTGTTTTTTTTTTCTGTACATGTGAATATGTATGGTTAATCTTCTGAAAAGAATACTTATGGTGCTTAAAGAATTATCTCTGCTTACTATCCAGATTAACATCTCCATTGTTAAATCCACCATGAAAACTATATTTTATTTACAAATATAACTTCATGTATATTTTTTTTCGTGCTGTTAAATTCATGAGATGATAATATGAATATAGAACATAAATATTGAAATAATCCATGTGTTAAATGTTTAATGTATATGAAAAGTGCATATGTTATAAGCATAAGCTTTTCTTCTGTTTCAGTTTAAGTTCAGTTAAATTTTATTTTTATTTCACACACGCACACAGTGTGAATACAGATGCGGTTTTATGTGCCTTTACGCTGAAATCAAAATCCTTTGTGCAGATTTTTTATTTTATGAAAATATTTTCATGTTTAATTTTATGACAGATACTATTTTTTTTTTTTTTTTTTTTTTTTTTTTAAATCTGTCCTCATAGCTGCTCATGGCTCTCCACTGCTTCTTTAATATCTAAATTGCCATAACTTTGGAAAAAGATAGTGGAGTGGTTTCCTGTTACCTTTTCACAGTTCTAAAATCAAAGTTATTCTTTTAGACTTGTTACTTTACTGAAGAGTCCAGTCTACTGTTCTATTTATCCATAGCTAAGGGGAGAAGCGATGAAGTCATGCCTTTCCTAAGGGCATCAGCACAGTTAGAATAGGTATTTATAAACCTTACCTTGTTCTGTCATATGAACAATAGTTGTTCACAAAGCAAAGATCAAAATCATAATCATTAGCCTGCAAAACTAATTTTCTAACCATCACTCTATGGCAAATAGCTATCATTTCAGTTACAAGACCTCCTTTTCACAATCTGTTTTGTTTTTAGATTTAAGCAAACAATCTCATTCATTTAACCAATATGCTTATTTCTCTGCTTTAGATATTTTATCTGTTTTGATGCTTTTGTTTTTCTCTGGCAGTTTTCAAGCTGCATTGCTAAAAGGTTGACAAAAATGCATGATTGTTATGTTTGATAAAGAGCATATTCGATCTCTAATGTTTATTTTTTTTTTCTTTTAGCCTTGTTTCAATTTGTCTTTTAATACAAACATATATTGACTAGTTAATACTTTATAGATAAATCCTTGTCTGTATCTTCTCTTGTATATTTTCTCAACTGTTTTCAAAACTAATAAGTCATTAAAATCCTTAAAGTTGAACAGAAAATAAAGGTAACTTCAAAAGTATATTTAAAGTAAAAAAAAAAAAAAAGTATTAAACATTTTCCATTCTTGCTTTTTTATAAAAACAATGAAGTCTTAAAATCCAAATAGTTTTTCCTTTCGAATACTCTTCTGTACGCTACTGAATAAACCAGGGTTAGTATTTCTTTTTACTTTGTCATTTTCTTATTTTTCTTTTAGATTTTGTGAGATTCTTTGATTACTGACTCCAATAAGCAGTGAAAATTCAGTTTAGATTCTGATAGTAGTAGTTGTAGTAAAGTGTTAAAAAAACAAAAAGGTTACTACAAAATATCAATGTGGTGAAAAGAAATATAAACTAAACATCTTAAAAACTCAAATGAACATTTTCAGTGAATAATATTAGCGCCCAAACGGGATATTGAAAATTAAACAATATCTGAATTTAAACAAAATTGCATCTGATATTGTTACAATTGACTGCTTGATTCTTTATATTTGGTTATATTTTTTCCAATTTAATTAAATTATTGTCTGCAGAATTCTAAGCTAGAGATTAGGTTAGCTGACTATATGATAATCAAAATGGTAAAGGACTTGAAATCCGTGTTTTAAGATTGGTTGAATGATTAAATTTTTAAATTCCTGTTTCAGTCTTTATCCTTTTTTTATAGGATAATATTCTGTGCAGGTATTGTGCAAGATTTGAAGATCTATGGCTGCATATTCTCAATGAGCAAATAATTAAATATCTTATTCTTTATAAGAATATTTTATTTTATTTTTTTACAATAAAAGAATTGGTTATAACTGCTTTAAAAAATAGAGAAAATTTTCCTTTTATGTCATTTTTTCCAAATCTTTTTTGTATAAAGAGAAAGTGTGAATTCCCTACCCTAATATGTTCTAAAAAAAAAAAAAACTGTAAAATGACACTTGTAGTAGTTGATGGCCGTTTTTAACTTGACATTTGGATGTAATTTTGATGTCCAGTTTTTATATAACAGGTTCCTATGAATATATTTTTACAAAGGGTGAATGGAAATGGACATATAATGCACACTATCTTGCCACAAAACTCGCGGGCTTCTTGCTGTCATGCATATTCAGTTGGAAATAATTTTGATAAATTTGAACTACCATGAAAACTTGTCTATTCCAACCACAGCTTATTTTCAGTGATTTGTGCTGCCATAATGCAACAAGACGTGAACATCTGACATTAATAAAACTGTTCCATTTACCACTGCAAATTTACAATAGTGGGGGGTATCAGCTCTTGCAAATATCTGAAAAAGGGCACTATTAAAGAGAAGGTTAAGAATCCCTGATCTAAAATTAGCAATTTCCAATAGTTTCAGACAGGAGACTTCTATATTAAGTAACAATATTTTAAATAGTTGAATAGAATGTGCATCATCTTTAACCAAACTAAAATGCAAGATTGTTTAGTAAAATATAGCATTCCATTAACTCAGTTTCTTTATTTCTTCCTCCCCTAAGAAGTGCCACTGCTGTCAGGGAAGTCTTTTTACCACAAACACAGTAAGGCCAGTGTAAGGTCTTTACTGATAACTACTGATTCAGGTTTAAGTAAGTTAGGCAAATGGGTCATTATGTAGGAGGATCTCTTAGAGGCTGATGACCAACTTCCATATTTAGAAATGGAAACCTTTTTTCTTTTTTTTTCTTTTTTTTTACACTTTTAGAGAATAATTTTAAGAAAGTATTAGATCAGAGCAAAACTTTGTACTCAATTAGAAAATTAAAAACAAAATGTTACATACTCACAAAAAAACATTTATTAGTCAAGTACATAGTCTTGATTGTTTTTTAACAACTGTCTCCCATCATTTTGCAAGCTGCCATTTTTGTAAAAACTTTGTATTTTGTTGGAAGAAGTCTGTGAAGTAGTTTTTGATTGACTGTACAAAATCAAATTTTATGTCATTTAAATTGTTCTACTGAGACCAGAACAAATGAAAAGCCAAGTTGTGAGGATATGGTGGGTGCTAAAGGGTTTCCCATTTTAACTTTAAGCTTCTGCAAGGTCTGTTTTACAACATGTAGTCTTGTGTATCTGTCTATGTTTCTGAGATGAGGTATTATGTACATTATTTACATTATTCGGACTATTGTCCTCATCTTTGTTGCCATATTTATTACAATGTTTCGACCGTTGTATGCTCCGGCCTTCTTCAGGTGGTAGGGATGTCGAACTGAACCCTTTATTTTGCTCACTGGGGTAGACTGTTCTAGTTTCATGTGCCATGTTTAATGGATGTCAGTTGTCTCCTGTTAATTCTCCTCTCCAAGTTCTCCACTGCCTTAACCAGGTATTGAACTCCCATTCTTTGGGTCCTGTCACTGGATCTAACTAACAAATCTGAATAATGCAAATGTGGTCTTGTGTTGACACCTTTTTGATTTGCCAAAAATAGCCATTTTTCTTGGATAACCACATTGAGATTGGTGAATTGGTTGCAATATTTCTTTGCAGTTATTTTTTCACCAGCTGGAAGAAGTTCAAAGTGAATTATCCCTCTGCCATCCCACCAAACCCACAGCAACAGATTCACTGAATGCACACCCAATTAGCCACATGTTCTGCACATTCACAATCTTGTTTCCAGTTCTGTTTGTATCAAGCATTATCATAACTAATCCATTTTTCATCACCTGTAATAATTCACTCCAAGAACGGCCTCTTTTCATGGTATAGCAATAAAGAAATTGCAGCAGTAACATAACTGAGCTTGTTCTCTTTCATCAGAGAATGTAGCACACACGTATCGAGATTGGAAATCAAAGTCTCTTCAAATGGGGAAGGTATTTGAGATATTGATTTTCAAACTTGTAGTCATCTTTTATAGCAAAATCTTTGGTTTACTCTCCATGATGGCAAGCAGTGTATCTTCATCAATATCAGATGGTTTCTTGGGGGTGTGGTTGAGAATTTAGGTTAAAATACCCTGATGAAATCTTCCAAACCACTTTTTGACTATCCGAAGAGCTAGGACACAATCCAAATAAACCTTTTGAATGTTTTTGCTGTAGTTCTGATGCTTAGTCCTTTCTGGAATTTATAGCAAAAGTACAACTTGTCATTCTGCATCTTTAAGGCATTCATTTGTAGACAAAATGTCAACAATCAACAAAGTCAGACTTGCAACTGAACAATGCAAGGTTTCAATCTAGAACACACTAGAAATTGGCACCAAAACAAACACCAGTGTCAAGTTGGGCTCATTTTTTTATACAAATGAAAATGGGGCAAAAACTTTTGCAATGATCTGAAGCACATTTCCATACCCTATTAATGTATTGAAATGTATAAACAATCAAAAATAAGACACCATAGAACTTTAATCATTTTTACTGTGTTCAATATATATATATATATATATATATATATATTAATAGTTATTTTTTCACTTAAGGCTTACCAACTACAAGGTGTGATGAGTAAATTGTCGACGTTTTATATTTTTAATTTCATGCATGCATGTTGTTTGTTTTTGATTTTGTTGACTGCACAGTATTGTAGGGTCGATTGGGCACCATCTGTGAGAAAAAGAACACCATGATGCAATTCACTCTGCCAGAAATTTGGAAACAGCATATTATGCCAGAAGCTCCAAATATGAACATTTCAGTGCGTTTGGGTGTCAATCTGAGGACAATGCAGAAGATTCAGAAAAAGTTGGATGTGTCTAATGGTGATTATGAATGCTGTTAGAGTGATCACTAGCGATGGCAGCCTTATGCTGTCATTCATCTTCCCATGGGACTTCAGACTCAATGTGGAGGCTTACATCAAGTTTTTTGAGGAGGTAGTGCTGCCCTAGGTCAAGAGGGTGACAGCTGGAAGACTCTATCTGGCAACAGGACTCTGCACCATGCCACAAAAGCTGGGGGACCTGGTCATGGCTGTCGGACAATTTCTATGACTACATCACCCCTTACATCTGACCCTCTTGATTATATGTGGGGTCATAGCTGACTGAGAGACCAAAAAAACTCTTTGTAGCACCAAAGATGAACTGAAGGCAATGATTATGGCAGCATTCACCAACTTAAACAAGGAAACTGTCCAGAAGAGTTTTAGGAGATTCTGAAGTTGTCTGGAGGTCGTGGTTGAAACCAATGGTGACTTTATTGAATAAATTTACTTTTTATTGTTTCAAGATATTTTTGTGTAATTTTGGTAAATATATCTGTTAAAAATGAGATATCAGTTATTATTTACATTTTTGCATAATTTAGAAGACAATTTATCCATCGCACTCTTTATCTATTAATAACTTTGAAATAAAAAATTTATTGATGGAATTCAATGACTATGTAACTCAATAATATTCATGTCAGCTTTTTTTTCTTGCTTTAACAACAATCTGTTTCTCAAATATTCTGAAATTATCTGCAAGAAAGATGTGCTGTAAGTGAACCTCTGTGATTATATTTAAAATAATTGTCTGTTTTTTTTTTTTTTTTGTTTTTTTTTCAGATAATCAACAGATCTTAATTAAACTATATATTCATTAAGAAAAACCTTTATTAAATCAATTACAATCACTTTCAAATATTTTTACCAAGCTGGAATAAAAATATTAATTAAAAATTAAAATGTACAAGAGTAAATGAACCCTTACATTTACACTCTGTATTTTTGTTTTACATGGTTGCCAATCTAAATAATTTTTTTGTGCACATGTAAAAATAAAAATGACACATGTTCATTTTTTTTTGGTAAGCTTTGTATATTGTAGTCAAACAATATAACTCATTGTGTATGAAAAAGTGTGCAGTTAGAGACTAAATTTAAATATATATATATATATGCAAAGATCAAAAGAACTTCCTGAAACTTTAAAAACATTGTATAGTTGAAACCTATAATGATAGAGAGGGCTACAAAAAGCTATCAAAACAATTTGGAGTGCACTTCTCCACTGGGCAATAAATTATTTATAAATGGAAGTGATGTAATGGAGTAACCTGTCACTCCCATGAGTGACTGCACTATAGGTAGTAACTACCTATAAGTATCAAAGTCAACAGATTACTTGGATCTGTTGAGTACGACTCAGACTTATGCGACCTTCACTCACTACTGGATTGACTTGCGACAACCATGTGCATAACTGTTACCTTTATTCTTATTGTACTGGTTATCAAAACCGTTACTTATTTTATCCACCTTGTTTTTCAAATATATATTCCTATTAGCACAGAATATAACAGGAATGTTTTGGTATGATGTCATCACAATCAAGAAGTGCTCGGCTACGAAAAATAGCAAGTGCAAGTAGACATCTAGTTCGGCATCCCAGGCAAATCCTGCTGTAACCTTTGCGGTTCTCCAATGCTCACTGGTCAATATCAGAATCAATGTACATACATCTACAGTGCAAAGAAATATGAACCATGCCAAGCACAACGTAAACATGCTCACCTCAACTATGCCAAAGCTCATATTAATAAGCTAGGAACATTCTGGCAAAAGGTTTTATGGTCAGATGAGACCAAACTAGAGCTTTTTGGGTGGAACAATAGGTGGTATACCTGGCTAGCTCTTAATATGGCTTTTGAAGAGAAGAGTTTGATACTAACTATTAAACATGGAAGTGACAGCATTATGATTTTGGGGTGCTTTGCTGCAGCTGGAATTGGCAAAATAGTACACATTGATCGCACAATAGACTCTGCAAGATACCGAGCAATTTTGAACAAGTGTCTTGTCCTCAGCTCAAATGCTGGGTTTACATCAGGGCTGGAACTTCCAGTAGAACAATTATCCAAAGCATCAAAGCAAATCCACAAAAGAATGTGTTTGTAAAAAGAAATTTCAAGTCTTGGAATTGCCTAGTCAAAGTCCTGATCTAAACCCAATTGAAAATCTGTGATTCAAATGAAAGAAGGCAGTGCATACAATGCAAGAAACCCAGATAATATTGAGCAATTGTGAGAGTTTTGTCAAGAAGTGTGGTAAAAAGTCAGCACTCACTACTGCCAGAAACTTCTTAAAAATGATAGCAAAAGACTGGTTGAAATTGTAACGGAGCAGTGAACAAATATTAAATGTAAATGTTCCCTTACTTTTGACCATTTTAATTTTGAAGTAATATTTTTATTCCAGCTTCATAAAATTTTTTGAAAATGGTTGTAATTGATTTCATAAAGGTTTTTCTTAATGAATATATAGTTTAATTAAGATTTGTTGATCATCAAAAAAAAAAAAAGACAATTTTTAAAAAATATTATCTTAGAGGTTCACTTTTGCTCAGCACTGTATGTGTAGTGTGTGAGACAAAAATAGAAATGTATCTTTTGTTTTAATGCTTACACTTACATATAAGTTAACAAATCTCTAACACTAATTTCTTGGGATAAGTAATATATATATACTGTTTTTCTGCCTCTTACAAATATTTAAAAAAAAAAATTAAAATTATATATTTCTGTGGATCTCAAATTATATATTTTTACAATTAATTACTGAAGATTAATCTTTGTACAAAGTAGTTTTTGTAATGCATTTGAATAAACCAACATATAGGATTGAACCTTAGACCTGAAATCAGCTTATCGTTTGAAAACAATCATTAATAAAAAATTTAGAAATAAATTTTTATTTTGTCCATTTTAATAAAAGAATTTTTGACTATTTATTTCAGTTGAAACAAACCTAATTTAAAATGTCACTATTGAAGTGTACCCTTCAATATGTGCTTATCTGTTTGGAAGCTGAAAGACAAAAAAAGATGTAAAGGTCAATGATTGCCAGAAAACTAGAAAATGAGAAACAAAACAATTCTAATTATAACCCTTAGACTTTGTATAAACTGATAAGAATTATATAATCTGAAACTATATCCAAAATGAAAAATATAATACACTTTTTTATTAGGTTGGTGCAAAAATAATATCGTTTTTGACGTTAAAAACTACGTCAAAAAATGATATTATTTTTGCACCAACCTAATAATTGAATATATTTTTAACAATACAGTCTCAATTAATTTGTAAGGTAGATAACCATTACCAAAGTGTTTCAAACTTATTTCCAATAAGAGTAAATACATTCAAAGAACTCGTTCATACATAGTTATTTGGTTTTTTTTAAGTACACACAAATGTATCACCATGTTATTGATGTATGGTGTGGGGGTTACTCTCATCACATGTTCACAGGAATAAACACAAACACAGAAATAATACTAAAATTTAAAATGTTAAATTAAAATTAAAATCATACAATTTTATTTATTTTGTGTACTGGTGTGTGTAGTTTAGTTATGTGTGTTTAAAGGTTGCATGTGATAAAGGAAGAAAGTCACTTTGTCGTATGACAAGCAATGTGTAAAGGAGAGGAGGTGGATATCTTGACCTTTTGAGGGTCAGTAGTGAAGAAAGTGAGGTTGTTTTTTGGGAGTTTTTTTGTGCAAAGTATCTTTTTTCAAGCAGGAAAAGTTTTCTGTTGCATGCTAGGATAACTTTTATTTAGGTTTTATTTTTTATTTTAAACAAAATTTTAATTTTATTTGTTTTATTTTATTTTTTATATTATTATTATTTTATATTTTTATTTATTAATAATAATAATAATGTCCCTACAATGGTTCAGCTCTTTCAGCTTGCTGGAATGTAAATATTAAACATTAATTCCTTTGATGAAGGTAAACTGCCTACTGCTTTCCTCATCAACGTTATAAACATATTATGCTTTGAGAAAGCATGATAGTAATTTGCATACAAATAAGCAAAATAAGTTTTCTCACAATATCCAACTTATACTGCTAATGATATCAAATATACAATTATATGAAAATATTATCTTAAACCTTTCAATACTGCATTATCCGCCAACCTGATAACTCCTAAAATCATATCAGAGAGTAAAATATAATGTTCTACAGTAGTATCTTCTATGTGCTGTTTACCTTCAGGATGTGGGTGCTCATGGCTCTCCACGACTTCCTGTCCTTTGTAGTCCTTGGCAATGTTTTTTTTTTTTTTTTTTTTTTTTTTTTTTTTTTTTATTATAGCTATCCCTCCAGCTCTGCACTGACATCCATTTACACAAACTTGTTAGGTAGGTTACTTGCTGTGTTCTGTTCCTCTTGCTTCCACTATATCTTGTAAGCATCAAATTCTCCAAGTCTTCTTTCCTCATTATGTGTCCCCAAAATTTTATAAAAATGTCCTCCTTAAAAAATGTTTTCCTTAAAATTTTCTTGTTGCTCACATGCACTGTCCATTTTATTCTCAGCATCCTTCTATAGAATCATATCTGTATTGCCATAAGTCTCCTCTTCACCTGTAAGGAAATTGTCCAGCATTCACTGCCATATAAGAATATTTAAAATTTGTTCAGGCTTTCATATGTTTATGTTGTTATGGCTGTGATGCCTACTTTCAGAATAAACAAGTGAGACCATTATAGAAAATTTATAAAGAATTGACTGTTACTCATAGAAAAACTGAAAATGGTGTTATCAGCAATTGTAATGTGATACATAGAAAAAGGAACAGTCATGCAAGATTTGATCACTAAACAAAATGTTTACTGGAATGTTGCTGAATAGGGTAAACTGCTGATACCTATTAATTATAATCATACATATATTTTTTTTTTTTTTTTTTTTTAACCCTTTGAACCTAGACCCCCTGATGAGTACAGATCTCCAATCTTGGGCCTCTGCTGTCCATGACTCTGGTCAGCAGGGCCAGTTCAAGGATATTGTGCCCACATCCTGAATCTATGATATAGTGGTGTGCACATAGTATTCATATAAAATACAAATTTTATTGTAAGCTAATTATGTACAATAATGGATCATAGTCAATATAAGTGAATAATTCAACTAGAAAAATTGAAAATAAATACAATGTATCTTAATACAAATTAGAGATGTCATAAGAGATCATTAAATAAGTCAGCAATGTTTTGTGGCAAGTTTTGAAATCAGCTTGAAATTTTTCTTGTTTTAACACATTCAACATTATGGATAAAGAATAGTGAATTTTATATAGTTTTTTTTTTTTTTTTTTTTTTTTTTTCCAAGACTTAGCATGAGCAAAACAAATTCATGGGTTTGGATGAAAAAATAAAACCCCCAGAATGGCATTAAAATCTAAAGATTTTTCATCTTTTAATAGTCAGCTGTGCTTAGTTTAATTTGTAATGTATATAAATGTAGGTAGAAAAAAGTATATGTTGATAAGATCACAAAGCACTACAGGACCTCCAATCAGGCTTGGATCCCCCTCAGACAAGGGTTTCAGAGGTAGTATGCCCCAGCCCTGCTGGTCAGTATACTGACTATCCGGGTATGTGCACTTTCACATAGCAGTTGGTATATTGGCTGTTTGAGTTCAAAGTTAATAGATTTTTTAATCTGACATTATTTTTTATTACAATAAATTAAGGTTCACTTCCTGTTGTGTTGCTAATTTTTCTTTAGAAATTTTCGATCTAGACTGGTTGCCATTAATTTCATTGTTTAAAAATAACAGAAATGTCAACTCGAACATGTGTACTGACTAAAAATTATGTTTATAGTAATATTATAATAAAGATAAAAGGGGAAAAATTAGCTGATGCAAAGATTTTATTTTGTAACAAGTAATTATGTGCAAGAGCAAAAATATTGTTTTTTTTTTAAATTTTTTAATTTAAGAATGCTCATAAATATTTATCAGGTTTGCCAAAAAGTCAGGCAAGCTATGGAGGACACAAAGTGACAAAATTCAATGTCTAATAAACGAAAGTGAGTAAATGATGTTCTTGAAATTTTTTTTTTTTTTTATGCAAATTAGTTTGGGATTAACATAAGGTTATGAATTTAACCATTTATATCAACATTTCCCAACCTAAGGCACACATCCCACTGGTGGGGCATAGTAATATTTTGCTGGGGTATGCGTAGTATGTGCACCCTTCGGCTTACTATACTAACAGAATAAGGTAGCAATTTGAGAATGAGTTATTAGCAGTGAATTGTTTTCTAGTGAGTCTGAATGAGAATGTTAATACATACAATGTATATACAGTTATGCATACATAAAAATTCAACCACTGTTGCAAGAAATTTGTTACCATTTCCATCTTCATATTTAGCTGAACATGGCTTTAGTGCTGTAAATGATTTGTTATTGAAGAAATGAAACCGACTGGATATCACTAAACAAGAAGGCTTGAGCCTTAAACTGATTAAATTGGTATCTAATATAAAATCTATTTGTAGCAGACATGACGTACAATGATCTCACTAACAGTCATTTTGTGATGAGATCAAATTTCATTTTGCATTATTATTTCATAACTAAAATGATCAAAGTATATTACAGAATAACCTTTCATTCAAATATTTTATATTTCTGCCTTTCAGTTCTCTATTATGTTTTGAAACTCTATATATTTAACTGTCTTTTTGTTTTTTAATTTTTCTCTTTCACGGATGCCATGTTTTGGAGGTTTGTTTAGAGACCAAGTTAATGGACTTTTAAGCTTCGTTCACATGAATTGCAGTAAAATTTTGAATATGTAAGAATTAAATATTACAGGGGGACACCAGAATTTTAGAAATACCAGTTGGGCATAGCCCAAAATCAGTTGGGAACCACTGGTGTGTGTGTGTGTATGTATATATATATATATATATATATATATATATATATATATATACACACACATACATCGGGTGTAACAGTAAAATTGTCCAAGTAGTGTAACAGTATGCGATAATTGTCCATTCTATCTACAATATTTTTAATATCTGAAACCCACTAAACTGAGTTTCTTTCTTCCAGGTTTTCAGATGTTTAGCCATTTGTCCTAAGAATCACTGAAAAGCCCTTTGAGTTATTCAGCTAGAAAGAGAACAGGTTAAAAATGTTTTGTGTCAGACTCAACATCTTCTCAAATGAGCAATAGCGAGAGGAAAAAATCCTTCAGGCCTTCAGTAATGATACCAACATTCATATTCTGGCTTCCATCTTCAAACTCCTTTCAAGAACCATCAAGAGAATGGTGAATAAGTTTAAAAAAAGAGGGAACATTAGAGAAGAAAACTTGATCAGGAGGTCACAACAGGAAGAGGGATCATTTCAACTTAGAGCTAAAGAGACCAATTAGAAAAGATCCAACTCAATCCATAAGACATTTGGCATGTGAGAAAGGAATTTCAACTATGACAGTCCAAAAAGCAGTGAAAAAAAAAACTTGAAAATGAAATCATGCATGAAACGTGTGAGGCACCTTGTTACTTTTTTACAGGACAGGAAATTAGAAGGTTAGAGATGGTGAACATCATCTTGAATAAGTTGGAAAATGATCCTGGAATAATATATATATATATATATATATATATATATAATATATATATATTTGAACTTTATTTAAATTCTTCAAGAGCTTCCGATCCTTATCTATGATTAATTAATAATGAACATTTATGGTCAATTTCATCACAATTCTTCTGTTAAGCTTGGAGAGTAATTTTACATTCTTATTGCTCAAAGTAGAGTACAATAGTGTTGTAAATACCTTGGAGAATTCCTGTAAGATATCTTTAATCATTTCTAAGATACAATGGTTCAAAACTTAATCTAACAATTAAACAATTTTGCTGTTATATCCATTAATTAATGATGAACATTTATGATCACTTTCATCATGATTCTAAGCTTGGAGAGTAATTATTCTTATTGCTCAAATACTCTGTGTGCAGAGACAGAGATGTATTTTATATCTATATTGTGAGAGAGAGATGTATTTTATATCTATATTGTGAGAGAGAGATGTATTTTATATCTATATTGTGAGAGAGAGATGTATTTTATATCTATATTGTGAGAGAGAGATGTATTTTATATCTATATTGTGGTTTAAAAGGTTACATGACTTTTCTGTGTTCAGTACTCTTTCAAGTTGTCCTTAATGTAAATTTTGTACACTCTTTGAACCTAAAAACATTTTAATCATTTACCATCTTCACCATTTACTTGCTCTGTATCTATAGATGGATTTAAGAAACCTGACTAGTTGCCCATTCAGATATGCATTGTTACTAGTTAAACTAAATGAATGAATAAAAGAGTATAAGATCAGAGGAAAAAAGTGATTTACTACTTGTCTCTGCTGGTAAATCCCTAGATTTTTAGGAAGGAAGTGTCCTTTCCTTTTTTTTTTTTTTTTTTTTTCAAAGATTAATTAAGTTGATCTGAAGTGGGCTATTATGGAAAGGAAGGATGTGGGTTGGTTTTTACTTGTTGACTGAATGATCATATTCACGGTCATATTCACAGTCATAAAAAACTACCAATTAAATTGGGGAATGAATCTTCATTGTTATTGTTTAGATTATGTTTAATTCTTTGAAGAATTTTAATTCATTTTATTGGCTTCAGTAATTTTCTGAATATAATTCAAAAGCAGAAATTGGATTAATAAATGTACGTATGCATATGTGTGTGTGTAGTTATTTCAGATTAGTATTTGAGAAAAAGATTTCTTTTTCTGAAGGCATTTACATTCATAAATAGATTTGTATTGGCAATCACAGTTCAATGCAGCAGCCTCACTAGGATAATTAGGTAAACAATGCTAAACACAATGTACAAATTTGTAACACAGGATATTCATGCAACATCCTACTTTTTTAGTGAGTTTGTTAAATTATTTTTAGTCTCTGTTTCTAAACTTAATCTGCTGTTGGCCAAGATAGAAAAAAACAGTAATACTATTAATGAAGGAGGAGCAGGGTGTGTTTTTTTGTGTGTATATGGAGGATTGTTGTTAGCATCAATGTTTTTTATGCATGCATATTTATAGGCAGGTATGAATTTAAATATTTCACAATAGAAATAATGAACTACATTATTATCTTTCTTCCTTTTTTCTTCTTCAGAAAATGTTGGTCTTGCTAAAGCAACCAGATATCCAAGAAGGTGCTGAAATGTTTTTGGCTCAATCCTCTTCCCAAAATCTATATTTCAATGACCAAACATCAGAATACTGATTGTAGGGAAGTAGGTTTGACTGAGAGCTTTTCTGCATCCCCTTATATAAAATTAATAAATTATGGCTTGATTTGAACATCTAACCATTGTGTTGTGTAAAGTTCTCCCAAGTATGCAGTGTAGTCAATGAAAGATAACTTCACTCATGAGAGTAGAAACCTTACTGATATACCATCTTATTTGCATATCACCACACTAAACTTGCAGGTATGCAGACAGTTGACATATTCACTATACCAGCATTCTGCAATTTGAAAAGCATAAGCATAGTAAAATCAACTTGCAAATATTAAGTTTGGCACACACACACACACACACATATATATATATATATATATATATATATATATATATATAGTGTGGTGTGTAGGTGTGCATGCAGTTTACATACACACATGTAAATTTATTTTTTTAAAGCTAAGTTTTGTCAATTTTTTAATGAATTTTCCTTTCATATATAATATAAAGTAAATTTATATATATATATATATATATATATATACACACACACACACACAGTCAACAAAATTATTTGTACACCCATCAATTTTGAATACTTCTATACATTTCTCAGAATCTAATGACCATATGATGCCAAGTTTTTTATGTTAATAAGCACAAAAAGTGGAAAATATAAAACCCAATTTTCAGAATAATGGGTTAAATACAACAAATTTGACAGGTAAATTATGCAAAATAGACAAAATTATTTGTACAGAATGAAAAATAGAAAAAAATTAACAATTTCCACAATATTAATAGTCAATAGCATGACCTCTCATCTTCATAACTTGCTGCAATTATTTTCTAAAGTATTTTTCAGAGATTTGAATAAGTTTTTTCTGGGATTTTCTTCCATTCTTCAATGGTTATACATTATAATTCCTGAATGTTTTTTGGTGACCAATGATTCATTTGAACTTTCAATTCTTGCCATAGATTTTCAATAGGATTCAAGTCAGAACCCATTGAAAGTCATGGCACAACCGTAATCATTTTCTGAAACCACACTGATTTAGATGTATGTTTGGGATCATTATCTTGCTGGAAAGTAAATCATTGACCTAGCTAAAGACTTTGCACTGATAGTTGTAGATTTTTATCCAGAATTTTAATATAGTCTGCAGATTTCATTATTCCTCTTATTGTTCAGTCCCACTTGAGCTAAAACTACCCCAAAATATAATCAAGCTGCCTTTGTCTTAATGTGGCCAGTGTGTTCTTTGGGAGGACATCAGTATGTCCAAAAAGCTCAATTTTTGTTTCATCACTCCATAGTACTTGTTCCCAAAAGCAATTTTCTTTGTCCAAGAATGTTTTGGCAAAATTAAACTGAGTAACAATGTGACATGGTTTGTGAAGTGGGGTTTGTCATAGTTGGTTTCCATACAACCCATTTCTATTTAAACAACATTGTATTGTACACTATTTACATTATTCGGACTATTGTCCTCATCTTTGTTGCCATATTTATTACAACGTCTTTGCCGTTGTATGCTCCGGCCTTCTTCAGGTGGTTGGAATGTCGAACTGAACCCTTTACTTCACTCACTGGGGTAGACTGTTCTAGTTCCATGTGCCATGTTTTAATGGATATCAGTTATCAGATATCTCCTGTTAATTCCGCTCTCCAAGTTCTCCACTGCCTCAATACCCGGTTAAGGAGAAAACAAATAGTCCGAAGAATGTAAATAGTGTACATAATACCTCATCTCAGAAATATAGACAGAAACATTGTATTGTGTGAGTACTTACGCTGGTACCCATTGTATCCAAACTTTTGACAATGTTTTTCAAAACAACTCTTGGGTTTATATTAACCTCACGACACAGGTTTTGTGTAGTTCTTGATGACAATTTGGCTATTCTTATATGCCCAGTCAAATTCTCTGTCATTTATGAATAATTTTGTTATTGACTGTATATGTAATTAATACAAATATAAAATTTGTCACTTAGATGATTGGTGTTACCTTCAGCATACTGACTCTAGCATTTTGTAGACAGACCCTTCAGCAATCACTTTGTCCACTCTTCAGGGGATGTCAGCAATTGATTGTTTTTCTCATTTTTTTTCATTTTTATATGTACTTTTCATTGGTACAAGGTTAATTTTTTATTTTTTTTATTTTTTTATTTCATTGTGTGTGTGTGTGTGTGTGTGTGTGAACATGTAGAATGTGGTTATTTGTTTTTGTTGTTTTTCCTTGTCTCTTTATACTCTCTCTTTATTGGTTTTACATACTTATATGCATTTAATTTTTTTTGTGTATGTACATATACACACACACACACCAATATGTGTGCATAAGTAATTTTGTTTTGCATGCTTGTTGGCAATGATTGTTCATATTATGTATCTTCATAACATTGTCTATACTTGTATATAACATACAGTCATACAAATTGAAGGTATCATTCTCTCATAAATTCTGTGTATTTTTTTTTTTCACCATTTATATCAGATGGTCAACAACCTACTGTCTTTACACTTCTCTTTCTACAAGATATATCCTTCTGTCTTTTCTCTATCTACATAATGTAGGTTAGTGTGCATTGCTGACTCCATTTGCAATTGTTTGATTTAAAGAAACCTGATTAATAATGAGTGTATACACAATACAAAAAAAGAAATTAATTTACTAAGCTTTCTGTCTTCATGTGTACATTTTAGTTGTTACTTAATGATATCAGTAATTCTGATCTGCTGTGAAGGATCTATTAGGTTGGTGCAAAAATAATTTCGTTTTCTAAGATATGTTACTATGTGAGAAAACGAAATTATTTTTGCACCAACCTAATAAATTTCTAGAATCCACATTAAATTGTTTTGTCTTAATTTTTATAAAAATATCTTTAAGAATTAGTTCCTTGCATTCATGATTAGTTCTGATTAATTGTACAACAGTTTCAAAAATAAAATCTTATTGAATTTAGGTGATTTTGGAGTCAGATATTACTAATATAGAAGCACATACTTGATATAAGTCAAATTAACTTTCTGTGTACTAGACATAAGACCAAAAGCTCAGGAACTAACAGGTTGTTTTACAAGAGGTCTTGATAATAAGAAGTTGTCTGTTATCATTTCTTTAAAATCTGGTGACATTTCTTTCTACTTTCATGATGATATAGTCTGAATTATTGGTAAATATATAATAATGTTTGCTTTATATATTTTCTTGAGATATTAATGCAGAAATCTGATTTTGAAAATTATTTGCATATACAGCTGTTATCAACTGCATTAATTTTAATTTTTTTTTTTTTTTTTTTTTTGTAAATCTGAACCTTTGTAATATTAAACAATTTTGGCTTGATTTATTTTGATTTTACTAGATTTAAGGCAAGGCAAACATTACTTTAATGTCAACATGCTTAATCACTATAATCAAGTAGCTTACTTAACTTGTCTAAAAAAAAAATTAATCTGATGTACTTTTAACAGGTTTTAGTGCAATGTTTTACATAGGTTAAAAACTTCCTAAACAGTGTTCTAGATGCAGAAGACTTGAAAATTTTTCAGTTCATGGTGGAGGTATGTGTAAATATATTTTTGCAATGTCTACGAATACTTGTTGTCACTTTTGTAATGCTCATTGTAGTAGAGACTTTGTAATTGCAGATACAGCTATAGTAACGCCATTGAACAATACTGGTGTCAGATGCCTTTGAATAACACTCGCACTAATTGTACTTGCTCAATAATACTTGCTCAAACAGTAATCCATATAGTGATCAGTGTAGAGAAATAGTATACTGAATAGTATTGAGATAGGGGATAGTGAATAGTATAGAGAATAGTGATCCGTATAGTAATAAAGGATAGAATAGAAATAGTGATCAATTAGATGCCACACTAATTCCCATATATACATTTCCTTTGCCATCACATGATCTACTTATTCAAAAATGGAATCCCCTGTGTTTTCTCACCAGTGATCTGTGTTCAAACTCCAGTGTTGGCAATGACACTTTACCTCTTTTGAGATGACTTCCTCTGGAGTCTATATTTCTTAAGCTTCAGTTCAATATTCAAATATACTCTTACTGTTCTTTTTCTTTTACTGTATCTCCTTGGTTCACTAATTTCTGGTGGCGGGGTATGTCAAACATGTCATACAATATTTCCATCGGTACCTCTTTTCATGGACTTACTAAATCAGTGAATCTCCATTTTTAACAGATTAAGGTGTCACTGATGTTCCCATCTTTGTCCCCTGACCATATATGTAATTTTGCCAATTGTTTTTTTTTATAACACCATCTTCCCAGAATTCCTTTCCACATTGATACATCTTTATCTCTAGGTTTGAAGTATTTACTTATATTCTCGTTTCTTGATGCTCTCGCCTTACATTCTAGTAATAATTTATTAAAAACAGACTTAATCTTCCTGGTGAACATCAACTCTGCAGGCAACATTCCAGACACGGTGTTCAGGTTTGTTGTTATTCTGTAAACACTCAGAAATTGCTGAATCATTACTTCATCTGACTCCTCTCCCTCCACCTTTTTTAGTGCCCTTTTAAACATATTGATAAACCATTCTGCTTGTCTGTTTGATCTTGGATGATAAGGGGGAGTTGTAATATGTTATATTACTAATGATTTGCAAAAAATATTAAATTCACTTTATGTGAATTGAGTCCCGTTATCTGAAACGATAGAATCAGGAACACCGAACCTTGCAAAAATCTCATAGGAAATTCATTGTTACTGCAGTAGTCGGTCTTTTAAATTTTAATATTTCTGGCTATTTAGTATAACTATTTAACGGTCCTGCAATGTATTCTGGACCATGGCATATCGGTTTTTGGCTAAGGTTGAACTTTGATAGGCAGTGACTTTGCTGCTAGAGCCTAATCCCTGCATGATTTCACTAAATGTTTGATATCTTGATCCATTTTTGGTCAATAAATATAATACCTCATTAAGGATTTTATTCTAGAAATTCCTGGATATCCTATGTGAAATTCTTTTAGCATATGTTTTTGCAATGATGCTGGTATTATAATCCTTTCTGTGTACGTAAGTACATTATTACATAATGAAAATGCATTATTTCCAGTAATATTTTCCTTTAAATCTTAATTGCGTCTTCATTTTCATTATAAAGTCTTTTTTTCAACTTGATTCCTAATTCCTCCAATGTTGTGAGCAGTTCTCTTACAGTATTGTATAATGTGTTATTAATTTCATTTTTGGCCTTATCACGACAATTACTGTGTCTTCAAGTGGTTTGCAGAATCTTGGTATTAGTCTAGACAATCCGTCTGTATGGCTTAATTTTTTGGATGGAAGAAATTCCATTTTATAATTACAGTTCAATAGGATAGTTCCCCAGTGCTGCAGTCTACTTGTTGTATGTATGGGAACACACTTTTTTGATCCATATATGGACAATAATGGATGATGGTCTGTTTGTAGTATGAATTCTCTACCATGAATGAATTTGTGAAACTTTTTCATAGCAAATATTTCATCTGCAATTAATGATTATGAAGCATGAGCTATTGGTTTAGTTGTTCCAGTCTCATATTTGTGTAGTATCACTGCTCCGATATCCAAATCACTTGCATCTGTTGCAACCACAATCTTTAATTTAGGGTCAAAATGAACTAGTGACAAATTTGATATTAAGACTTTCTTGAACTCTTCAAAAGCACTTTGACATTTATCTGTCCAATTCATTTCACATCTTTCTTCAGCGAGTTATTCAAGGGCGCTCTTAATTCTTGCATGTTTGGTATATATATATATATATATATATATATATATATATATATATAGTAATTAGCAAACCCTAAAAATGCTTATAACTTTGTTACATTTGTTGGAGTGGGCATGTCTTTTATTGCGCTCACTCTTGAAGGATCTGGTCATCTACCGTTTTCATCAATAATTTGTCCTAGATATTTAAATCTGGATATAAACAATTTGCATTTTCCTTCACTGATCTTAAAACCATATTCTTTAATTCTCTCAAATACTTTTTTTTTCACATCTTATGCATGTTACTTTCAGGTCTTATTTTTAATAACTGTCATCCAAATATGCTTGAGCACAATCCAAACCGGCAAGCATGGTATCCATTATCTGTTGGAAAATGCTTGGTGCTACCTTTATACCAAAAGCAAGTCTGTTGAATTTATATAACCCTCTATGAATGTTAATTGTTAATAATTTTGAGCAGTCTTCGTTGACAAGTACTTGTAGGTAAGTGTCCGACAGGTCCAATTTAGAAAAAAATTTACCTCCATTCAATTTGGCAAAAATTGCCTCTGGACTTGGTAGTTATGTTGTTTTAAACTTTCATTTAACCCCATTGAAATATCAGTACATACATGGATTTTATTATTCCTTTTGTGACGTAGACTATTGGTGAGGCCCATTTGGAATAGTCTATTTTTGATATCACACCTAATTTTTATAGTCTGTCCATTTCATTATTAATTGGATATAAGGCCACAAAAGGTACACTCCATTTTAGCTTAAATGTCGGTGTTACATTGTCTTTTAACACATGACCTTCTGAGGAAACTTCTGGAAAACTCTTTTTCACTTCATCTTTCAATTTTTCAGTTGCTGTATTTGTACCAGGGGTAACAATATTTATCTTGTTGCAAAGAGTTAATTATATATATATATATATATATATATATATACATACACACACACACACATACTATGTCATATAGGCATAAAGTAACATTGCTGACACTGGAGTTTAAACACAGATCACCAGTGAACAAACACTGTTGATTCCATTTTTGAATAAATAGATCCCATGATGACAAAATTTGTATATATGGGAATTAGTGTTTCTCTATGACATCTTTCTCAATGTTAACACTTCCTGTTAGCTAAATTGTTATCAACAACTTCTCCTATTTTCTTTTCTTCTTTTCTTTTTCTTTTCTTTGTATTAGTAAATTTTAATATATTACACCTCTTCTTCCCTTTTCGCTTCCATTTCTTTGGAGAAGGGATGATTTTTATGCTTTTTTTTTTTTCTTACCTCTTTCTATTTCTCTTTCTTTTTCCTTTTATTGATTTCTTGTCCTCTTCTTTTTTTCTGCTTTAACCTGCATATTTTTTTCTTTTCCTTTTATGGAAATTCTTATGTCTTCCTAAATTTTTTAAAAATCTAAAAAGAAATGATGTTTCATAAGTAGCATTTTTAAATAAAATCATTTATAACCATCTTTGATCACCACCTGATGAGATGCTTGAATTAGGCATCGAAACAAATATGCATTTTTGTAGTGGTAACTTCTATGTTCATATGTAATAGCTTATAATAAATAACTATTCCTCTACTTTTTGCATTGAGGCCTCTCTTAAATTAATGTTATGAACATTTGAATTTATATCATTAGGTTGGTGCAAAAATAATGACGTAATAATGTTGTTTTTTGATGTATTTTTTAACGTCAAAAAACGACATTATTACGTCGTTATTTTTGCACCAACCTAATATTTTTGTTCTCTTTACATTTGGAGATATATAATTTCATCAATGCTGCCTTCAGCCTGTGCTTGAAATCCACTGGATGTCTCACATTGCTGATGCTGTTGTTCTACAAAAAGCCAATTCATTCTCTGGAAGCGCTTATACAAAAGCACAGATTGCAATGGACAGGCCATGCTGTTGTATGACAGATGACAGAATTCCAAAACTAGGAAAATAGGAAAAAGACCGCAGCACAAGCCCAAACTTTGTCACAAAGATTGCCCTAAAGAGTCCTAAAGTGCAATATTAGTCTGGGTATCTGGGAGACTAGATGAAGACAGGGTTTTTTGGAGAGCTGGCTTTGCTGACAGGGTCAAGATCTTGCATGCTGCATCACAAAAAAATGCAGAACTGAAGAGAGGGGTTTGGAAGGGATCCCTGAATTACTATGATGTGCCAGCCTGGTCATGTGCGCAATGTAATCGAATATATCTGTCCAGGGCAGGTCTGCTCAGTCACCAGTGATCATACCAACAGTAACAGTCTATTGTATATGATGATTTTGTAATGGCATGCTTTGAATGCCAAACCTGCACTAAGGTGTGCAAGTCTAGGTCGTGCCTGACAAGGCATATGAAAGGGAACATTAGAAGTGATGATGATCAAATTCTCCTTTCACCACCTAGAGATGATTTGGTATACCACATATGTGACAAGAAATGCAGATCAATGGCTGGCTTTATGAGCCATTGTCATTCACACAACCGATGAATGCAGTGATGTTGGGGAAGAATTTAAATGAAGGGCTGGACATGTCAGTGATTATTATACTTTCTTTGCGAGTTGACAGCCACCATATCTATATATATATATATATATTTATATCTGACTATTTTATTAGCACAAGCACTGTGTGTGTTTGTGTGTGTGTATATATATATATATATATATATATAAAATTTAATTCTTTAATCTTATATATCTCATTAAAACAAATATGAAATTTGATTGATTCAGCACCCTGACTGTAGCTAGTGTTTCATAGATGGACCTTTTTAGTAATCACTCTGTCCACTCTTCAGCAGGTATCAGCAATTAACTGCATATTTTCTTATTTTTGTTATTATATTAAGTAAAAAAAAATTATGCATTTTTACTGGCATAACGTCAATTTTTTTTCTTCATTGTATGTGTTTGTATATGTAGAATGTTGTGGTTATTTTAAGCAGTTAATGTATTTTTTTTAATCTGACATTATTTTTTTTCATTATGATACCTACTAAAAAAATGTGCTTCCTGACAGAAATTGAAAGTATATTCCCTTATCCCAACAAGGTAAATAACTTTTTGAATTACCAATTAGAATTCCCAAGTCTATGAAAGGTGTCAACTGTGCCCTGTTTTTAAGAATGTGGGTCAGTGCTCATGCTAGTTGCAGTACCAACCCATTAGCCTCTTTAGCGTCATCAACAAATACTTTGAATCTATAATCAACAAGCAGGTTGTTGAACACCTCAACATGAACAGCCTCCAGAGTGATAACCAGTATGGATTTTGCCCTGCTAGATCCACAGCTGATGTCTTAACTGTCATTACTCACAGAATTAGTGAGGCACTAGATAATAAATTGATCATGAAGACCATTGCATTAGATATATCAATGGCCTTTGAGAAGGTGTGGCGTTGGGGGCTGCTACATAAACACTCCAGCTATGGAACTTCTGAAAGGTCTTTCTCAACTATCAACTCCTTCCTAACAGGTAGGTTCCTGAAGGTTGGAGGCCCAAAAGATCAATTGATTCTTTAGGGTTCATTCTGCTCTATATCAATGATCCGCCTAAGAACTGCTCCTATCTTTAGTGAATATCTATAGGTGCACCTTCAAAAATTTATATGACTAGAACCTAGCAGATGGTCCTTCCTGTGACATGGCCCTCATGGCTCAATTGTGGAAAGACTGACTGGTAACATTAAATACATCCAAAACCAAACTAATGTTCCACCATTTTTATTCTAGCTTGATAAAAATCTTTGGAAGTCGTTGTAATTGATTTAATAAAGGTTTTTCTTAATGAATATATAGTTTAAGATTTGTTGATTATCTGGAAAAAGAGACAATTACTTTAAATATTATCTTAGGGGTTCACATCTTTTTGCAAAGCACTATATATGCATAAATTTACATGAATAGATTAATATATAAATAACCAATATATAAGTCAAAGCTTAATTACTTATGTTGGTCACCTTAATCATAATTCTTTAAGAATTGCTGATATTATTTTTAAATTTGAAACTGTGGTGAATATTATTTAATTTTCCTTAAATAAATTTTAAGTAAAATAAATATAATAAAATTAAAGTTGAAAAGACAATAAAAAACAAAACTGTAATGTAAATTTTAAATTAAATAGAAGATAGGACAAAATTAAACTGAATTTCTTAAAAAATAAGATATTAATAGCACTTTGAAAATTGGCTTAAACATTTAACCCTAATTATGCAAAAAATGATTTCTCTGGATACTAAGAAAAACCAATGATTTCATCAAAATCCAAGGATTTTGTTTGGACATCTTTAACTTTCAACAATTTAAGTGAAATAACTCACATTTTATTTTAGTTTCATTTAACTTGTTGCAGCAGGAACATGTTGAGATCACTTTGTGCTCACCAAACTGTTGCAGGCACTGTTTCTAGATAGACTAAAATCAGTGGTGACAATATTTTGCATATGTAAATGATGGGTATAAGGAAATGGAAGACAATTTCAACAAGATATTTTATATTTTTGTTTTTATATAATGAAGTAATAAAGGAGAGAAAATACACTAGTATGTGTGCAAAAGAAAGAAGAGATTAGAAGTTAGGAACTATATGGATGTGTGTGAAAGAAAGTTTAGTAACTAAGGGGAAAGATATCCTCAGTTCACGAATAAGGTCTCGTGGATGTCATCGATACAACATGCTGAGCAGATAAAAAGAGACAAAAGAATGAAGACAATATATGTCTCATTTGGCAGCAGCCTCTAATCTTTATTTCTCCAAATCATGAAGTCTTTTTTTCTTTCTTTTTACCTATTGATAAAAAAATATATTTTCACACAAGATCCACAGTAATTGAAAAATAATTATTGGAAGGATGAATTGAAAATATGTTTTACTCTAGCCTGTGTTTTATATTAGCTGCTTTACATTTTATTGACATCTACATACTTATTGGAATTTGAAGGTTTATTTGCTAAATGATGACAGCTTTTTTTAGTTCGGATGAAAATCAATCCATACTGTACAGATCTGAACAAAAATCAGCTATTTGTTTGAAACGTCCTGAATTTTGAAGTCTCAAATTAATAGCCACATAAGTTTGAAGTTTTGAAATGGGTTTTAAAGCTGATCTGATGGGTAATTAGAAGTGTTTAATAACTTCAGAGCTTGTAAAAGATAAAACAATAATAGAAATTGCAGATATTACCAAATTCTAAAGAAATTTGTTGAAGATCTTGTTTGACTGATGCAGATCAGATGAGGTACATTAAGAACTTTATCTTGCTGATCTGTATCAAAGTGTTTAAAAATAGAATATATCACATCATAAATCAAGTGATAAATTCTCACATTTCCCACTTGTGAAATTCTTTACTGACTTCTTGCTTTCCAGTCAAGTTTGATCTTCAAAAATTTAAAGGCAATTGTGTGAATTGTTATCTTCTATCTTTATAATTCCTATTCTTTTATTGTTCTCTCTTCTTAATGTTTTTTCTCGTTCTATCTCACCCAGTAACCCCCTTGCATCTTAGTGGCTTTATTGCCTTACTTGGAGTAAAATGATTAAAAAAAAATATGCAAGACACATCTCTACAGCTCCTTTAAAAGTCATCCATAAGAAAAATCAATTGAAATAGGCCCTTGACTACATGAAGAACAATTTTTCAGACATTTTCACTATCGAATGTGCTGTGCTACCCTTGTAGGCCCAGGCAAATGCAGCAAAGGGTGGGTAGCTAGTTGTGGAAGCTGCCATCACAAGTCGAGAAAACAACAACACTGAGATTATATTTAAAAGTGGTGGGCCCATCATGAATTCCAGATGGTCTTAAGATGACAGCACAGACATTAATTGATTGAATTTTTAAAGTTTTTATTTCTATTTTCTTAAGGTATTTGTTGAGCCATGGTTCAAGAAGCCAAACATTTTTAGAAAGATGATTTTTATGCATGATAGTGCTTCAGCACATTCAGTGAACAGAAACTAATGTAAATTGGAATAAAATAAGTTTCAAAAACATTCATATGATCAAGTGGCTGGCTTGTTCACCTGTTACCTGAATGAAATTTTGTAGCACATTCTAAAGGGAAAGGTTTATATTGATGGACAGAATTCTATTAGCAAAGATGAAATTTTGAATGCTATTCTAAATGATGTGCAATTTGTTTCATATCAAGTAACACAACTGTTGACAAAATCACTGGATGAACAAGTTTTAAAAACTAGTCTTATATTATGAATATTATCTTTGATTTTTGCTAAAAACATTTGTCGTAGTAAATTTTTCATACATTCTATGATTATAATTTTTAATTACAATATAATATTTCCTGGAATTTTCAGTAATCTGATTAATAATTGTGAACCTTGGAAAATCCAGCAAAATTCATAAAACTGTTGCTATATTGTAAAAGTGATGTGCAGTCTACCATTAAGTCCTGTCCAAACCAATCCACCTTCCTTGGGCCCAATGGCTATTAAGGTCAACAGCTTTCAAGATCACAGTTGTTGAAATCTCTCGTGTGTTTACTTTAGACATAGGCTGCAGATAGTATATCTAAACTTTTTGTACAGCTTCAGTTGGGTAGACTTTGAATTCAGAGTTGACCATATCTTAGACTGGTTACCAACCACAGCTAGAGAGTCTAGTCTGCCCTGCTAATTAAGCCATACCTGCACATTCTAGTCCATTATAATTCATACATATTATATGAAATATCCTGTAGATTAATAATGCAATTATGTCCATGAATTCTTTCATTAGTTTTCTAGTAAAAAAAAAAAAAAAAGAAAATTAAAAGTGGCTCATAATATGGTATGCAGTACAGTAACTGATTGACTGGGCATATATATATATATATATATATATATATATATATATATTATAAAAAGTAAAATGTCCTTTGTTTGATAAAGGTTACTTGTGTCACTTATTCAATAGATACTTGATAAAATGTTCAATTAAAAGAGAATAGTTCTGAACTTGAAGGAATGTAACACTTTACAAATTCCTGATTGGAAAGTCTGGCACTATTTATGGCATAAATTTATCTTGAGACCAAAACTTAGAAAATTATTGAAAATGATTGTATTCAAAGTCTTGTATTAAATTTACTCCATAGATTTCATTGTTAAACTAAGTCCTTTTATTTCTTTGTGTAGGATTTTATTTTAGTGTTGTTGTATTCTCTTGATACGCAAATATATAATCTCTGCTAACTTGTTGGTTTGCTATGGTACTAAAATGCTGTGTCAGCTGGTAGGCTTTCTTCCCTATTGACACAGAAATCCTGTTTTTGTCCCAATCCTGTATAACCGACTATCAAATTAAGTGACTCATACATATCATCATTGATGGAAAACTCCTCCATATTTTTGCTGAAATGGCTGGCAACTTTCATTAAATGTTTTTTTTTTTTTTTTTTTTTTTTTTTTTACGCTTTTTTAAAAGGTTAAGAACTGACCTCTTTTTAAGTTCTGTACTATCAGTTTACTTTGCAAAAGTCTGTTTTTCACATGTTATTTGATACTATAAAGCTGTAAATACAACTCATAACCACATGTAGATATCATCTAACATAGTTTCAAAGATAGCTTCTTCTTTTTTTTTTAAACTCCTGCATCTCTTCTGTTGATATCTATGAAGTCTGTGTATATCATATAAAACTTTTTTATCCTGAACTATTTGTGTGTGTGTGTATATATATATATATATATATATATATATATATATATATATATATGAGAGAAGCAGCAATCTCTCTTTAGTACATGTTTCATTAAACAAGACTAACAAGATATTTTTTTATTTAGTATATTATATTTTTCTTTTCTGGATTTGTTAAAGTAAAAAAATTGTTCCTTTCACAACTAAACAATAACATTGTTCACAGAGACAATAGCAATAATATTAATATATTTTATTGTAACAAGTTACAAAAAATTGCAAATAAGATGAATTTGATTTAAGAAACAAAAAAAAATCATTCCTGTTGAACAAACTAAAAATATCTACCGTATTTTATGGCATATAAGACATGGGTGTATAAGACGCACTACAATTTCAGCAGGGAAAAATCAAGAAAAAATTAGCAATTAGTAAAATTGTTAGTAAATGGTACAGCCTAGGTATTATTTCTGTTAAAAAAGCCATAATTACAATTAAATGAAAAGTAATAGGAAAAAAAGAATACAAGCCTATAAAAACTTTATTATATTCAAAGGTAAGAAAACAAAATAAAAATCAAGCAATTATTACAATTAAGCAAAACCGTACAGTTACCATTACAATTTTATTCATCTTCAAATCCATAAAATTCATCGTCTTCGTTATCAAAACTGATACTCATTTTCAATATTATTATCATCATCGTTAAATAAAGTGTCATCTTCTGTTCCATTGAGAGCATTGCTAATGCCATACTTTTTAAAAGATTTCATAACAATTTCTGGTCTAATATTATCCCAAGTTTGCTTCACACATTCGCAGACTTGTGCAATGCTGGGTCTTTTTATTCTTCCTGTAAGGTCATGATCAGGCATTGCCATCTACATGTTCCATTGCTCCTTCATGTTTAAGTCTATGCTAATAGGAGTTACCAGGTAGCTAATTTCAACTATCGTGAATTTTAAATCTACATATGACATATAAGACGCAGGAGAATTTTAAGATATTTTTAGTAAAAAAGAAAAAAAGTGCACTTTATATGCCATCAAATTAAAAACATCTAACCTTGCTGACAAAATAAAAACCAACATTATTTATGAATTTAGATGTTCCAGATGGAACTGCATTCCTACTTATAGCAAACCTATAAATAGTAATATTGGACATAAACCACCTTCTTAGCAAGACAACTAACTCTACATCTCACTGGCCACAGATCCATATGGACACATTTAAGCCAGCATGTAATTGTACCAACCTTGATATGCAGCATGTTTGTCAAGAGCTTGCTTGTGATACGTATCTCCAATTGTAAAAATCATTTAAAAGTGGTGGGAGATTTTATTATAAAAACAGGATACTGTCCCTTAATAACATCATTTATAAACATGACCCTGATGTACTAGCTGTATTCAGAAATTTAAAATGTTTACTTTCAGCCATTTTTATATCATCTACAATAGCACTTACATACCATTTACTATAGTAGTAACAAAAAATCATTGAAAATGGTAAATGGTTGAAAGTGCTCAGAATCAACTTTTGGACAATTTTTACACTTATTAAGTCCAGAAAAGAAAATATTTTTACACATACAAGAAAAATATCATAAAAAAACTAAACAAAAGTACCTTGTCAGTTTTTATATATATATATATATATATATATATATATATATATATATATAATATAGTTTAAGAAAGACTAGGTAATCCATATGGTAAACCTAAGGAGATATATATATATATATATATATATATATATATATATCTCAAACACTAATATTCTATGGTTTTAATTTATTACATTGGAATCGTAATCATGTAAGTTATTATTTCATTAGGCTCTTTTATGTGCAACAAATTTACTTGGGAAAGAAACTTGAAAAATTTTTATCTCTTTTAATTTGATAGGATTTGTATATATTTTTTTTTTTTCGTCATAGTGATCAGTAAATGGTTAAATGTTTTTTTATAGAGAACTAATGAATGAGTGAACTGGTGTAGTTTTTTTATTTTATTTTAAGATACCTTGACTAATGGTGTTATAAATTCAGGTAAGAATTCATATGGAAACACTGGGCACAGGAGTGAAGAGTGTTAAACAAAAGAGAATTGGTAAATGCAAAGTAAAATATCTAAAGAGAAAATTTTAAGGCACAAACATTAATATTCTATAAGTAAATTTTCATATATAGGTTTATTTTGTGAATTATTTTATAGTTTTAATTATAAATGACTTTAAAAAATGTTTTTATTTTCAAAACTAAGGAGCATATAGAGAAAATAGCAGCTTTCATGTTGTATATGTGTATTGTTTACAAGCATTTGTCATCTGCTTGTGGAAATGGTGGTACCAAGTAATCCAGGTTTATTAATGACTGGCACTGATTGGAGAAATGGTAAAACATTTACCAAGATAAAGTGTATTTGTCAGACTGTGAACTTTTCACCATTCCGTCTATATAAAACTATTCTAATTGATTCAATGCAGAAAAAGCTGTTCAAAGAATTCTCTAAACCAATTCAATTAGTGCTTAATTATTACCAACTAATTAACACATGGTACTGGATAGAATTCTCATGAAATTATAATTGATATTCCTGAGCAAAACCATCTGCCAGTTGAGGAACTCTGTTTTAGATTAATTTACCATGCTGATTTTTATGAAAAGTAAATGTTGGCCTATGGAACTTTATTAATTGAAATAATTTCTATTGTTGACATTGAAGAGATTATAAATCTTTAAACACAATTTTTTTTATAGTTTGTAGACATGGGAGGGAATGGTATAATGCTAATGGCTTACTTTGTATTATTTAAAACCTCATTAATAAACATTACAATTGAAATAGAAGTGCTTTGGTAGTTTGCTGAAAAATTACATTATATAAATGAATTTATTGTGGAAAACTACTGAGATAGATTTTATCTTGAAAAGTTTAATTTTTGTATAACAGATTAGAACAAAGTCATCATCCATTGTATTCTTCATTTCTAGGGAAGGTAAATTGCTTGGCATTATCTGGGCTAAATGGTTAGAAAAAATTAAAAAAATCTTTAGTGACTATCTGATCTACATTTAGTATAGCATTTGAATTCATATATCAAGAAATAGACATAATTAATAAAAAAAGTATATTTGAATTGATGTAATTTTTCCATGTAGCAGTTTTGTGCTTAAAATGACATGTTTAACATAGGTATCTTCAAAAATCTGCTAAAAAAGAGCATACCATGATGAAAAATGGCCCCAAACTTGATAAAAACAAAGTTTTATCATGAAAATATTTGTTGTTATTAAGATAAAGCCCAGAGTATTTTTCAATTATTTTATTAAAATTTTTAATCCTTTCTAACACATTCAAAATTTTCAATGGCTGGGCCAAAGATTAGTAGGGGAATTTTTTTTTTTTTTTTTTTTTTTTGTGGTAAAAAAAAAACCATTGTTTTGGAAATTCTTGCAAAAATCAAATAATTGTCAGATTTTAATAAAATTTCCAGGACTTATTCATAAATGAATGAAATGATTTAAAAAAATTTTTTTTTTATTTTTTTTTAATTTTTTTTTATAGAAAATCCAGATAAAAATATTTTTTTCTCTCTGTTACAGCACTTAATTATACGAAATTTCAAAAAAAATAAAATTCCACTCTCTTCATATTTATATGAGCTAAAGGAAAGACTCCTTGGAGAATTTAAATCATCAATTTTTTTTTTTTTTTTTTTTTTGTAAAACAGAAACACCATTTCTTGAAAATTTGATTTGAATCATAAAATAAAAAATACAATAAAACTAAAATATTATTTAATTAGAAAAGCTTTTAATTGCTTTTATAAATAAGATTAATTAAATTAATTAAATTAAAGGCACTATTGTCTTAAGAAAATTTTTTTCATGAATAATGACTTTTTACAAGAATTGTTTACATCTTTAAAATTTTAATTAGAATAATTTATTAATAGTTTATTCTTTTAAAATTTTGTATTAATTTCACTCTTTTACATGATAATATTAATTAAAAACTATATTTACTAATCAGAAATGGAAAAGTACAAATCATCAAACACCAATATTTTCAAAAGAATTTTGAATTTCTTTGTGTATATAAACATACCCCTAAATCCCCCAATAGAACAACATTAGATAAATATCAATCTGTCATGAAGCTTTCAAACATGTCAACAGCTTAAAAACAACCATTACTGTGTTAAAAAAAAATGTATTTCTGCAATATTTTAAACTTAAAGTAAATAACATTTGTTTTAAATCAGTTAATATTACTCAATAATGTTTCAGAAAAGTATATTTTATTTTTGGAAGATTTTTTAATAAAGAGAATGCAATGCATGCGATAAAAGACAACTAAAATAAGGAGGCTAATCAGCTATTTTAGCAAAAAAAAAACTTCCAGTCAATTTAAATTAGTTTTGAAATATAGTAAAGTATTTTGCTTATTTTAAATATTAAATTTAATTAATTAGCTTAAAATTAAAACCACAATAAAAGCTCCAAGAAAGATTTTTCATTTTTAAAAATTAATTTCAAATCTTCAGTATTGCATTTTCTGTGGTGGAAGTCTAATTTGGTGTTACTAACTAGCCATCTTAAATTCTGATAAATCAGTCTCTTTTTAATCATTGCATATAGTCCAAGTGAGAGTTCAAGTGTCCCCTCTCTATGCAAATAGGTCACGAAAGTAAAACCCTTTACTGGAAGAAAGCATGACCAAGAAATATACAACTTTCAATGTGGCAGAGAATATAAGAACAAGATTAGCTACCTCACCAAAATAAAACTTGAACATTAAAAACAAACAAACAAACAAAAAGCTGTAATCTGTGAAGGCACTTTAAAATCAGGTATGGATTACTGTGTGTGGAGGGAAAGGTAAGGTCAAAATAACAGAAAATAAAAACTAGTATTGGAGAATAAGATTGAAAGTTGTTTTTTTTTTTTTATACACATACTATGCTCAAATGGCCTGATCAGCAGCTCAAACGTAGAGATTAATAGTTTGTGGGAACTATTAATAAGGGAAGAATAGGTGACAAACTTCAGTTTCACAAGCATAACTCTAGGTCATAAGTTCACTGCAGAGAACAACTCCTAAGCAACAACTAGATACAATTTCTGGAAAGATATGAGTGGAGATACATTTCAGAAGATGAAATTACAAAACACATCATTTAGTTATGGAAAACCAGTTAGTATACAGCCGAAAAAGTTAAACCAATAAATGCAAAGAATTTAGTCCGAGCCAATCCTTTATACTGATTAATCTCAAGTTTCTCATCAAATTAACTGGACTTATTTGGTCAGTTTCAAACATGAATGTATATAGTTATCATCTTGTCATAGGGGAGTTTTTTCTATTTTGAAACATAAGTGTGGGTTAATGAATTTGGCTAATTCTTATTTACCATTTTGTTAAATATTGGACAGGTTTATCTATACTTTTATATTTTAACAATGATCTTATCAAATTTTAGAATCTAGTGATTTTCAGTTTACCTAAAATATACTTCATATTATTTTGTCAGTATAATAATAAATTTCTGTTTACTCTATATGTGGACTATTGTCCTCATCTTTGTTGTTGTTATCACAAAGTTTCGGACATTGTGCCCTCTGGCCTTCATGCATATTCATTATACTATTGACATAGTAATTGCGAGTTCAATCCCTGTGCTCGGTAGTGTGTACTGGAATGTGAACAGTCTACCTCCCTAGATTAAATAAAGGGTTCAGTTCGAAATTCCCTGTAGATTACCAAGATCGATATACACCTGATGAAGGCCGGTGGGCACAACGGCTGAAGTGTTGTGATAACGACAACAAAGATGAGGACAATAGTGTGTATATAGTGTAAATAATAATTCCTCATCCCACAAATTCACATAGAAATAAATTTCTAGTTATTAAAAACCAGAAGTCAAAAACTTAGCCTCTATATGTTATGAATACTAATAAATTATGTGGGAGTGCTGAAAGGCTCTCAGGCTAAACTGATTTTCAAAATTTAAACATGATCAAATATCAAATTTTTTTCAATCCCTTTTTGGATGGGCTGAGAAGCTTTTCAATACTCTTCAGTTATATTTTCTGTAAACAACATCAAGATTATACAACTAAGAATGATTTCTATTCCCCAACTTTTGTCTCTCCAGTAAAGAAAATGTGTTGTTCTTGTTTGGTTTTTACACATTGAGAATGCTCTCTTGACTGAGAAAACATTGGTGTTATATAGCTCTCCCAGTCCGAGACCTATGCTGACTATTGGCTAATACCTGCTCGGTATTATTCATATGCAAATAGTCAGCACCACCTACTGTAAGTATAACGTCTTCTCTCAACATCCTACATACAAACAACTCTCTCATAGGGTTGACCCGATTCTCTGTTACTCTCTCCCTTGATCTCTTGATCACATCACCAACATGCAAGGGGCAGGTGTTTGCTTCTGGTGCTCTTTCACAGGGGAGGTACTTCGTCTTCATTGTTGTCACAACGTGGGGGAGGTACTTCATCCTCCTTGTTACCATGATGCAAGGGAGGTACTTCATCCTCATTTTTGTTGCTATCTGTCTCCGCTGCAGCAGGAGATGCGTTGAAAACCTGTGAATCTACTTCCAACTCCCCATTGCTTGTGGATGAATCATCAGCCTCACTTGGGGCAGAGCACTGTTCCCATGCCGGTCAGAGGTCTTTAACATGATGTGGCATGCCATCAATCAGGACAGATTGTAGACAACTATCCTAGTTGAAAATTTGGAGGTTCTGGGGTGGTCTCCAACTTGTGCTTTGTCAATGGTGTTAGTGCAGGTATGGCGTCTATGTCCTTGAGCCTAACCCTATAAGTATGAATTGTGTTAGCTGGTACTGTTGGGATTGACATGTCATCCTTCAGCGTTGCAATCTGTTTTATGCTTCTATGGCACTTTTCTATTATCCTGTTTCCAGACATCTCGCTCGCACACACACACACACACACACACACACAAAAAGTGCAGCTGGATGCCCCATTCCTCCATGAAAGCCTTGAATAACCTGTTGGTGAACGCAGTATCATCGTTGGTAAGGATTTCATATGGTGGACCTCTCTCACAAAATATTAGGTTGGTGCAAAAATAATGACGTAATAATGTCATTTTTTGACGTAACGTCAAAAAACGACATTATTGCATCATTATTTTTGCACCAACCTAATATCAATTCCAACTGCCGAATAATGCTCTCAGAATATTGTCATGCTACGGGTTGCCAAACAGAATGTGTTGGCCTGCAGTCAATGAAGATCAGGATCTGGACCACGTACTACAAACACCTGGTCTTCCATTCTGCCAGCACACTGGTGCTAGATCTATGGACTGACATTCAGGACACCTCTGAATCACCATCTTGTCAGCTGTGCTAGGTATGGAGGGATTGATGCATCTGACAAAGTAAGTGGTGTGTTTAACACCAGGATGACAGCTACGCTGATGCATTTCCATTATTTTGCATGGATCCAGCTCTACCATAGCTGCATGCATGTGTTTATGTATGTATTGTTCCTGCATTTCCCAAAAGGGAACGTGATATTCTGTGAGAGATTTACATGTTGTCATATAAGTGGAAAAGTAAAAAGGGCGCGAAAAGATATCATCGAGTATTTCTAGTCTGAAAGCGTCCCCTAGTAGCAGTTTCAAAAATTAGGAGGTGGTAACCCAATAGTACATTAGCAAGAAAGGTATATATTTTAATTATTATTATTATTATTTTTTTTTTTTTTTTTTTTTTTTTAGCAAAGGAGCTAATTTGCCAATAGTCATATTGGTGTATGTGACACATTTACCATTGCATTGAGCTCAGCTAATATGTTGAGTGTCACTGTTGCAATGAAGCCAGCATGTGTCCTCCATGTCTCCATTCACTTTCAATGCACCCCAGTGGCCAGAGAACTTGTATCTGCCCACACTGTCCTTTCCTGGCCGCTCACACACCAGCCTCCTCTTGTAGAATCTTCTTGATGTACTCTTATCAGTTTCATGGATCATGCACTTCAGTGGAGTATTGCAGTTTTTATCATCCCACCCTTTGGTTACTGCAGTGGCCCATCATTTTATGAATGCTGCAGCTGCTTATTAGCTATCCATATACTGGAAGGTGGCCTAAGAGCTTTCTGCAGTGTGAGAATGTATTATGACATGTGATAACAGTTGGAGTATCTGGGAACTTACTCGCTCATTTCCATTGAAACATGTGGTGCTTCCCAGACTTGCAAACCAAGCACTTTTGCACCATTGTCGAGTCTCACGGTGTCCTTGCAAGTCAGTCCAAAGTCAGACATAGCTTTCTGATGTGCGCTATGGAAACCATACTTTCATGAATGAAGATGTCATCTATATATGCCAAAGTGGCATCTTGTATTGCTTCAACCTGCAACAGTACCATCTTGATAGTTGCATTCATTATAAGAAGCTTAATCATGTACCTATGCCCTTTCAGTAAGACTGTCTGGAAAAGCCATAGCGATTGGTGTGCATGAACTTGTAGGTATGTTCTCTTAAGGTTCAACATGCCTATGTTGTCACCATTCCCTTACCTTGTCTGTGCAGACATCTTCATTAAGCCTGGCATCAGTATGGCTTAGCTTGTGTTTGTCTTGTCTTGTTTTCGCACACTATCCCACTGACTATTGGCTAATACCTGCCTGGTATCGTTCATATGTAAATTGTCAGTGCCACCTTTTCTAAGTAGATTGTCTTTTCTCAACAGCCCATTGTGGAAGGGACGTAACTCTTGGTGCTTACAGCACCACGTGCAACCAACTTGGAATCTCTTATCAGGTTGGCCCGATTCTCTGTTACACAAATCTCCCAGATTACGGCAACTACTAAACCCACCCTTTTTCATTCTTTTTATCAGTAGCCAAAGTAATATTTTTCAGATTACAGATGTTTTGAAATAATTAACTTCAGAAGAAAAAAATATTTGTTGTTAGATCAAATGAATGTTTTTATGACTGATGTAATTTTTTACAAATATTTTGTACTTACAATGCAATGAGATACTTGTAATTAGTATCTTTTGTTGTAATGTTGTTCTAAAAAAATAACATATTTTCCTTTTAATGCTTTTTAAATAATTTGCTCTAAAAATGCATTGTACATAAAATAAATTGTATTATTGCTTTTAAACATGGACATGTTAAAATATGTGTAATACAATAACAAATGTGAAAAATATAAGCAACCAACAAACGAAAGGGAAAAATCGAGGATAATAAAATAGTCACTGTAAAGAGGTGAGAAAAAAAATTCAAGATCAAGAATATTAAAAAAAAAAAAAAAAAAAAAAGAAAAAAAGTCAATGAGCAAACTGGTTTCAATCCTCACTCTTCAGAGACTCAAAAACTGTGTACAAATAAATATTTAACCAACAATAGAAAAATATAGTTATATAAGAACAACCAGAGAATCAGTAGGAAAAAAGAAACCATTATCACACTCTTATTAGACTTAGGCCAAGCAACCATTCTTTCTGCTTGCAGAGAGAAGGCTACCTGGTCCCAATGTATATTGTTTTTAACATTTTAAAATGATAATCAGCGTGTTTTGATGACTATTGTAAAGGAATTCCTGGTAAATAACATTGTACAACTTTGTAATAAACTGTAAAAGATGTAATATAATATCTGTAAAATTTTGAAACCTACCATATATTGAAAATGCATTTTAAGGTTCCTTGCCTGATTTTATATATATATATATATATATATATATATATATATATATTGGTTAAGCTTGTGAGATTACAAGAATCTTGACAACCAGTCAATTGAATTTGGTTCATTCTAACACTGAGTAAAGTCTTTATACTTGCACATGCAAATCACTCCAAAGTTCTTCCCAGACAATTGTATCTGCTTAGACACTTGTGATTTTAAGAGAAATTCTATAATTTTCTTGCCAACATACCTATAGATATAATTGTATAATTTGCAAATTTATACAGGATTAATGAATTTCTTGTGAAAACTTATAAAAATACTAAATTTTTAGTTCTAAATTAAATTTTGAAATAACCTTTTTGGTAATCATACTTGGTTTACAATTTGGTATCAATCATTTAAATTTTATCAATTTATGACAATTTATAACAATAAACTCTATATTGTAATTTTCTTGTCTATATTTACAAAAACTTATGACTGAAATAGTAAACATCTGTCATATTTCAAACCTATTGGCTTGCTCATAGATATACATAAAAATAACTTTGAGTAATGAACTACTGGGTAAATCTGTAACCTCCTTTAAATATATGAATTAATGATAATGTTTCTTCTTTATACAATGTTTCACTTGATACATTCAAAAGTTTTCTTCAGATGTGAAATTTGTCAAAAAAAGAATTCTTTTTCTAACCAATTCCCTTATATTCTTTGCCTCATTTGCATTGGATATAATAAATTCAATCTTTTACTGAACTATAATCAGTGATTAGGAAAAGTGAAATATCCACAAATCCATTCAGCTATACTGCTCACATATGCTTCTATAGTTAATGTCTGGGGTTCAGCCTTCTATTTCCCAAATTACAAATAACAAAGGACAAATGGTCATCTTGAGGTAGGATAGTACTTAGTAAGCTGGTCTAGATGACCATCACTATTGAGTAAGATCCTACTAGGATGTCTTGTATATCTCAATGTTTCCTGTGTGGATAGGTAGTAGAATAATTACTTTATAGGGAACTTTGAGAATAAAATGAACTGACTCCATGTTTTAAAACAATATATGTACTTATTTTCTTTAGAGTGGTGATCGAATTTTTTAGTGTTCGGCATAGCAAAAAGTTTGTTAACCAAGAAGATATTGATAGCTGCTTGAAGAAATGTCTATTTTGATAGACGGAAGTCAGACCATGGTAGGGGTAGTAGTAATGTGAGAAATTAGGTCAGATGTCAATCTGTTGTGTTTTCTCTTGGCTCTGAAGCATAAATCTAAGTAGCAGATGACCTTTTAACTGTTTCTTTATGTGTCGTACATGGCTGCATTATTTTGTTCAGTCCTCTCCTGCAGTTGTTTTGGTCTCTTCTTTCTCTACCTGCCTAGAAGTGTCAGGTTTTTGCATAGAGAATTTGGTGCAAAGTTTCTTTGTGGCAATTTTTTTGATTGGCCAAATTATTTTCTTTTTTGGCATTCCTTTTTCATTTTTTTTATAATGGAAGTTATGCCTAGAACTTCCCTGATTTTTTTTTTTTTTTTTTTTTTTTTTCAGTTACAAGTAAGCTCTTCTCTTGCAAACTTCCAGTGTTTAGTCTTTTCTTTTTCATCCTCTTATTAATTAGCAGTTGCCTTCTCTTAGGTTAAAAGAAGTATAGAAATAAGTTTAGAGAGAGAAAGAAAGTGATAAGAGTTTTAAAGGAAAGTGCAAATGCATTATATTAATTTGAATTATTTTTATTTTTGTTTATATATTTTATTTTTATCAGGTCTCATGATAAAGGAAGCTGCTTTTGTGTCTTAATCTTTTCTTCAGTCTTGTGGGATTCACTGTAGATGTTTGCTCAGTCTTGAAGGCAACAAAGTAACTTATTTAAAAGCACAAAAATGATGGTTTGAATGCTATAAGGTAGCGCTAAACATTAAAAAAAAAAAAAATAGTACTAAGACACTTCATTTGACTGAAGGAAAATTAAAGATGACTGAATCTTCCAATAAGACAAGGATCCAAAACAGAGCAAAAACAATGATTTGTAAGGAACAGTGGAATGCTACACTAGTGGCCTACTCAATGCATTGAAAATATATGATAAAGCTTGAAAACATGTACTCATCAGAGGGTCCTGGACATCTTTAAGATGATTTACAATAGGGAACAATGATTTTACAAGACTGTTCCCAAAGTTTTATGGGTTTTATAAGTTTTCAATTGCACACAAATTATGCAAGGAAAAATTATTATTCACATATTTGAATATATTTTATTTTCTATCATAACTTTTTTAATTAATTTTTTCTTCTTTTTATTCTTTACCAACAGCTGTATTTCAGAATTTTTTGTTGCAGCAATTTAAGCGATTTTTTAACTTCTATTCTCTAACACAACATTGGCATAATAAAAGTTCTCATTTTGATATCTGATAAAACAGTCTGAAATATCATTTTATTGTTTATATTTGTATCTTTTATTTGCATTTTATTTGGATATTACTTTATTTTCAGCAATTTCATTGTTTTTAATCTTTTGAATTTCTCTAACTGTAAATGTCTCTGTTTCACTAAAAGTATTGTTGTGGGTTGTAGCTGAGTGAAAATGTATCAGAAGGTAATTTATGTAAGGCAAAGATTATGCATGCTTATTATGCATTATCCCACAACAAATAAAGAATATAAGGACAATTTGTATTGCGAGAAATTACTAAAAACACAGTGGTTAGAGATCCAACTATAAAGAGATTTTTATATATACAATAGATATATATGCAAGGGTAACAGAATGTTTGTTGATTGTATGCAATTGAGACAAGGTTATGAAGAATGTTCATGCAGAAATTTGGTCAATAAAAGTTAACGGTTTTGATTTGTTAGTAAAATTAAAATAATTTGGTTTCTGCAAGGAAAAATCTCAAATGTGTTCGTTGAAATATTAGTGTGCATGCGGGTGTTACTTGTTATTTAGAATTTAAGTTGTGAAGAGTTGTTTGCCTTTTATTGTTTGGCTAAATTGATGAATTGTACAATTACTGTTCATGTAGTGAAAACGTTCACTTTTTAAGTCAATTGTAATTTGATTACCACGCGGACAATGGTCGATTGAGTGCTGTGTTGAGAATTTTGGAGTAATGTTGAGTCAGTGAATTGATACGCGTGGAGTTTGGTAGCATCTCATGAAACTTGATGACTGACTGACTTGAATTGAGTCATGTGGTTGTTTATATAGACTTTCGTGTTTAAAAATCGGTTCCAGAGAGCTTTGGCGGGAAAAGGATCTGTGTCGATTTTAACCAAGATTGAATTTAGTGAAACGATGTGGTGATTGGTTAAGGCTTCTTTTTTTTTTTTTTTTTTTTTTTTAGGGAAGAATACATCTTTCTGAAAGGGGTGGAAGGCTTATGTGGAAGATTCCACAGTATCAAATCACCAAACAAATATGGTGCAAAAATATAAATAAAAAAAATGTAGCTGATTTTTGTACCTTTATCTGCAAATTAAGAAAAACATGAACCCAAATCTCCCAGTCCTTGATCCCATGGTAAACCATCCTGAGGGGGCTTAGAGAAAATAAAGGTAGATTTTGCACAAATCTGTCTCACTAGGTAATCTACTTTGACAGACAAGCCATAATTCAAGCATAAGAGGATTTATACACAAAAAATGGGCTACATTTTAAATTATTTTCTCTTATTGTATTTTTAATGAAAATTAAAATCGGAGCATCCTATACTGTCATCAACACTCTAACAGTGTCCACAAACCACATTTTTTTTTACCCCAGATCTCTACACAGACAGTTCACTGGGGATAAAATTAATAAAACAATATGACACCTTAAGTTTTTCATTTTTTTCTTTCTTCAGATAACTAACCTGATTTTACAAAGCGAAGATTCCTCCTACAAGCTTAACAAAAACGTGGTGAGTTTGTAACAAAAACAAAAAAAATCACTGCCGTTTGTTGAGTGTATCCCTGTGTTGCACTTGTTGTAGTCGAAGTTACCTCCCTTATAACGAGATTTTGTACACAATTTAATGTGCAGTTCGGCAATATACACTTGTTTGATTTGTTTGATTCACCCTGTCTTTAGTAGACACTCAACTTATTTCTCCCTCATTATTATTGTATGTACACAGTAGATTGATTTAAAAATGTTAGAAGCTCTAGTCTCTTCCCACCGTTTTTCGTTGCATATTTTATTAAAATAAAAAGAATATAATTTTTCTAAGTGTTTTTGGTTTGCCTAGACACTTGAAATCTTTCAAGTTGTAAATTATTGTATATCATCAACAAATTTGCAGTAATTTAATAAAAATGAGTAATTATTTTTTTAAATGAATGTAGAAGTATAAAACAGCTGATGAGCAAAGCATAATAAAATCCACTCTAAAAATGTTCTCTACACTTGCAGATATAATACCACAATCTCTAATTATACCACAGTGTCTCAAATTCTGAAACTGATTAGTTCATAAATCTGATCTTCATTTTTTCAGAAAAGATGTTCTTGTATCAGAGAATGACAACACGGAAGACTTCATGTAGGTATTTTTTGGTATAACCCTGCACAATATTTTCTCGGATATAAAAATTATTTTCTATCACTCCCTTTTGTAGATTTGTTAAAAAAACCAAAAAAAAACCCCCAAAAAAACCTTGATATTTAATTGTCTTTCCATAATTATTTAAAGAATTAATGATATATGTTCAAATAAATGATTATAATTCAAAATAAGATTAATGATGTAGGTTCAATATAACCAATATTGCAAATATAAGTTTGTATATTTGGATTTTGGTGTATTATTGTTTTATATTAGAATATTGTAAATAATTAGCATTATTTACACACAGACTATCTTCATTTTTGTTGTTGTTATCACAATGTTTCATCTGTTGTGCCTCTGATCTGAGTAACCTTGAAGGAATTTCAAACTAGTACTGCTTGTCTCATTTCCACAGATTCTAAGCATGAACTGCCCAGCCCAGAGATTGAACTTGCAATTACTATGTTACTAAATTCACAAACCAACATTTTAATAGGACAATTCTGAGTGGAGACCTTGGAGCCTTACATCTAACCTGCCTGCTAATGAGTGCTGCTGTTACTTGTCATGCTTGATTGCACTCACTGAAGTTTTACTTTTTAATGTAGCTGCTGCTGTTGCTACGTTGCTGTCATTTCTCTTTCTTGGATTCAATGGAAACAAGTCACCTGATAAAGGCTGAAAGACACAATGGAAACAGGATAACGAGATCTCAAAATTCAAGTAAAGAATTGTTATTATGCAGTGAATTTTTTGTTTACCTAAAAGATAAAACATAGAAGTTAGTTTCTGTAAAAGTGTAAGATTCAGGCCATTTTAAGTAATAAGATCAGTAATATTTTTAAGGCAATAATGCAATAAGCTGTTTAGTGATGGAATTAGATAATATCAATAATGGTGCTGTTAGGTTGATTGTAGTTTCTCAGAAAAGGAAATAGATTGTAGATGTCTTACATTTTGCTTTTCTCTGTTGTGTATTGGCTGCCCATATCTTTTCATTCTCTTCCTTTTTACTCACTATCAGTTTTATAAGGATTTGTTGATGAAAACCTGATAATTAATTCCTGTAAATAGTATTTTATCATTGCGCTTGTTAGCACACATGATTATTAAATTTATCAAAATAATATTACCACTTTTTAACTACTTAAATCTGGATAAAAGCTGTAGTGTAAGTACGTAAAGAAAATTTTGCCTTGAAACTTGATAGTATCAGATATTATGATAATGGATTGTATTTTATAGAGCCTTGCATTCATTTGTAAAAATCAAATTCATTTTTTCAGTCTATTATGTAATATTACAGTTCTCTATCAAATATATTTCTTTTGTGTATAGGTGGTTCCTAATCTAAGATTCTTTGGTTGTATATCTGTTTTTGACACAAATATTTTCTGTTCAAGTTAGAGACCAGGATTTGAATACAAAATTTTAGATGTGAAATTTGATATACTCTTCAAAATAAAATATTGACTTTCTTTCAGCTGCATTTGAGAACATCTGTTGGACAGCATCACAGATAGTCTTTGAATAATACAATGTTAGTATTCATCTAATACAATTTAATGAAATCAACTATGTTGTTATTACAGTTTCTGGGTGGTGATATTCTTTGATAACCTCTCTTTTCTTACCATCTAAAATAGGTAGGTACTTTTAATAGCTTATATAAGACAGCAGTATATTTACATATGCGATAGTTACTATAAGAACCAAGGTTTGTTTAGCAAGCATTTACTTACTTTTTGTGCACACGTTTTTTTGTTTTTTTTTTTAATGTCTTCTCATAACATCTCAGTGTTGTATAAAATTGAGTATAAAATCCAAAGTACTATTAAAATGGTAGATTGGCAAGGCTTTATGAAGGAAAGTGAAAAAAATTATTTTCTATTCAAATTTTTCTAACTTGAGTAATGTTACATGAATTGGCTCAGTATAATTTGGTAAAGTCTTAAGATTAAAGACTCTGAGATTGTTGTCATATTGTTAGTGACGTGCAGAGGTTTGGTGATGCCTGGTGTCAACTCTTTAATTGCATGTCCCTAAGACTCAAGAAGGGGGTGCCTATAGGGCCTAGTACTGAGAAATGTGAGAAAGGAAGACATTTTAAATATGTAAAAACAAATGAAACATGAAATAAACACTTTATTCAAATTAAATACAATTTAAATTTTTATTTCATTGATTGGATGTCCTTCCAATACAGTTGCTAGGGACCGTAGCACGCTGTACCCCCAATTTTGCACACTACTCTTGTTGGTTATAAGACTTACTGAAGACTTTAAAGAAAGGAAAGAATTTCTTATCTAGTTTTGTACTAATCCCGCATTACTCTTCTTTAAAAGTTAGATGTGAAATTATATAAAATATACAAGAATTATAATTCTGATTCATTTCAATATAAACATTGTAAATTCAATTGTTAGAACTTTAAGGCAGCTGAATTTGATTGATTTTTGTATATAAATCATTGTATATAATGAAATTTTAAAATGGATTTTTAATCTGACACTATTTCTTGTTACTATATCAACATTATTTTTAGTCAGTACACATGTTCAAGTTGACATCTCTATCTTTCTTTCCTTAGACAATAAAATTAATGCCTGACTAAAGAAAAATGTACTTCCCAACAGGAATCAAACCTGTATTGCCTTTTTCCATTAGGGAAAGCATGATAAGAGAAATAGCATTTTTAATAAGAAATAGTGTTGGAGTAAAAGAAGATCCATTTAAAAATTGTTTACATTTCAGAGGTGAAAATAAATCAAGCAGATATAATTTTTGAAAATTTCCAATCATAGTTATACATTCTTTAATCCTTTAGCATCAACACACTCAAACCATTTTTGATCTAAGCTGGTTGATATTAATTTCACTGTTTAATAAAAAACAGATGTCAACTTGAACATGTCTACCCACTAGAAATAGTGTTTGTAGAAATAAAAAAAAATTGTCTATCAATGAAAATGTCTTTTCTCTCAAATGCTTTGTTTAACTGCTATATTAACATCTAGTGATGACAAATACTGAATAAATTCAGCTAATAGTTGAGTCCCAGCTTACAATATCTCAGCATGTTATCTTCAATTGTCCCAATCCGTTATGTGTTTTGAGTTCATCCAGATTTTCAAGGCCAGTATTTTGCATAAGTGTATCCAAGAATATCACAGCTTGCTGGACCCCGTTTTTTCATCCTGTACATGGTTGCCATAAAACTAGTTTTCATGTAGTTTCTTCTGGATGGCATAAGCAATGTATGGCAAGATTCATCTTTCTGAATGCTGTAGCATTCAGCCAATAATCTTTTGTAGAATATAGCATTGTACTTTCTCATCTTTGTGTGTGTTCGAAAAGTCTATTCTTGCGGATATAGACTTTGCTTATATCTATATATATATATATATATATATATATATATGAATTATATAATATTCTAATAAGGTAATATTAAAGAGGAAAAAAATGCGAATATTTTCACACACAAATTCAAAGTAAAAATAGTTATTTTATTCTGTATATATCATCTTTTATTTTTTTTAACATTTGAATTTAGCAAAGATAATTGATTTGTCTGACCTTGTTTTCTTTTTCATTTGGTGCCGTGTGGGAAAAGCATTCACTTTTTAGATACGAGGAGAGTAACAGGTGATGGCTGGTTGAAGCTGTTGAAAAGTAGAATGATTTCCTTTTTAATTTTTTGTTTGTTCATGTAGTTATTTTGGTTATAGGAAATTGTTAGGTGACCTCATATTGTTAAAAAAAAAAAAAAACACACATAGTAAAGATAATTATTACTGGGAAAAGCTCCAGTGGTGACCTCCTAAAATGTTACTATAAATAAATAAAATATCACCAACTTTTTAATTTTTTTTTTTTAATTTTTTTTTTACATTTTTTAGACTTTATTTAAGCAATTATTATGGTATTCTTTTTAAACAAATTGTTGATATTTACAAATGATAATTTGAATTTAATCAAAATCATAGAACTTTACCTGAACAATTATATTAATAATTATGGAAAAAATTAAGGTTTATGACAGGATTTTTTTGCTACTTCTAATCTATTTTACTAATGACCATAAAATGCTGGCCAGAGTCGCAATATAAAAACAACCACAAATTAAGATGAAAGAAATACTAAATCAATTTTTATTTAAAAAATTACTTAAAATTTTTTTTTTTAAGTATTTAAAATAAATTAGGATGTTTAAAGACTGATACTGATTGAGAAATATTTTTTTTTATATTTGAACCAAGGTGATCCTTGTAAGTATAAAGATCATCTTGAGTTGAACTGTTATATTAATCATCTATGTAACAATTATAACCAAATTGATACAGAAACCTATTTTGGTAAATCTTTCACTGTAACAGTTTAAAATTAAAACATTGTAAATACTTAAAAAAAAAAATAAAAAAAAAAAAATGGGGTTTGTTAATTCACAATAACAATTAATAATTCATAACCAAAAATATCTACAACTTTAATAACATTTGACATCATACCAAGAAGGAAACTTTCTCTCTATACAATTGATTTTTAAAGGCAAGTTGCATTAATAAAGGTGAAGTTCTGACAACTTACTCATAATACCATGAAATATGAAAGTTACTATAAGTGTATTTTTCTTTTCTTTTTTTTTTTTTTCAAAACTGAAGGTGGTACATGACTAATATAGTGTACTTAAACCCACTCGTGCATAAACAATCAAATATGGTAATTTTCAATTGCTATTATTAGTAACTATATGTATTTGTTCTCATTATAAGGATATTTTAAAAAATGTTTTTAAAGATTCATTACTACTACCTTGTGTGTGTGTGTGTGTGAGAGAGAGAGAGAGAGAAAGTTATTTTAACCTGAGTCATGTTACCCAGGATACAAATAAGTTTAAGTCGTTTCCTCTTTATCTCTCTTTTTTTTTCCCCCTCCTATATATAAAAATGTGATGAATAGAAGGCAACCAGCTTGTTTAACTAGTAATGCTTTTTATTTTTTTAAATTTGCATTAGATTATATTGAGAAAGAGAGAAAAATGTTGATTGTGTGAGTTATCAAAATGTTTTCTTTGCATTGTTCGTTACAATTCTTTTGTCTTTGAAACTTGACTACTCATAAAATATTGACTAGTTTATGGACAGGCAAACATACCAGTTCTGTGAAAACCCAGTCACTTGAAAAAGTAAGAAGGTACACCTGTAAGTTCTTTATTAACATACTTTGAAAAAGTTCAATACTAAAAGGTAGCATTCAATCTTAATTTCAGTCCTGCTTGTTATGTGACAAGTTTATTCATTTGACAGTCATGTCATCCAGATAAGATTAAGAGATTTGAAGTAGATACTTTTGCCAAAAGAATTTGCGTAAAGTGTTCTTGAAAAAACCCCATTAAAACTCTTGTTTATATAAAGATTAACATCTTTATATAAGCAAGAGTTTTAACAAAGTTAATACAAAGTTGGTTCTGTTCCTTAAACCAGATTCACAGTTGGATATTTTTATATTGTCAATCATGTTTAGTTTCATAATTGTTTTTTTCTTTTTGTATAGGTATCAGCCAACTGAGTAGTTTTGATATAGTTATAATCTGTATAATATATTTAAGGTTATTATTTTTCTTTGATTTCAATTTTTCTCATCTATCTGTGGACTTAAAATAATTTGGTTTGATTTTGATATTTTATTACACATAAATTTCAAAATCATGAAATTTAACTATATGCCTACAAACAGCTTATATAAAGTGTCAAGTTTCGGAATTACAGTCTGAATACCTAAGTAACCAAAGTAGAGAAGCACAATATGTTGGGTTTTGATATATTTTTTGGTTTTCATTAGAAATATTAAATAATCTTAACTACCTATGATTGCTGCATAAGAAATCTACTACTCTATTGCATATTTTATATGATGCTTGTTTGCAATCACTTTCATGGAATTTATAGTTTTGGCAAATGGAGATTCTGTTGTGTAAAATAAACTGTATTTTAAGTATGTTGCTCATATGAATATACTCCACCTATTAAGTAAAATCACATTTAATTTTCTAATTTGTTGAGACTACCCAGATTGTAAAATTAAGTGAATGTTTTTATATGGTGGGAGTACACCATCTTGTTTGCCAATGGACTTTGCTTTTAATACAGCTATATGCCATTCTATAGAAGGAAGGGGTATAAACCTTCTTTCTCTCTTTTTCACCAAAATCTTGTACAAAATCTTCTTTCAGGGGAGACACCTCCTGCATAGTCAACTACCTAATTTCAACCCAATCACATGGCACATGCAGACACACTACTGCTGATCACATATGATGATTTTTATGAGCTTTAGCTATCTGTACACACATAAATAAATATTCTTTTTTTGTGAGCTATGCTGGTTTTTATATATGAAAATCTCCATATGTGTTGAATTTATATATTTTGAAAGTTTCTCACCCACATCTGTGATAAGTTTTAGCTCCTCCTACCCCTCCAGTTTATATTGTTGTTATATTTTATAAGTTATATTTTTAAAAATGGTCCTTTTTGTATTTTTCATTTGTTCTTGAAATAGAAATTTTGATTGTAAATATTAAAAAGACATTTTAAAAGAATCATGTATACTCTAGCCTTTTTTGTGAATTTTCTGAGTGCATTTTCTTTTCTTCCTCTTTGTTATCTAAAGTAAAACTTTTCAGTCCAACAAAATTCTTATTTGAAGTATCAATTTGAGAAGTGGAAATATTAGAATCTTCTCTCCTGTTAGAAGAAGCATAGAAAGTGCAGCAGCTGATGATCTTTCATTCATTCATTTGTTGTTGTTGTTTTTGTTTTTTACTGAAAAGCTCTAGCTACTCATTATAAAAAACAAATAATCTGTACCTAAAGCATTGGGATAAAAAGCAACAATAAGATGAAACTAGTCACCACATTTATAGTAAACTAGCAGAGCTACCTGACATTGCCCAAAATTTAAAAACAAATCTATAACAACAATATAATTTCAAATTCATTTATTCAAACACAAAAATATCTTTAAACAGTTTTTACATTACAGTACTTCTTGATAGACAATATTCTTTGTCTTTCCTTGAGGAGCATAAACAAATTGACTTTACTTCCCAGACGTGAACAACCAACATACAACAGGATTCTTCTACCTGTAGTCCAGTAACTGATAGTCTGGCCTTGTCTTGTTAATAGACACCAAAACTTGCTCATTATACATTTTTATGAATAAATGGCCTTTTTTAAGTTTTTAGTTCAAAAGTATTACAGGGATCTCCACTAATTTGCCAAAAAATTGTATACCTATAGTTTAAAATTAATTTTAAAAATGAAAAAAATCATTCTTGAAGCTTTCTTTTTAGCTTTTAATTCAAAGGTAAAGAAATCTCAGTAATCAAAATACTTTGGTATATTTAAAACTGAATTTATATTGATTGGAATAAATTTAATTGTTTTCTTTAAGATCGATGATGTCTTTTTTTTTTTTTTTTTTTTTTTTTTGAGACATTTGTAAACAAAAGTTAAATCCTCTGTTTTAAAATTCTTGTAAAAATAAAATATACATTTTTCAAAGGTTATTTGAGTAAAATTAGAAAATTTAAAGTTTACTTAATCTAATTTGAAACAAACTACTTACTATTTTAGCAGAAAAAACATAGTAGAAAATAAAAGCATTTCTTAACTACGGTGACTCGTTTGTCAGGTGTTGATTAATGATATAGACAGCTGAGTTCAGGAGAAGTCATTGGATGGATGAACAGAAGTGACAAAATTTTAAGTGAACTTATTTAAGTACCCAGTAATTTTTACAAATTAACAAATATTTTAAGCAATCTAATATTTTATTAATTATTAGGTACTTTAGCTTTATAGGCTTACGTTTGAAGATGCTTTCTGAAAAAATAATAAAATTTAAAATACTATATGAGAATAAAATAAATTTTAAATTTCAAAACTAAGATAATATAAAAATTAATGTAACATAAAATTTCATAAATAACAAAGGTACCTATAATTTTTATGTACATCTTAAATTTTATGGTATTTTATTTATTATTAATTTTTATATCTCCGTTAGGAAATTTTAAACAACTCTTAAAACACGTGACTTTTTAATAATAATATCATATATATGAACATCCATATATATAAAAACAGCATGTTTATACACATTCAGAAACAATGTAAAATTCTTTTTTAAATACTAGATTTGCAGATTGTAACAAGCTTTAAGAGTTATGATTAGTAATAAATAGTTTTACTTAATAACAGTACATTGAAACTGAATTTTAAAAGATTTAACAACTTTATAAAATATTGTAATTAAAAATGTAAAAAAAAAAAAAAAAGAAAATTCTTGTAAAAATTCATTTTTCATTGGACATTTTTTTTTCTGCTTCAGACAATATTATCCTTAAAATATATTATTCATAAAAGCAATTAAAAACTTTCTAATTCAATAATGTCTTAGTTTTATTGTTTTGTATTTTATAATTCAGAGCTGATTTTCAGAAACTGGTCCTTCAACTTAAGGATGTTTGTTTTTATTATTCTTCTTGTTCATGTTTTTTCTTTATTTGTATTTTATTTTTATTATGCTTTATTGATTTGTTTTATTTTTTTGATCATTTTTAAAATTAATTTTTTAAACCTCCTCTCAGAAAAAATGGTGTGGATTTTATTGAAGTTTGTTTACTGTTCTCCAGCAATTTTTCTTTATAAAAAGACATGCAATTAATAGTTGTATAAACATAAATACATGCAGAAACAATCTTTCTTGATGTGTGTGTGTGTGTATGTGTATATATATATATATATATATATATATATATACACACACACTTCATCAAAGAATTCAAATATTTTTTCTATCATTTTGATCGTGTCGAAAAAAGCATTGTGGCCCCTTGCTCTGCTGAGTGTAATTTAGTAATTTCGCCATAATGGTATCCCAGTGTTTTTCGACTTGGCTAGTAATACTCTTGGGCACAGCTGCAGAGGATGTTATACATACAGTTTTTGGTCGTATTTTTTTCCAGTGGAGGACTGATTTTTTTTTTTTTTTTTTTTTGATGAATCAGGGCAATATAGTTTTAGTATGAAAAGCTACTTAATATTATATAGAGTTGAGATCTTTTTTTAGCAACCTTTTTGTGTATAGAGTAAGGACATTTATTTGGCATCCTCAGGGTTTTTTATCTTTACATTTGTTGTAGGGTAATTTTAATGTGTTGTGTAAATAGATCTCTTTCTGCAGGATAGTGTTTGGGTCATTTCCTCTGTATTGGTCCTGAAGAAAGCAATGAACTGCTTGTTTCTTCACAAGAAAAAACTTAGACTTATTGATCAAGTTTGATGAAGAAGAAAAATAAAACATTGATTGTAAATTGAAGGAAAAAAGTATCATTTAAGCCTTGCTTGTTAACATTTGTCTTTACTGCTGTAAATGAATTTGATAGTAAGTGTTCAATTTTTGTCGAATCACCAGTAGTTGTTATTCATCAAGTCAAATAAAAATATCCATATTATTGGTAAACTGCTCAATGCTACGAATGATCGATATGTTTATAATTGCATTACTGTTTTGTAAAGTGTAGTCTGCTTACTTTATTTTTCATATAGTGTCTGAAGATTCTAGTAGTAGAGCTTAGCTTGTCTTTTTTCTCTTTGTGTTTCAATAGTGCATTTATACAGTTATATGAATGAAGGAATACATTATCCGAAGTCTACTTTCAAAGAAAATAAATAAATTCAGATGCCAGTATTATGCATATTTGCATGTACAAATACTGAGATCTGATAACTCTCTGCACTCCATTCAGTATTCAGAATAAAAATATATTTGCTAGGACTTGACAATTTGTATATTTGAAGATATATGATGATAATCATTAGAAATACTTTAAATAAAAGCCTTTACTAAAATAAATATTTTTGTTCAGAATAAAAACTTTACATTTTGATAAATAATCTTTTTGCATTAAATTAAAACCTTTGTAGCATATGTCTCACCCAAGATGTTTATAAAATAGACTTTGCACTTGGTGTCTTTCCAAAGAAGCCAAGTGCATTAACAGGTTAACCTAAGAGTTGACCTTCAGGTTGCAAAGTTCAGATCCATGGGATTGAACCAACTGCACCTAAAATATGTATGCATGGGGAGATAAAAAAAACAAAACATTGACAGACATGTATATAAACAGCCACCTGTGAGAGAAAATGGGATGTCTGATATCCACATGAAATGTAGGATCCAAATTTGGAGAGATCTTCAGAGCTACACACCTACTGTGATTGACAAAATCAAAATATATATGAAAGATTAAGTCTTGTGTTTGTACAAGATAACATTACATCTTGAATAGAACTCTTTGTTTTCAATAGAAGTCCTATTTGCTTGGATAAATCATTTTTTATGCAAGTGAATCTTTGATCCTTAATATACAAGATGCTAACAAAACATTTGGGAAACAGCTTCATCAAAGAAAGAATGATTGATAAGATAATGAGATTCTTTATTTCCTAGTAATTTCCAAATATGTATAACTCTGGAAATACTGTATAACTTACAAGATTAACAGACTGTGAAATTCAAATTCTATGAATGTTTAGTTACTATTAGACTCTTTATAAATTTAATTTGGATGGACTTTTACAATGTGATAGATACAGAAGTAAATAATAATAATAATAATAGTAGTAATAATAATAATAAAAAAAATTTAAAAAAAAGAAGACAACCAGGAACATTGATAGATATAAGTATTTAATGTATGTGGTTAGTGTGACAACTAATGATAGCTAACTTAGCAAAGTTACAAAAAACCCTATCTTAAAAGTGGTATATTTTATAAATAATATTCTGATATTTATAGACATGTTTAGTGAATGTGGGAAATTGTTTATCTCACCAACCTCTATGAAAATAGGTATTATAGGTTTGAATAAAAACCTTTGCTTAGATAAGTTTTTGACTGACCAATCCAGTTCTTGCAATTGGGGCCTCATTGGTCTTTTTATCAAATGAACTTGAAAATGAGATAATGAGCTTGTAGCTTTAGGGTTAGATATTATTACCCTTTTAATTTAGTGGCTATTTATCACTAAATCTGCTAAATTTTTATTTGTTCTTTTTTCTTTGTTCAAATGAGAATAAAGGATTACCCAATTGAGTAGAGCAAAAATGCTTGATCAGGATTAAAGCCAAACTAAGACTTATAACTCCTGATTTTGTTAATATGACAGAAAACAGTAACCTGGCATTCATAGCTGAGAAGAAAAGAACCTTTTGAAGTCAATGAACAGATTACCAACTAATGATAGATATACATAGTATATTAAAAAAAACTTTACCAAGATACAAAATATTATTGAAGATATGTAGATGGAATTATGTGACTGTTTTAAGTCTGTAGGAAATAACCTTGAATATTTCTCCATTCATATCTTCAAGTGTTACCTTTAAAATTTTTTAATGATACTAAGTGTTTCCTAATCAAAACAAATTGTATTTAGAGTAACAAAAAAAAAGGAATTATTTACACACTGTCATTGATTTGATAAAGAAAAATCTATAAAAAGTATTTTTGAAATGCATTAAAATTTTTGTGAAAAAATCATTTTGAATTATTTCCTGGTACATTGATATTTACATGAGTCATGTAAACTGTATTAATGTTTTCTAGTAAATAAATGAATAAAATTTATAAAATGGATTTTGTAACAATGAAATGGAGAATTTGAATCTTTCTGTATTATTTTCAAGAGTTTCATTTTTGAGTACCAAAGATATTTTTGACGTGTATTTAATAATGTAATAAAATGGAAATTAATTCTTGTAATAAGATTCAAGCAACTGAAAGAAAATTTATGGAAAAAATATTTCTGAATAAATAGGAATTATGGGAAATTGGTCAACTACATAATTTTGCAGTAGACTAACCTAAGATTAATAAATATCTCAAGAGGTACATGAATTTTCATTTAGAAAATGTAAAAAAAAAATATGTTGAACAGTTAATCTGACAAAATGATTAGGATACTCTACCTCCTCAAATATGGCATTCTACAATTTTACATCAAAACTGAAATGATTACCATTTGTTGAAGAGTATAAAGAGTGACTCATGTAATATGAGTTTCAAAATCCACTTGGGAGAAGTATCTGATTGTAAAAAAAAAAAAAAAAAAAATAATTGTCAAAGACGTTGTTGAAGATGAAGAATATTCTATTAGGATGAAAGGAGTGGTTGGTGATGGCAGAACAGAAGTTGATTTCTATCCATAATTTTGGTGACCCAAGAGTAACAAAAAAAGATAATATTATGGCCAAAGGAAATCTTGAGGAGAGTAAGAAGTGTCTTGACACAACAAATGGATAATTGAGGAGCATGACGCAAGATAGCAAAAAACTACTAGCATATAACATCAAATAGATAAACTCCAAAAGAATGCCTTTCCTGATAAAAGCTTTGTGTGTGTGTGTGTGCGCACATACATATATATATATATATATATATATATATAAATGACAATAGAAAAACTGTGATAGTTGCCACCGCATTTCATCCAATGTGGATTTTCTCAAGGCAAAAAACGAAATGAATTTATTTAAACAAAATAACTAATAATAACAAAAACAAAATATCCTCAGCAACTGGAAGAATTTAGAAAACGCTGTTTTCATACTGTTAACTGAAAGTTACGTCAATTACTGTCATGTGTGGAGATATTGTTATTATTGCTGTGTTGACGGATTCAACCATTTTCTTTTGATTTCACGATATCGTGAAATCAAAAGAAAATGGTTGTGTATGTTTGTTTGAGAGAGTAGTGATTCTGTTAAGAAAGGTGCAATGGGGAAAAAGCCTGGGCGTAGATTAATATTTGGGTAATATTCAATGGCAGCACACTCTAGGATTTTCCTAATGAGTGAGTTATTTTCTTTTTTTTATGAGTAGCATTTTTAAAATCAAAATTGTGGCTGAATTTATTTCTATGTATGATTAGTGCATTAGCTAAGTAGAAATTTAAAAAAATGCATTTATGAACACAAAAGAGACCTCATAAAAAACAACAGCTAATGCACTAGACATACATAGAAATATAGTTTCAGTATACACTAGAGGTAGGCTCTGTGGGTGTTGAGCAAACACAAATGTGCCTGAGCGAGCGTCTGCAATAGGGATTGGCTAGCTGCCCTACTAGACAAGTATCCTTGAATATGAGTTGCCAGCTATTATATATATATATATATATATATATATATATATATTTTGTGGGTAGGATGTTATATTTCAAATTATGGAGGTCAACAGGATCTAACAATGCATGTGGGAAGACTGTTCATCTAAAATATGTCTTGATTCATTCTCATTGCAAATATTCTCTGAAAAGCTGAAAAAAAGATACAAATAGGTGGTGAATGTTTTTGTAGATATTACATATTAATTAATAGATAATAATTGTGTTTACCAGATAAATTTAATTACCAGATAATAATTAAAATTTTTTTTTTTTTTTTTTTAAAGGAAAAAGATATTTGCTGAATTGGGTATTTCATAAGCTATAAGTAAGATTTAAATTTGTACTCAATCAACTAATCCATTGTAACAGTCTCCATTTCTCTCATTAAGGATTTTGAATTTGTAAGTTCAGATTCTTAATTCTCATTCTATAACTGTTCATATGAAATTTTTTCTTAAATATACTTAAGTTTTTATTCATAGACATGAGAGGATTAACCAGGATGGCATTGAAATTTGAATTGCTTTAGGTCATAATGACCCATTGTTGTAATTTTTTGTTAACTATTTCCACCCATTAATTATCTGTTAAAAATCATATAGGACTTTAAAATTCTACATGTTGCTACTAATATTTAAAAAGCTGATTGAGGTAATACACAGAAACAGATGACTGCTCAACAAATATCCCAACCTTAATTGTTCACTATGCAATCATTATAGTCTTCAACTATGATTTGTCTCTGGTCACAAAAATGGTTTTCTGTTCATAATTTACTCTGTTCTAAGAGCAGAACCTGTCATTATTGCTTATTAATGGAATGTTAGTCACAATCAATGCTAATTTCTACCTTCCTATTCATTTTGCCCATCTTTAGTTTAAGCATTTTTTATTTTACTTTATGTCAAAGTGCCCCCCGTTTTAAGCATTTTTTTTGTATTGGTCAGATGTCTGGGTTGTAAACCTTCCACCTCATTAGTATGACTCAGAAAACATAAATGTCAGTAATCTTTTATAAGGCATCATAAGAAACTTTCTTTTCAAACTCATGATAATCTTAGTAGAGAGTTTTAAATATATATTGTTTTTTACTCAAGATATGAACAATACTATTAATATAACATATCATTGTCATCAATTTTTGTGTTTCAAGATAGCTCAGACTTTTGATAGGTTAAGATTTGTCAGTTCAATATTTAAATGAATGGCTACAAATGTCTGGGGTTGTATATATAATATTGAGTACAAACTTTTTTTTTTAATCTAGTGAGGTTTGAATTTTCTCTCTCTGCATCCTGAAACCAGATCATTAATTTCTACACAATTATTTGTATAGAACAAGAATTGACTAGATTCTCACTTTGTTACAGGGTCAAGCCTGCACCAAGGTAAAAATCATTTGTATCCCCATTTAAGCCCCTGTGAAAATGATCTGAATCAATGTAGTGTAAAAATTCTTACTCTGAGCCCTACTGACTTAAAGCCCCTACACCCAACACTCTAACAACTGGCCTGTATGTGATTGGTATTCATTCATATACAGAAACGTACATACATAAATGCATAATTGACCACCATTTTTTTTTTTTTTTTTTTTTTTTTTCCAAATACTTTTAATAACCGTAAAATAAAATAGGATTATGAAAACAATTACAATATATTTAATTAACCATGATTTACACACACACACATATATATAAATAAATTTATTCAATATATCTTTCTGATGTATTTTATTAAGATTGATTTTCTTGTGTGACTACACAGTTAAATATTTAAAAATTGAACCACTTTTGATTTATCTCTTTAATCTCTCAATCCTGCAAAGAACATTTTAAAGCCAAATACTTTGATAAGATAAGCCAAAACAAGTGAAAGTTGTTCTACACAAACTTATGCATAATCTAATTGTTAATTATTGTTAAATCATAAAATTTTTCTTTCATGATTAATGAACCATTTTAAAGAAGCAAGATGTTTGAAGTAGTTGGCTTCTAAAACTTTTGACAGTTAAATTAGATCATTGTAACGTAAATTATGTATGTTCATTACCATAACACTGTAGAAACTGCGTATTATAATGCAATTCTGTCAAAATGTTTTAATTTGGAAAATTAAGACATTTTCAACCCATTGAAGTTACTGGTTTCCAATTTTGAATTAAGTGTAAATTGACAAAAACTCAAGGGAAATAATTCTCAGTTTATTTTTTTTGAAAATATAAGGTAGATGATGATGATGATGATGATCCTGTAAGTAGATTTAGCAGACTTTTGAAAAGTGGAAGGGAAACTGGTAGAAATCTGTATGTATTACTCCAAAAGGGACCATTGTCCTAGATCAGCAACGTTTTCATAAGTATTAAATGGTGGGAATTCTTAGGCAGACTTCATATATATACTTTCTTACAAATATACATATTGGCATAGATAAGATAATGTATGATGAGTGTGTAATAGCATATGCTGGAAAATATATATAAATCTATGCATGAGCATAAAATAAAATAGTATCCACAATAAGACTTAGATGAATGTCCTATATTAACCACCAAAATCATTTAGTTCTAATACAGATATGAAAACCTCAAAGCGATCCTTAATGCAACTAATCACTAATAGATAAAGCTTTGATTGAAATTTGGCAGCAAACAAGATCTAATAATATAATTGTAGGAAAGCAATTTTATGAATTCTGATGAAAAATTAATGAACATATGGTTATAGCAAAATGTGATGATACACAAGTCACCTGTTTAATACATAATTCTAGATTTGGGGCATAGAATTAATCTATGAAACTGCTTTTCTCAATTAATCAGCTTTCCAACCCTTTACTATTCAAAATTATTTTGAAACTTAAGTGTGACTGATGTTAATATTCTTTCTAATGTTTTCATTTATAGAGAAAGTTGCCTTTTCAAATTTATCAATTTAAAAAAAAAAACAATAACTTCTCTTGCTGGTTTCTGTTTGACTTAGTTAAATCAAATATCAAAAATGTAGGTGAAGAAAGCAAATTTAGAAACTGATTCTTTATTCCAGTAAAAAAAAAATCCAAGCACATTTCGGGGATTCTATGATGTCTTTGCCATCAGTTTTTGTTTTGTGTCTCCAAAAATAGCAAATGTATATATTTTATTTTGTACATTTACATGTTAAAATACTGATCGCTGTAATTGTTGATCTATTTATACATGTACATATAGGAATTAAAATATGTAAACAAATTTAGTAAAAATTTGCATTGTGTAAAAATCTAAATATGCTTAACTTTTGACTTGACATTTTAGTTTTGATTCATACTGTAAAATATATTTAGTCTCTTTTACTAATACATTGTTCTTTTGGTCCTTTCCACTGCTATATAATTGACATTTTATGATGGTCTTTACCTTCTCTGCTTACATAAACTTTTCTCAAATATCAAAAAAAATTAGTTTTGAATTGATTTTCATTACCTTTGTGTAATATTATTTATTCAAGAATAGGAAACCTTATTCAAGATATCAAGGCAGATGTCAAATGTGAAGATTATACTCTACTGTATTGTCCACAGATCATGTCTTTTTAGCACCATTCATGAATGGCAATAAACCAGATCTTGATTCATGTAAAATATAATTTTGTATTCAATATTTTTTCCTTTATTCTTCATCTTTAGACAATTGATTCTCTGACTTTTGGATAAATACATACAAACCAGATTATAAATGAATATTGTCCTGTTAGCATGAAACATTTATACTGCCTCATGTACTTCTGTTAAACATTGCTTTAATGGTAGTGGTACCATATTTATTGATTCTAGTTTGTGTGTGTGTTTTTGATCAGTGAGGATTCATTGTTATACTGAAGTCAATAAAAAAGATAGTTTTATCTAGTTATAATCTTTTAAATTATATATAGGAAAATAAAAAAATATCAGTCTGAATTTACCATGGCGGCTATGAAATCAAAATAAAAGTTAAACAAAAAATGCCTGAGAAAAAGATGTTCAAACTTAATATGGCTCATAGATCTGATAAACAGAATAATTTCAGTAAGACTTTATATGAAATACATTCATTTTAAATACTGTAGAAAAAAAATCAATACAGATGAAGACTACTAAAATTGTCAGAATTTTCCATCAATTGAAAAAAAAATATTTTACATATTTTTCAATCAATATGGAATGCAGCCATATGCTGGAAAATTTCACGTCTTACTATAATTAAAGGGTTAAGTGCAGTTAGAAATTATTTAGTATTTCATACACACTTGTAGAATGTTTTCTTGATTATTTATTTTAAAAAGAAATTCATGTTTTTATATGACAAGCTATGCTCTTCATATCTAAAGAGTATAACAATATAGAAAAAAAAAAGTTTTATCCTTTGAATATGGGTTAATGCAGATATTTATATTTAATACCTTGAAGACAAATATAATTAAAAATAAACACTGGTACTGAATGCTGATTTAAATTTTGTTTATATTTAATGTTTAAATGATTTAAATAAATTTCAAAGCAATATTGACTTCATTTAAAGAACAAAATGATTTAAAAGTTTCATGGCTTTAAAGGAAAACCAGCTCAAACATTTTATACCTAATATCAAAACGGATCTTAACCGTTTTCTCCACTTTTCATCTATTTCTTTATCACTTCTCAACCTTTTTGCTGAGATCAAAGCATAGTATCTGTTCTCTTCTCATTTGAGATGTGGGAGAAAACACCCAGTCCCAGGAATTCCAATCCTGCAGCAGCACCTTCCTCTTTACAGAAAGAAAGGTTGTATCTTTGTAATATCAATGCCAACATGACAATATGGTTGCAGGGTCTGGGCAATTTTGTCTTTCACCCACATGCATGCATCTGGGCATCTAACATAAAAAAGACCTTGTGTCATATCCTGCCTTAGTGGTGAAGGCAGATAAATAACTTCTTTACCACACTCTTTTTTCACTCTGTCTGTTTGTTTATCTCTCTACTGTACACTTTTTCTTTTCCATCATCTTTATTTTTAACTTTTCATTTTCCTCGATTTGTTTTTTTCTCTATCCTTTTCCTTTTGTCACTCTTTATGCAAAAAGTTTGTTTATTATTATTATATATATATATATATATATATATATATATATATCTGCATCTTGGATTTTTTCAAATATCTACATTCTTGAATAAATTACTCCTTTCCCAAGCTAAAATATATGACTATAAAAATGTTAAAAAATTCAAATAAAATGGGTAAATTCTGTTATTTAAAATATATAATGCATAAATTTATCCTATACTAAAATAATTTAAATATTAATTAGATAAAAAGAAATCAACAACATGATTTATCCATTTTCATTTATTAGACATTGAATTATGTCACTTCACAGCCTCCATAATTTATTTAGACCTTTCAGTTAACCTGATGAATATTTATTTTATGAGTGTCTCTTAAAATTTTAAATTTTTGAAATATTAACATTTTACTTTTGTTTAAAGTCCATCAGAGGTCATTTTTGTTTTTTTGCTGTAATTATATATATATATATATTAGTGGACACTGAGTCAAAACAGTCTTTCATGCTTATATGTAATCTTCAGGCTATTTATATATACTGGTCAGTGGAGCATTATGGGTAGCAAGGAATGGTTATATTTTAAATTATTCTCAAGGCTGTTGAGTAGAAATAATTATGGGCCAGAATGTGGTCATTTTATAGCCTTTGTATAGGGTCAGTTGTTAAATTTTAACTCTTTATTTATTACTTAGGATATTTTATTTTTATTCGCCATTATTATTATTAAATTTACTTAGCTGTGGTTATTGATAAACATATACACTTTTGGTGTTTATATATATATATATATATATATATATATATTCTCTAAATACATATTTTTCTCTTAACTCACCCTACCTTTTTTTATAATTAACATTTCTCATTATACACATGCACATATTTAATCATTGTTTATCTGCACACATTCATATGCATTCAGCACCCCTATTTATACAAGCACTTGTTCATAGACTCCTACAAATTAAAGCCCGTACAGTCATTCAGTCGGACTAGAAAAAATATTGCTCACCCTCTCCATACTGTGGTTCACTTTTAGTTAGTCCAAAAGCATCTTCTGCAGCCTCACCACCCTGAACAGTTAACTTAGTTCACTTTCCAGTTCACCTATCCACTAAAAGGTACAAGTACCTGAGAGAAGTGATCTTCCTTTCATTTCGATAATAACCATCTGGATTATTTACAAAAATGCCAGGTATCTTTGGTTTCACCAAATTTCATTTTTTTTTTTTTTTTTTTTTTTTTTTTTTTAAGTTTACACTTTTAAAAACCGTTTAGTACAAAGTTTGCTTTTTGTTAAAACAAATCCTGCTTTGTTTTTTCTTGTTTGTTTTTAGTAAAAAATACATGTGAAAATGTTATCTTATTATTATCAACCCCTTTTTTTAAAATTTTTATAACATTGAAAGGGTTTAATTTTTATAGAACAAGTAGAGAAAAATCAAAAAAAAAAAAATTAATTTACTATTTAACTAATAATTTAAAAATTGCAATTACAAATTACACCCAGGCCTGAGTGTAAATTGTAATTGCATATATTTTCAAAAAGTTATTTTTAATTTCTTTGAAGATCCTATGCTTTTATTACTTGTATTCTTTGCTAAATTATCTGGTTTGTTTGAATAGGTATGATTTAAAGTATCAGGCTTGTATGATGTTTTTGAGAATTTTACTTTTATTTTCTGTCTTTTTTTGTTTGATACATTTAACCCCTGAAAATTATTCTCAATTATACAGAAAGATTTGAGAAATTCATTGAATACAAAATTTTTTGAACTGTTTCTAAATTGTTTTAATTTTATTTATACACAAAAATAATTTTGGTTTTCCATTTTCCAATTATTGCTTTAAATGAAATAAAGTAGAAATGTAAGCAAGAAATGTAAGCAAGAAATGTAAGCTTAGGTTATCAAATATTTTGATTTATTTTCCAGGTGAATAATATAGAATCAATAATTGTATCTGCACACCCTAAATTTGAAATCTCTTATAAAAGCACAATCAGAAAAGAAAATGACCCAATTATCTGACCAGGTAAATCACTCGGATATTATACTGTATGGCATATTTTGGAGCAATGTAGCTCATGTCCATCTCTTCCCTTTACATAATATGAGACAGGTAATACTGAATAAAATTTATATTAACAATATAAATCTGTGTAAAATTAAATAGTTAACTACAAAGAAAGAAACAAAGTAGAAAAGCTGCATTTCTGAAAAAGTTGAAATTAAATCTATTTGTCAATACAAATTAAAGGGAGATAACTCATTGTTAAAAATTGCCTCAATGATGAGATAAACTAAAGATGATTTTTTTTCTCACACACTGGAACTATAACAAATTACATTTTAGCCCTTGTTAAACATGAGTTCTTATGTTAAAACAATTTCTTAATTACTATATATTTTTCTCTATATTTAATTCAAAGAACCTAACCAAAAGGTGATAACAGAAATTAAGACCAGTCTCAATAATTTTAAAAGTACAAAAGAAAAAGATGTTTTTCAGTTGTTACTTTTATCTTAATCTTTTCAGATATAAACAGGGTCCAACTTCCCTTTCAATACAAGTTAACATCAACTCACAGTAGAAGAATGTCCTATCTTACTTTTAAACATATTAGAATATGGATTATGAAATTATACAGATTTCAGATATAAATGAAATTGTTCAACAATAAGCTTACATGAAATAATGTAATTTGTGCTTTGTCGGACTAAGATTTTTTTTTTTTTTTTTGACAAACCAATGTATACAAAATGCATATATAAAACATTATATACATGTATATAAAATACATTTGTGTGTATATGTATATAACTCTCTCTCATATATTCTCATACATGAGAAAGTATTTTATATACATATTATGTATTTATCAGAATTTTAATTCAAAATAATATGCTCATTTGATTAAAATAGTTTTAACATTAAAAAGAAATATTAATAAATTTTCATTACAACAAATGACATTTGGAAACTGGAAAAGAAAACATTTTCAAGGAAAAATTTTAAGTGAGAACTTATTTATATGTTTATGTTTCAAGAATTGTGTAATTCAATATTTTTTGTTGCACTAGACCAATCTTAATCTCTGAAAATCTCTATAAAGCCTTTCTAAACCAATTTTCAATCTGATTATATATCAGATTTCAAGTTGATCTCAGATTAACTTTTATAATAGTGTAGAATGAAGACAATATAAATGGGAAAATTTATTAACAGAAAGAAACCAGCAAAATATAATTTGAACCCATTTTCAAAGTACCAACTCTTTCTACAAGTGTCTAACACTTTTATAATCTCACTTTTGCTATTTTGCTATTGAGTAAATCAGAATTTCTCGTAGTGACATATTGCAAAAATGTAAAGAATATTTGCATGACAAGCAGTTTGTATTCTTCTGTCCAAGTTTCATGTGCACACATTAAAATGAGTTCCAGTAAAATAATTAGCTTTATTTTTAAAAAAATGAGTAAAAGCTATTTCAGGGACATATATTTATACTTACAATATTAGGTTCTTCACTGTAATTTATGAAAGAAATAGTTTAGATCCCTTCATAAAAATAACCTTATTCTTTATAGCCCATCTAAATGAAAGTATTAGGTAAGGAACACAGTAGATAAATGATTTAATAATTAATCTATATGTAATTATAGTAATGTATTAATAGTTCACGCCTTCATATAATTAGTTATGTCCCTTAGATGTCATCCTACCCAAATATTAATTAAAGTTAAAATATGATATTAATTTTCTTTTTTTTTTTTTTTCTTTTTTTTATAAATAATTATTCTATTTAATTTTCAATTTGAAATAATTGTAAGATACAAGGTAAGTAACTTGTAAATCATTTTGTTTAATTTTTTGATAAATTTAAATTATTAAATTAATTTTCTCTTAGTGGTATGTAAACATAGAAATTTAAAACTTGGATTCATTCTTGCTTCATTCTGATGTTAGTGATATGTAATGCATCCAGAAAACTCTTTGTGGAAAAAGTACATTGGTATTTTTCTCTGCCCCGATTTCAGTTGTGTGGATATGTCTTGGTGTGAATTTTATTTTAAGGTATATTGCTTTTCTTTAGATTTTAGCAGTCAATTATACTAAAAGGAAATCTCTTTAGTGAAACTCTTGAACTGAATTTTTAGCTGCAGTGTTTCTAATAACAAGAAAACATTTTGTAAATCTATGAAAAAGATTTGGCTTGCTTTGTATTACAGTTTGTTCCTATTATGAGTCAGCATTTAGAATTATGCTCTTACATTAATATCACTGGCCCTTTTTATAAGTCATTTAGGCAGTTATTAGATTTTGCAGTCTGCATAGAAGAAAGGTGGTGATATAATATTAAAGATAATTGAAAATAACTCTAAGATATTGTTTTTATCTCCCTATAATGTATAGTGTATGAGTAATGGAGATGTTTTTCTATCAACACTTCTCAAAAAAAGCTTTCAAACAAGTTCTTTTTCTTTTATGCTTTACTTTTTGCTTATTTTACAAAACCTTTTTTCCCATCACCATCCTGGTTTGATTTTTAGTGGGTTTTTTTTTGTTTTTTGTTTTTTTTCCAAACTTTTCTCTATAAAAACCATAGCTGGAAATTGTAATAAAAATATTAAAATAAGAGAAATTGACAAATGCAGAATGCTTATCTGGGCATTTTTGTTTTGTTTTGTTTTGTAAAAGGGAATTGTTATTGGGATAATCTTATCTGATCCTGATCGTATTAATTTGTTTTTAACTTGTGCTAATCCCAAGGCTCTGGTTAAACTGATTTTTTTCTTCAGTGTTATTTTCCCCCCCACCCCTCAAATATTAGTTGTACCTTTTATCTGGCCTTATATTATAATTGCTATGTGTATCTTGACAACATTTTTAAAATACTTGATAAAAAGCTTCTTAAATCATAAGACTAAACCAGCCATATCATGAATGCAATGAAAAACCTGTTATATAAATTTTAGAATGTTGCAGAATAAAACACTGTATTTGTAAAAAAAAAAAAAAAAAAAAAAAAAAAAAAAATTTTTCATTTATTTTTTTGCTTTCCAAACTACAGTTTATTTCTACTAATTCCAAATATATGCACAATAAATGACAATTTATTATATATGCATTAACAAACTTGTTTGAATCTATTTATGGATCTTATCATATGCATGGCATTAAAACAGTTACACTTTTACTGTCACAGAATTTTTCCACTTTCTCATTTAATTGCCTAACTTCTATGGTTACTGCTCTTGCCCAAATCTGTTTGTTGTTTATTGCAAGGCAGAAAGATGTTTTCATAAAGTTCATGAAAAAAATGAAGAATAATTTTTTTTATGATAAAGTTATTAAAAATTTTGTAAATAATTTAATTTCCTATATTACTCAAATATCTGAATTGTGTCTTTTTGTTGAATTTCAATGATATCATTTCTGGGAAGAAGGATTATCAATATGTATGTGATTTAAATTTGGATTAATATCTTCATCTTTGTTATTAACACAGCATTATGTCTATTGCTTCCTTTGGCTTTCTTCAGGTGTTCATTAATCTGGGTAACCTTTGGGTAATTTTGTACTGAACCCTTTATTAAATGTATGGGAGTAGATTTTTTTTATTTTCTGTCCATGTCTAGGAATATCTCCTCTTTTTTTTTCTTTTCTTTTTTTTATTGATATTACTATTTAGTTATTGCTTGCTGTTTCCACTAAGTCTAAGTCTGTATTTTTGGTCCATGGATTGAACTCTCAACTACTATGCCATCAAATTCATAAACTTTAATCCACTAGGTTATTGTCCAGTGACATAAAATAAAACAAATTTCTTTGGGATTTATTATTAACTTATATAGCCTTAATATTTATATGCTATTAATATTTACTTTTGTGCTAAAGCCTTCATAATAACCTTATTTACATCCCTTGTCTCCTTTGTGTGTGTTTCTCATGGTTTTTAAAGATTTCTTTGCTCTTGACTCTATATGTCTAACAAGAAAAGGTATAATAACAACATTGAACACTTTGCTAATAAATATGTAACATTAAACAGCTATGTTCATTGGATAACAATCTGTAGATGTTGGTTGTTTCTTTAAATGGTTGCTTCTATTATTTATTTCTTAAAAATAACACAGTGGCTGAAATGAAAATAGTAAAAATATGCTTGGGCGCATAAATTTATATTCATTTACATTTCTGCATATTTTATGGGCATTCATTCATATTATATGAATTTGTTATTTAACACATAAAAATACTTGGTATGGGTATCAATCAGTGTAAGTATTTACAAAACCTGTAAAGATTTGTAAATACATTGAATGCTTTGATTATAGAAGTGCCAATTTTAGACATAAGCAATGGCTATTGTTGAAGATTTATGCTGGATATTTTCTTTAAAATACCTTTTTGTTTCATTATGGTTATTTATTCAAAGGTGGTAAAATTAAAAGAAATTCCTCTTTAGTATTATATCAAACTCTGCTTGATGCTCCATTAGCAAGTCATGTTACACCTTGCCATTATCTCAGATAAATAGTTGATCATTCCATTCTAATTGCGAGCAAAACTGAAGAAAAAGTTATTTCAAAAGCACTGCTTGGTTTTAGTGAAAAAAAGAAAGCACACAATAAAAAATAGAAGATATAGGAGGTGATAACACTCTCATGCATGTAACACCTGCTTCAGTGAAATGGAAAACCTTGTCAATATTTACTCTTTTTATTTGTACCCCCTTCTTTAGTTTGTACTTATGACTGTTATTGTAATATTTTGTTAAAGTTGTTAAACTCTAATATTTAATGATGCAACAGGGGAATTTCCACAAGCATTTTATAATCACTGAACATGCAAGGAGCCTTATTCAATCATTAATTCAAATGTGAAATTTCCACTGGTATTGCTAGTTGTTATTTTTATTATCTGATCTTCATAAATATTTTGTTATTATAATTAACCATGTTTCCCTAATATGTTTTCTTGTTCATTGCTTGCTACTTGTAGAAATCCAAATAATTTCTTGTTAGACAACTTTGTACAAAAACTGACAACTGTTTATATTTTTATTTCATTATCTTTCCCAATTCAGTATCTTTCCCTTGATGTTTGTCATGTTTTCTTGTAGGCAGTTTATTTTAAACCATAATTTCTCACACTGGGTGAGAAAGGAAACCCTCATTATTATTGCTCAGTGGAAGAGCAATGAATTCAGTCATTCCTGGAATCATCACCTCTAATTTTATTTCACTTCATTATAACAAAACAATATTTTCTTCCTTACCATTTTTATTCTATTAGCTTTGCTTTCACTCTTTACATGAATTTATAAAATACCAAATCCTATCCTTTTGCTAAATGTACTTGTTTATGCTTCAAAATCTTTTGTTATAATAATGTAGTACAAGATTGTTTTCATTTTTTTTTTTTTGTTTTAATGCCATGTTACTTAAGGGCATAGATGATCTGATATGACTCAACACAGGCTTCTTTATTATCTGTGAATTGCCAAGAATTCTTGGGAAAGATAATGTTACTTTCTCCATGGTATGGAATTCAGTTTTCCTTTTTCAAGGCTAGAGAGTCCAGTCTACCCTGCTATTTAATAACTAGCTGGGAGAAGAAGATATGGGTTCATGCTTTTCTTAACAGCATTTTAGCTCAGAATTTGAACTCTGCTTGCCAATTCCATTTTCCAGTCATCCTCTAAAAGTAAAGCTGAAAAAACATTAAAAAAAAACACATGATTAAGGGTGAGACAATAAATCAAACATGGATGATCATGTATGCAGGAGAAAACAGTAGTCCCCCCCCCAACTGTTTCTGAGCTAGGTAGTGCAGACTTAGTGAGTAATAACTGAGCAGTACTAAATAAGAACAAGATGTTCCATTTTTTTTTTTCCTGTTTAGGATTGGTTTTCTGGTTTCTTATAAAGTATCTCTATCTATAAAAAGCAGGATGTGTGTGTGTGTGTGTGTGTGTGTGTGTGTGTGTGTAATGAATGCACGGCCGCAATTTTTGATGAATTTGCACCGATATTTACATGCACATGCTCCAAGTTAGCGGGAAGGCCAAGACCAATTTTGCATTTCTCAACTCCCATCGATACTGGAAATAATCGATTTTTTTCATGCTTCTACTGCAGTTTTCATGTAGTTTGCAGCCATTTTGTATTGGCCAGTGTGAGAGCCAACAGCTGACTGACACGAATGTTAACTAGCATAAAAAAATCGATAGCTGCATTCGTCACAAGTTGGAAAAATTTAAATCTGCATGGCACTTTACTCCATTTGGCTCATTGGCTTGCTTAAACTCAACGTTGATTCTGATTCCGCAGAACTGGGTTGGGTGTGAAAAAATATTTGTTGTTAACATTCTTTTTTCATTCGGTTTTTCCAGTTACGAGTCCTTTTTTAAAGCTGATCGTTTTGTGTTCATTTTGTTTAGTTCTTTTTTCGTAACAGATTTAATGTTTAGTATAGAGCTTAGAAAAAATTCACAGTGTGAGATAGGCAAGAAGTAAAGCATGTAGTAACATCAGTACGGCAAAGGGCACTCCTTTGAAGGCAAGGAAGGGCAAAAATATTTTAAGTCAAGTGATAGCGATTGCTGTATGAGTCGTACGATTTTTGAATCAAGCATGGGCAACGCCGGGCCATGCTGCTAGTTCTCATTATTTTTCACTTCCAGTAGCCCCTTGCGTCTTAGTGGCATTATCACCTTGCTTGTAGTAAATTGACAAAAAATTGTGATATCACTAGATTTGGACAATAAAATGAGAGTAATATACCTTTATAGATTGAATAAAGGGTTCAGGTCAAAATTTCCTGAAGTTTACCTGGATTGACAAGAACAACCCACACATCTTTCCTTCACCCCCTCCCCGATGTGCAATATACAATTGGAAATTCTAAGCTAGAGGCCATTTAAATTATTAAAAAAAACAAACAAAAACAAAATTTACATCATGATGACATAGTAACATTAATATAGATAACAGGTTGTTTTTTTAATGATATTTGATTACACAAATTTTTCATATCATTTGAGTAATTGAGTAATTTGAGATAAAATTATACTTAACATCTATATATAAAATTCTGTGACTTCTGTTAGTCTGTCATACCCTCTAAAATAGCCATACATTGATTGATGAAAACCAAATTTGACAAAAGTCTACTACACCATGTTTGGAACCAGATGAGTGGCATTAATCCTAAGAATAAGGTTTATTCCTAAACCATCCAAATATCCTTTTGAGTGGACAAGAATCCAGTTTCCAGTTTGTCCTACATTTGCAAGAACTATAAACAAATCCCAGTGCCAATCACTTCAAAAAGTTGGAATTTGGCTCTAGAAAGAAATATTTACGCATGGCCAGTTGCATGTTTAAGAATAAATCCTAAGAATTTATTCTTCACTGTTAAAAAGGAAAAAAATTTCTTAAAACATTTTGTTTACTATGAAGCCCCATAAAATTAAAATAAATTAAAGAAATTATTAAACTGTCTGTTTTTGTCAGTGTTTTCCAAACAAATCAGCTTATTTAAACTTCATTGATTGATTTGTGAAATTGAACAAAATGTAAAATTTGTAAATCTCAAAAAAATATTTATGCAATAAATTTAACAATACTAAATATTGTGAGGATTTCAAACTTGTTGGAAAAAAAATTTAGTGATAGTAAAAAAAAAAATAAAAATATAAACAGTCTCTTCAAAATATTGTATCCTTATTGGGTAAAACTGGTAAAATAAATGCATCATGTTGCATATCACTTCATCAGTAGCACCCACCTAGGAATTAAATTCCAATTACTATGCTACATTTTTCCCACCATACATGATCTGCTATAGCAGACTTCATTGGTTCTAAAGAAAGGCTCTTATGATTTTTTTCAATCTGTAATGAAATTATTACTTTACATACAACATATATGCCTTTCAATCTGTTATACACAGCATCTCACATTACAAGCCACTTTTAATTTTTTCTTCGCCTATAGAAAACGAAAGTATTTATGGAAATATTTGCACTGTTAATGTGCAGAATATTTCATGCAATGTATGTAAATTACAGTAGTCTTCATGTCATTTTTACAATATGGTAACATTTGGGTTATGGAAGCTGCTCATTTCATCCAATGAGTCTCATTGAATGCCATTTTATTCAGACTGGTATTAGATTTCTTTCTTCTTTTTTTTTTTTTTTTTTTTTTTTTTTTTTGATATGATAAAGAATTTTTATGCATATAATCATTATTCTGAAAGTGTTTTATTTCTTCTTGAATTGTGACTCAATGTTTATCTGATCTGTCATCTTAGCACCATCTGGAATTTTCAATGTCCACTATCATTCTAAAATCTCGTACATTATCTACTTTTTTGATGTTTCAGCCTGTGAGGGTGGTGTACACTGGTAGCCAACCAGCCTTTGCTCCAGTAGCATTTTCACATATTCTGTTGTTGCGCACTTTGACGTGACAATGGCTAACAAGTAAATTGCTATATTCTGTTGCTCATTTCATTTTTTTTTCTTTAAGAATGATTTTTAAAGGAAGCTGAATGATTGGCCTCACATGTTTTGCTACTTGATTTAAAATCTTGTGCTTTTTAACACTTCCTTGCTGCCACAACATCTAAAATTTCTATAGCTTGAGAAAATTAGTGTTTCTTTTTTTTTTCTTTCTCTTCATATGACATAAACTAATGAGTTAAATCTCTCAACTTACTTTACCTTTATTTTTATAGTCCACGGCCTTCAATGAACTTCTCGTTTAGTGCTACCTTTAAATCTGTTTTACAATTTGCAGCATTGTTTTACCTTTTGAAAACTCCAAAATTATTAAATACTACATTATATCCACCAAATCTATTTAACAGTCTATTTTAAAGTTTCAAACTAATAATATGGCTGTTAATTTGCAACATTTTAAAATTCAAGATATTTCACACCATTTGTTTACATCTGTGCAGAATGAACCTGTCTTCATTCTAATTATGTCATCATTTAGCAAAAAAAGCTTTTTATCTCCAATAAATATTTAGTTTATTTATCAATAAAACAAAGTGGCTATTAGAAATATTAGACTCCAGGTACACTTTATTTTGATTTGAATGTTATATTACCTTTGCTCTAAGAAAAACCATGTCAGATCAAAGCTTCCCACAAATTTATGATCCTGTTCAGAGGAAGAAAAAATAAGCTTTCTACTATTCAATGAAAATAAAAACCTCAATGGGAATATTTTTACTATAATGTCTGAATAAATTTATTAATGATAGTCTTCAAATCATTTTTGTTTCTGTGTATTTGAGGTAGCACTCTACAGTGTGGGTTTAAATTTATTTTTCCATTTTCTATGGCTTCATCTGGAAAAAAAATCTAAATTCTTTAATTTAACTATATTTCATAAAACATACAATATAAATCCTCTGTCTACAAATATCATCACATTTTTAAAAATCTTGTATGAGAAATCAGACCTTCTAATCATGAAATTGAATAAATATACTTATCCATAGGACTATCTTTATTTTTTTAATGCATCAATTGTGACATATATATATATATATATATATATATATATATATATGGGAACCTTCATTCCTCTATCAAGTGACCCATTTTCTCTTTAATATATATCTTGAGAATTTGATTCCTTCTGGTGGAACTTAAAAAGCATTGTCACTTTTCTATTGGAATACCTTCCAGCTAAAAAGCATACAGTGAATAAGGAATATATTCAATGCAGAAAATGTTAGGTTTGTCTGGATTAAGAAAAAGAGAATGCTAAAAAATACAAAAAGATGAACTATTTCTATATTTTTAGCATTTTATGAGGTGGGTGGTGAAAAGTTTGCAGTGGTGGGGCTGACCAAGAACCTAATCCAAAACAAATTATCAAGTTTGTTCATTTTGTTGGAAGTGATTTGGAGCAAAAACTTTTCAATACCCCCTAACAACAATGAATTCTTTAATTTTTAAATAACTATCAGAGAAAATCTTACTCTATATGCAGTTCTAAATAGTACCAAATTATATAGATATAAATTTAAATATTTTTATAGTTAGATGACTAGGTCCAGCTTCTAAGTAAGGAGATACTCTCCCTCCACTTACCAGGAATTGCATTCATATTCAAAATCTTTAAACTTCTTGGTTATTACAACTACCTCCTACTGGTAATAGCTAATTAAGGTATTTATTTAATATAAACACTTTAACTTATCAGTTTATTCAACTGTAAGTTATTGCTTGCTTGACAACTTTGAATCCAGAGTGAAGGTTGTCTAGTTTACATATGAGTGTCTTGGCAGCTCAAACACAATTACAGGAGAGTGTTGATATTCACTGAAACATTCATCAATTCTGACAATACTTAACAATGGGGTGTCTTAAGCATGGAATGAATAACATCACAACCATACATCAATACCCAGACTACATGACTGCAGTTACATCCTCTTTTGTCATTGCTTCTTAATGCATTCACTAACATAGACAGCTACAAAAACTTTACTGGATATAACCTAAGCAAACTCACCCTAACTTAGACTATCCCACCTAAACTAGAACCAACATGATTATCAACTTGTGCCTTTATCTTGTACAAACAGATGTGCGTTTTAATATAGATAAAATAGCAAAAAAGATTTATATACTGAAATGGTATAATATGGTTGTGGTTAATCTTATCTCAACATTTCTAAATATATTACATGAAAAAATGTTTGTATTGAGGTATATTTCATTTTTATCTTTTAATTTCTTGGTTTCAAATTGTACAGATGAGTTTCTCTGTAGGCTGGGAGTGAAGTTTGACAAATTCATGTCTTTATTCAGTAATCTTGGCCAGATTGATTAAAACTCTTTGAAGCAGGGAATATATATATGTGTGTGTGTGTTATTAATTTTACTGTTTCATGAAATATATTTTCTGTTTGCATGATAGTCAACTCTTATCTACAAAGGTGAAAGAAAAGCAAATTGACAAAATTATTTTCAAAGTTTTATATCATTTACTAACCAATTTTTCCTTTCATTTGATATAGGTTTTCTATTTTTCTAAAAGTACTTAAAAATTGAAATAATGGTACTTATTTTTCAATAACCCTGTAATAATTAAATGCTGAAAAGTACAAATGTAACATTAAACAAATTATTGAATTATAACAAACATTCTGCAGCTGAATGAAATTATGTGTCCTCTAATGAATCCTGTACAAATGCAGCTACAATAATTGCTGTATGGTAAATTGGTACTTACTGTAGAATGATGGTTAGTAATCTAGTTCCAAACACCTTTCCTTATTACTATGAATTAAATTCTTACTGGGTGTCAGATTAGTTTAAGCTAGATAAATATCTCCATATTAACTTAAAAATAACTTGTTTCTAATACTTAGAAATAAGGATCATTTTGTTCATATTTGATGAGATTTAACCAAATCCTAATTCCATTGCAACTGTAATATTAAATTTTTCTTAGATGAAGCATTGTCAGTTATTAATTTTCTTTTCTTACAGTATTTGTTGTCAAGTTCTATTTTTTTATTTTTTTTTTTTCAACCCTCAGGTTGTCATTCTTTATTTTTGATCCATGCTGCTTACCAACAATCTGAGAATTGCATAAAGCAACCAACATTAAACTGAAAGAAATGGTCAAAAATTAATAAAGCATTGAAACTGGTCAGGACTCAAATTGAAATATCATTGATTAGTTAAATACTCTTGATAACCTGCATGATACCATGTTATCTTACTAGTACATTGTTTTCTGTAAAAATAGGTTCCAATTTTCCTGCTCTTCACAGAGGGGAATCAACTATTCCCACTAAGAAATATACTTCATAAACCAAATGTAAAAATGAAACAGAATAGACAGAAACAAGTCAATGAAGAAAACATTTATTTATTTTTTTTTTTCATTTGAGGTCCCATCTCCCTTTAATGTCTGATTTTTATGATATTTAAATTGATTCATTTTTTAATATTTTCAAAATATAAACAGATTTATCTGTCTTTTGTTAATTTATATTTTACAACTCTGAAATCTATTTTACAAAACTGTTTAGTTGAATAAAAGTGTTGAACTTGAAAATTTGGGCCAACTGCAAAATAGGTGACCCCGATTGGTGATTACAGGACAAGGTTAGGGTCTCACAGATGACAGGTGTTTTGAGGTCCTACTGTAATTTACATTAATACTTCCTCTACTTGTTTATTCTTAATCCTTTTTATTTTATTTTCTTTCCAGCTGCTGGAGAGGAGGCTAATATGGATTTACCTGACAATAATGACCTCTTAGCCAGTGTGGAATCTACCAGTGAATTACCTACAGCATCAGCTACCAGCCCTGATGTTGGTAAGTGATCTTTTCAATTTAACTCATCAGAGAACCAACCTGACTCCACTCCCAAACATTTCTGATCTTTAGCCACTCAGAAGATTAAACTGACCTATTAGAAGTATTGCTTGCATTTTTATTAGATTAAGCATTGTCAAAAAATATTTTTAATTTTGACCAGTATTTATTCTTAATTTTTAATTTCTTTTTACCTCTCTAAAGAAAGTAATGGATTAATAATCTGACAGTTTTATCTTTTTTTCTTATTTATACTGTTTACTTACTGCTGTAGATTAACAGCCCGAGTAAAGTTACAATAGAAAAGCAATTTTTTTTTATCCCTTTAAATGTAATTTTTAGTGGAAACTCATATTTCAGTAGATGCTCCATTTATTTATTAAATAATATTATTACCATTTATTAAATAAACGGAGTATCTATTCAAATATGAATATCCACTAAAAATAACATTTAAAGGGATAAAAAAAAAATTGCTTTTTTATTGTAACTTTACTCAGGCTGTTAATCTACAGCAGTAAGTAAACAGTATAGATAAGAAAAAAAAAGATAATACTTTTGCTACTAATACACCTAATGTAAAAACAAATATATATATATATATATATATATATATAAAAGTGAACATAGAAGTCAACACTTAGAGGTGACAGTCTGTTTCATGGTATAGCATGAAACAGACTGTCGCCTCTAAGTGTTGACTTCTATGTTCACTTTTATATTTACACATGCTCTATCTCTGATATTGAGCACTTTATTCCATAAATATAGCACACCTTAAGACTATATATATATGTGAATACAGGGTTGGTATAGATTGAATAAAGTTCCGATAACTAAAACCACTATTTTTAAAAAAGTGCTCAATACAAACTAGAGTGAATAATATTTATTCAAAAATTATAACATAAGCATGTTATAACATCACTACAAAAATCTATACCATCACTTGACAAGAAACCAGAAGTGTTGAAACAAAATGACTATTTTTGTAGTAATTTTATAACATGCCTATGTTATAATTTTTAAATATCTATATATATATATATATATATAAATAAAAGTGGAGACTGAAGAGGTGACAGTCTGTTTCCTGCTTAAATGTAATATATATATATATATATATATATATATATGGTGTTGAAAAGTATTGTAGAATGAATGTTAATTTTATAGGTTAGATTTGATCTTCTGCAAAGCTGTTGAATTTAAAGCAACTAGCACTTTCTGTCAGGCATCCCTCACTAGGATGGCTTATCTATTATTTGTGATCTGTGGAAAATTGCAATTTTAAAAGTAAGACATAGAAAATTAACATGGAAGTAAATAGTATTCAGAATTAATAATAATAATAATAATAATAGATCTTTTAGTAGATTAAAAGCAGAAAAGGTGTTAAAAGAGCATAAGTATAAAAATAAGGTGTTGCTGAAATTTAAAAAAAAAATATTAAGGGATTGCTTGAAATGAAACCAAAACTAATAATTAAAAGAATCTCCTTCCAGTAAACAATTTTTAAAAAGTATGAAATAATTAAAAAATATTGAGTATTAATATTTAAATTATTACTTTTTTTTCCATTTGATATCATTTCAAGTCTATTAACAATATTCTTATCTATTATCACTATAGTATTGTACATTTTTATAGCTGTGGTTGCTAATGTAAATATCATTGATACTATAAATAAAGTTCCAGATGTTACTTTCTTCTTCACAACTATATTCAGAAGGGAGACACATTTTGAAGGGTTCTAGTTTAACTCGGTTCTTACTTTTTCATTATTTACTCACTTTGCACTTTTTATATTTCACTTTAGTTTTACTTTTATTTCACTTCTTTCTTTTGCTGTATTCATAATAACAACATGGCAAGCCACTTCTTGTCAAAATATTTTGTGCAGGATGTAAATAAATATTTGTTATATTCTGTGCTAATAGGAACATATATTTGAAAAACACATTGGATAAAATAAGTAATGGTTTATTGTAAAAACCAGTACAATAAGAATAAAGGTACAGTTATGCACAAGGTCATTGCAAGTCACTCCAGTAGTGAGTGCTACTATTGGAAGGCCGGTAGTTCTAGCATAAGTCTGAGTCGTACTCAACAGAGCCCAGCTAGTATATTTAGTCCCCCGCCCACGAGGGTTTCATGTGGCACAAGGCCGGGTTTAACATGGGTTCTTTGAGCCCGTAGGCTCAGCCAAAAATATTCCTTTTTGAACCCACACACATGGGTTCAGGGTCAGTCAACCTCCCCTAACGAGACTCTGCCCTTTGGCAGAGCCTCGTCCGGGTTTCTCTCTGCCCAAAGGCAGAGAGTTCGACCATCTACCTGGAACAGATTGCAGCTAGATTCTGTAGTCTGTTAACTTACAGATACTTATAGGTAGTTACTATCTATAGTGTAGTCACTCATGGGGGTGACAGGTTATTCCATTACATCAATATTGAAATATAAACAAAATTAAGTATTTTTGTTTCTCCTTTCTAGGAGATTATCAAAGGTAACAAACACCTGAGTAAAGTGTTTGAAATACAAATGCAAAAAAACTGGTCCATAAGAATTAATGTATAAAAGTATTTTCTTGTTTATTAGGTAAATATTACTTTAAAGTATTTTTGCTGTTCCCATTCTTTCAATGCTTATTGAATGGATATATATTGAGTTCTTTTGATACAAAGAAACTCAGATTTTTTTAGGTGTGTGCATAACACACACAAATTAATTGTTAACTTTCTAAATCAATCAACTATAATAAATCCCAAATATTAGATTTGTATCTTTTAATAGTTTTAAAATCTGAGTATCTTGAAATTTCACTGCATATTTTTTTCTTTGGTAAATAAGGTTTTTAATGAACTTCTGACATTCATAGCTCCAAGGATATTGCAGGTAAAGAATTGAAACTTGGCAACAATAGATGTTGCTTCTCTTTTAAAATCTTTGATCAGAAGAAAGTGACATTTTTTGGGTTCTAGTTTTTCTCATTTTTTATTTTTTGTCATTTTCTTAGACAGTTTTATGTATTATAATTCTGATGGGTCTTTAATCTCTCAAAAGAGAGTTGAATAGGATTTATTTATAGCTAACCTTCACTCAAAAATACAATAAAACAAACATGACTATCTGGTTTCTGTAGTCAATCTGGCCAAAATTCTGAGGCAGACCTTTGACAATGGATAATGTTCTACAATGGCTTATCAGTCACAAGACTGAATGAATAGTATCAGTTCTTGTTTTGTTTTTAACACCTTTGGAGGTTTTTGCAAACATTTGAAGCATCTTAATTTTCCCCACCTATTAGTTCTCATTCTTACAAAAGCTTAAAAAATTCCAAGTTCAACTTGATTTTTGATAATGTTGGAAACAATTCAGTTAAGTACAAAAATAATCTTGTTTCACAATATATTTTTCATTTTTAAAACTTGCAATCTTATAAAATTTCCTGCTGTAGAAAGAAAAGATTGATAACATAATTCAATAAATTATTTATCATGCATCCTTCTTCTAAAATGGTTGTGATGCACTTTCAAAATTATTTATAATGGTTAGCAGTGTATCTTTAAAGAGAAATAATTTGTAATTTCATTCTATAGTAAATCATTTGCAATGCATCTTTATTGCAAAATCTTACATTGTGAAATAGGATTAATTTTCCAAATCTTTTCATAATAAAATAATTTGCAATGCAATCTCAAGGCATTTTTTGCAAATGTATTTCTATACTCAGATCACTTACACTGCACTTCAATGAAAAAAGTATTTATAGTTTATAATATAATGCTTTTTTTCTGTTGTAAATGCATTTACAAAAATACCGAAAAAATGTCCCCTTGCAACAGAGCATTGTACAATCATTTAATGTTTAGTAATTAATCCTCAAAATAAAATTAATGAATCTATAGAGTATACATTTCTACATGTGGGTCATCAGCACCAATCAAACTATTTTCCCAGTCATTATATTAAAATTCTTTAGATTATTTTCCACTCAAAATAGAAACATCCTTTGATGGAATCTCTTGTGGCATTTTGGAGAAGCATTTGTATCCACCAGTAACTAGAGATCAACTGTACAGAACATGAAAAAAGGATTATAAAATAGTCTAATTAGAAATTTTATGAGCAACTGATTTTCTATATCTTAAATAACTGAACCCCTTAAAAAAAAGTGTAAATCTTGTTTTTAAATGAAAGTATTAAGATTACTACCTTTCAACCATTTAAAAACTAATTTTTGATATCAATGGTTCTCACATAATATCAAAATGTTTTGAACATAACAGGCTATGATAATTGAATAAAAGCCTACATTATCAGAATGATTTGATAATAAGTTAATGTATAATTGATGAGTCATTGCTCTTGGCAGTAAGGAAAAAGTAAAGATAACTTTTCTCTGTTGCTTCAATTTTATACAATACAATTTCATTGATACTTTTTCATCAAACTTGTGTACTGAGAATTTTGACTGATAATTAAAAAAAATAACAATAGAGAGGCTTTATTATAATCTTTTTTTCTACCTTATAGATGTCAGAATATATCTACATATTTGATTTACATTTTTGTAATACGTGATAGAAGAATGATTTAATAAGTGAATATTTATAAAATAGCTCTCATGAAAAAAATGTCTCTGCTTTTCTTGGGCAAGATATAACATCTAGCAAAAGTTCATTCAATAGTTTGGCAGGAAGTTTACTAATCAAAAATTTAAGTTTGAAAAACTTTAAATATATGATTAAAGACTGAGAGAGTATTTGGTATTACGTAAGCATTATACAGTAATTAATCTATGAAATCAAATTTGTAATTACTATGAATAAATATGTAGTTAGAATCATGGAGTTCAAAGGTGAATTGAGTGCATATTTGAAGTTCATTGGGTCAATTCTAAGTTGTAGAAATTTTTTTCTATTCAATTCTTTTATGTTAGATAGACATTTCTTTTCTCAAGTGCATCATTTCTCTATCTCTGACCTTGTTTGTATTTTAAAATTAAGTCTCATGGCTTCTGAGTATTGACTAGTGGCTTTAGTTGACCAAAAGTGTTTTTTTGCTTTGCCAGTAAATATAGGTGAAGTGTTGCCAAGTGGTAATAAGTGCATGAGTAGAAGTAATTCTTTTTTTTTCCCTCTTTCTCTTCATTTATTCTTTTTTTCATCCTTTTGTATCTGCTTCTCTATATTTCTTTCATTTTTAGTGTCTTTTTCTATCCTCTGTATTATTCATCCTCTATAATCTTTTACATTTTATTTTTTCCTTATCTTTTTTCACTCATTCTTTCAATTATTTTATTTCATTATATCCTTGTTTATTCTCTGACAAAAATATAAAATAGGGAAAAGATAAACTGATAAACTAGAAATAATTTGAAGCTTTCATATGGCTTCAAGAAATGATGACAGATGTGTAGTACGAGTCAAGTTTATCTATCAAATCTTGTTCTGTTATGGAGTGAAGTTGGTTTAAAAAATATTTTTTCAACAAACCTCACACAGTCCAATGAAGTCTAACACTGATAAATCATCTAATCACAACTTCCAGTGAGTATAGAAGCACAAAAGTAATACCCCCCAAGGCTGTCTTCTGTTAGTTATATACTGAGAGCAGCTATACTGAACTGTTTTATCACCAGTCACTGCTAGGTGTCACTCTTTGCTCCTTCTCTTAGCAGGTGGTATAACATCAACACCACCCTCCCTCCAATCTCCTGATCACAGTAATGATGTAGAGATAACCTTCTCTGTTTGGTGCTCCTTCAAAGGGCAGGAAAATATGGAGTGCTTCTTCCACTTATTCAGGACAACACTCATTATCAACCATATTACTCACTTCTGGAGTTTGACAAAATGTTAAGCTTAACAGGATGACTTCTTCATTGCTTGTGGTGGATGTATTACTGATATCTTCTTTTGACAAGGGTTGGGCATGATGTGGGACTCCTTCAAACTTAATGGATTGCAAGTTGAAGATCTTAATAACCCTCCCCAATCCAAATTCTGAGGTATATCAGTTTTGATATGTTTTCATCCAAATAGTATCTTCCCACTTCATATCACTTCCAGTTCTGGTGAAGGTATTGCATCAATGCTTTTCAGTTTTATTTTGTATTTGTGAATCTCTTTATCGGCACATAGTTGAGGGTGAGGCATCATCTTTTGATGTTATGCCAGAACACAGTGAATGAGTGTCAAGCAATGCTTATCACTTTCATGTGGGATATCCATCCTCAGACTGTACCAGGGGACCTTTACTTTTAATTTTCCTTTCTGCCATTGCACTAGTGTTGGATTTATTGATTGTGACATTGTTTGCATTTCGTAACCACTGACTGAGGGGCCACCCTTTCGATGCAGAAGAATAAATTAACAAAATATGTTGTTCTTTTTTTGTTTACTACAGGGTATTTACTATACTGATGAATGTCCATTATTAGTCAGGTCTTCTACAACAGCAGCACACACAGGCTTTATTGACTCAGTTTCTTTATTCAATACACTGAACCATCTCTGTAACACCCTAGTTACGTTCTTTTCAGATTCCACTAGTGTGATATCAAAAGGCTATAATCCTTTATAAGTGCACAAAGGATATTAAGTCATTGTTTTAACATCTCATTAGCAACTTTTTCAAACTTTTTGTTTTTTTACCAGGCAGGTGTTCAGATATCCACTGATACATTGAAAAGGAATCACTTTTTTATTTAACATTAAATAATCAGGTTATCTCCTTTCACAATGTTAATATATACATCATTCATTGGATACAACCAACACAAATGATAAATCATAGACCCACTTCTATTAATATTTCAATTACCAAGGATCTTCTATTGAACCAAGTATTTTGTTTTTCATTAACACATCCATTTTCTTAATTAGATTCATTTTGTTTCACTGGGATAATAATTTCTGATACCAGATTTCATCATCTCAGCATTTTGCTGTTGCCACACAGACATCCACATCTTGAAAAATATCTCACAAATTTCCTCTGTTTTTGTAACAACAAGGAATTTTCATAACCTTGCTTTCTTGAAAACCTGACACTAGAGCACCAACTTCCAATCACACTGGGTCCTTACTAATTAGTTTAAAAATAAAAATATATTGTTGCTGTAAGCTGATGTTGCCATTCAAATGGATTAATCTTATGACAACACAGCACAGACTTCATGATCAACACTGCTACAGTGAGACCAAATCCTAATCATGTAAGGCAAATAATATAAATATAATTAAATATAATTTTTTTAAATAACCACAATGACTCATATACACATACACACACTTGTAGGTATGATTTTCTAAGGTCAATGCTGTTACCATTTCCTCAACTTTTTTACACAAATGTCTGCAATGGCTGCTAATACATCTACATATCCATTTAACTCTCTATAATGTATTGTAGAGCACACTTTCATCTTGTACAACAGCTGTTATAGGATGTGGGATCTTGAGAGGTTCAGATTTCTCTGAGTAGTAGTAAGTCTTTATTGAGAGACTGTGAAGCTAAAAACTAATCTGACTATTTCTATGATTCAGTCAATGAATTGTTCATAGGCTCTGAATTAATCAACCTCAAATAATGCATACAATGATCATTTTATCACTGTAATGTCTTACTTCTTTAACTCATTTAACTGAACATACAAGGCTCTTCCATTTAAAAAAAAAAAAAAAAGTAAAAAAGAAAAAATGTGGGATGACTCCCTTAATTTTCTTTATCATACAGATGACATATCAGTTCAGCATTTTCCATCCATTTAACCACAGGCTAATTTGCATTTAGACCCTTCAAAATCGAGTATCAGTTTTGCTTGTTTTAAAGTTAATTTAAAAAATAATTTTTTTTTTTTTTTTTTTTTTTTAAATTTTTTTCAATCAAAACTCACAATGTACTAAGAAGCACAAAAGTCCAGTACTTCTAAATTGTCCAGCTAAAACTTCTGCAAAACAACAAGCACAAAATTTCAATTCTGAAAATGTCCAGTCAACACCTTCCACTGAGTGAAGAAGCACAAAATTGTTGCCCCATTGCTGTTCATCTCCAGTTATTTATAAACAGTGGCCATCTTGAAATATTTCATCACCGGTTGGTTGCTACAAGGTGTTGCAGTCTCCTTTCTTCTCTTGATAGGATGTTACTATTATAGCATCAACAACATGATCTTTATTTACCATAATAAAGGAACATTATTTCTAGGTGGTTTAGAAACAACTTTTGCCCTAATTATGAAAACAGTAACTATATTATTGTATCAATGATTCATTAAATTATTTAATTTGTACATCATGAATTTTACAACAAAATATAACCTGATAGGGATATTAGATGAGTTTTGATTTGCATAGATTTTGGTATTTAGATTTGTACAAAACAGTACACTTAATAAAATAATAATGCTCAAACATTTTGGTTTAAAATAATTTGCTTAAATTATATCCTCATTCTATATTTCTTTTCACCATATTTCAGCTGTTAATTTTTGGGAGGAAATTAATACTTATTACATGCTCAAAAATATATGCAAGAGACTTAAACTTACAGAAAATTTTTCTAAAAAAATGTAAAAGTTTTAACATTTTTATTAACATTTTATTATTTCAATAAAAAATGTGTTATTGAACTAATTTTTTTCTTTCATATTTTTAGCCTTTAATTACTTTATTCTATTTTATAGCACTCTTATTTTAATTAAAATTTGTTGAAAACTCATTTTCAAAAGCTATTTGCTTACATGGAATTTTAAGTAACTCTATCTAGTTCACAATTCTGTTGGTCTTATTTTTAAGTAACAGGGTGATAGTATTAAAGAAAAAATTTACATGCAGAATATCCAACTTTGTAACTGACTTAAATTCCAATAAAATTAGTTATTAATGACTGTCTGTAGGCTGTTTTATGATCTTCAGTCTTTAGTGCTGCACTTACAAATTCTTCCTCATCAAAAAAGGCGTCTTCAATGTCAATACGCATGATCAGTGAAGGGAGATAATTCATATCTTCATTTAATTTCATAAGGCCTTTACTGGAGAGCTTTACAAAGAAAGATGTCTGCTATTTTGGATTGTTTTAATGAAATATTTTGTTGAAGGATATTATATATGTAACTGAATTGTCGTACCTAAGATAGGAAAAGTGTTTGCACATTTATGAACTATTTTTAAGACACATTTAACTTTCTAAAAATTTGTAACAGATTTAAATTTCAATAAAATTGGTTAGCGATAATTCACTGTTAGATACAAACATGTCTGCCTTGGCAGGAAAAACTGTCATTAGATTCAATTTTCAACTGATTTGGCCACAGAGGGCATCATCAATCAAAGTTGAATAGTACCTTATAAAAACAAATCTTTCTCAGATTCTCAAAACATTCATATCTGCAGAGCATATATTTTTCTTTAATAAGATTTCTCGAATATTCAGGCCTGTAGACAAAAATAAAAAATATACTCTTTAATAAATAAAGGGAGCTTCTATTCTAGTATGGGTATCCACTAAAAATAACATTTAAGTAATAAAATCTATCGAATTAATAAATACACTCCATCACTTCTTTAAAATGGTTTTGTTTACATTGATATGAAACTAAATAAATATAATTATTTTGTAAGTCTGAGAAAAATTTACATTCAACTTTACTTGATCATTGAAACACTCTGAGGGTGAGATGGTCTAAGACATGTTAGATGTAACAATGGTTTTCCCTGCCAAGAGGGACATAGTTTTGAATCTTACCAGAGAATGCATATTTTTTTCAATAGATTTCTCAAATATACAGCTCAGTAGATGAAAATAAAGGGAACTTCTATTCAAGTATGGGTATCCACTAAAAAAAATGTTTAAGTAATAAATTGTCAGATTAATAAATAAAAATCCATAACTTCTTTAAAAATTGCTTTGTTTACATTAGGATATAAAACAGTCGATATGAATATTTTGAGAGCCTGAGTAAGATTTGTGTTTATAAGGCATTATTCACTCTTGCTTGATTATCGACACTCTCTGTGGCTGAGACAGTCTAAGGTACATTAGATATAACAATGTTTTCCCCTTCCAAGTTCAAATCCTGCTGAAGAATACATATTTTTCTTTAAAATTTCTAATATTCAGGCCCATAGACAAAAATAAAAAAATATGCTCTTTAATAAATAAAGGGAGCTTTTATTCTAGTATGGGTATCCACTAAAAATAACATTTAAGTAATAAAATCTGTATGATTAATAATTAAAAATCCATCACTTATTTAGAAATATATATGTCCACACTTCATGTATACATTTTAAAAATAGTTGTTTATGCTTAAGTATGGGCTTTTTAGTTCTGATACAATTAAGCTCTTTCAATATATTGATCACTTAATAATTTTAAGTACTTATGATTTCTCTTACATTAGTTTCAATCATTGAGTTTTTCATATAAAATGACTGTTTTTTTTTTTTTTAGAATTAAAAAAAATCAACAAATACTCTCCCAGTAAATAGACAATCATAATCTGTAATTTTAATAAAGTCTTCATATCTAAGAATATAGATTAGTGTTTTCATGTTTGTGTGTATTGTATTTATTATTGGTATAGCAGAAGAAAAATGTTTATCCTGTAGAAAAGAAAATTAAGCAGGGTTCAAATATGAATTGATTTTTACTGTTTTCTTACCTCAGAAAACAGCTGTAACTTAGCTGAGTTCATATTATGAATTTCTAAATGAATATGTGACCCATTTGCTATGTTTTTTTTAATCTAACAACTCTAAAGCTTTTAAGCTACATCAATAGATTTATTTATGAATTATTATCTGTTGGTGATACCATCATGTTCTCTAGTATAATCTGTTGCATGTTACTTGGAGAGGAAATAGACAATGCTAAATGAAGTCCTGCTGTCACAAGAAATATATTGATGTACCCAACCTGGTACCCCACAAGATCATGGGATAATTTGTTTTTGAATCATTTTACTGAAATAAGTACTACTGTCTTTTTCCTTCTTTTTTTTTTTTTTTTTTTTTTTAATAATTCTGTAACTAGAAATTTGTGCATGTGTGTGCAGGGGTGGGGGGGGGCTTTTTGTGCTTCAAATGTTTCATTTGTAATTTTTTAATACCAAATCAGATTAACATGAATAAGTAGACTATATCACAAATAATTCACATTTATCATAATAAATGTGAATTACTTTTTTTTTTTTTTTTCTTTCTTTAAGCTTTTCACCCCAAGCAAGGTGGGAGTGCCACTAGCACACGAGGGGGTGACAGAGAGTGGGAGGGAGAGTGAAGAAGTGTGATAGAGAAAAGGATGAAGAGAAGGACGGAGAATAGATCAAGGTATCTGGAGATGTTGATTAACATAGCATTTGAATAGTTGGAGATTATAGCTATCAGGGAAACAAGTAAGAGGAAGGGAATTCCACAGATGGGAAGTGCAAGACATGAAGCTATTGGAGTAGAAGAGATGGCTACATTTAACCGTTTCGACAGTGAAAGGGTGGGACTGAGATGTCAACCTAGTGGCACGTTTAAATTCATGAAGTTTGGGAACTGGCAAAAGTAGCTCATCAGAGCAGTTATCATGAAAGTATTTATAGAAAAGACAGAGGGAGATGACAGCATGTCTGTGAGAGAGCAACTGTAAATGAGATGCCAGATCAGGGATTTTAAATATGCAAAGTTTTAATTACTGCTGAAATATATCTAAGTCATACTCTGTAGTTTTGACTCGGTTAAGTGCATATATATTTTTATATGCAAGTTTAAGAGACAAGTTTAAATTAGATCATTTTAAAAATTTTGTGTGACATTACCATTAAAATAGAAGCATACAACCAACATTCGAGCAACTGATAGTCTAGCTTTATTTTTTTATTCAAGACAGAAACAACAAAAAGGCCTCCTCCCAAATTTCTTAAATAACACTGGCCCTCAATGATTTTCTACTGGGATAAAAGTATGTGTTTTAGACTCCATTGTATATGTTGATTCCAAATCCATGCTCTGGATTGTTCTAACATATCAGGAATTTGAATTATATTCACATACATAATTGGGGAGACATTGTCTTATATTAATGACACTGATGTGCTAGAACAATTTTGAGTATGGAACTAGCAATTATGAAAATGATTGACATGCAATATAAAGATTTTATATTTGCCTTTCAGTTTCTGTGTGTTAGATTTCAAAGGCAATCTGTAATAAGCAGGTTTTGTTTTTTATTTTCATAGAACAAATTACAAACTCTATAAGCTATTTTTTTCTTTCTTAGATCAGCATTGCTTAAATTATAAATCTGTATTGAATAAATATAATACAGTTTTCATTTCTAATGATAATTTAAGACACACTTTTATTAATTAAACACTGTAAATTATATTTACTGTTTAAAGTTTTTGGGGATTGGATACATAAATTTCATTTGGTTATGTCTTTCAAACTGTCTTTGTTTACTTTTTTTTTTTTTTCTTTTCAGCCTTTTGTTTTGAAGTTACAGTACTTTTCTCATAATTAATTTCTATTAAATCATAATCACATATGATTTAATGTAGATATTTATTTATAGATACGTACACTATGAAATATTAATTGCGCCAATGAAAATTCTGTATATTCAGTTAACCTTAGCACTCTGCATTTCTTCCCTTTCCACTGCATTCTTTTTCAAGACCTCTCAATTGCAGTATGCTTATTGTTAATTTCACTCAGAATTATTTTCTATTGCCATAGCAGAATATGACAACACAACTATGAAATTCAAACACACTATTGTTCAGGGGTCAGAGTTACCTTCAGTGGCAGGATAAACGTTTTGTACAGCAAATAAAGTTACAGTGATAAAGGTTAAATCCTTAACCGCTTAGCTGAAACTATCTACACCTAAATTTGCTGTATCTCTTGATTTATTTTTTATTAATATTAGATTATATCACACAAATTCTGTAATTTTCATCTTAGTCAAGAAGTCCAATATAAAAGCAGTAAATAATACTACAGTTGTCAAAACGCATTTCAGTAATCTCAGACAGGCTTTGCCTTTTTATTTTTTCATTTTTTCATTTTAGAGAGACAGAGTATGAAGAACAGATTTCTCTTGTCAAAAATGCATTGGAGTTTTGTGTTAACTTGAGTTCTTCAGTTTATAAATGTTAACTTCTGGGGATGCACAAATATATATGGAAGTTACTTGAAGTTTTCATAAGAATGTCCTAGATACTTAAAGTAATTTTAATATTAACATTATGAAAGCTTCAACTTGAAAATATTTTTTATGAAACAAATTGACTGTTTTGCAAACAATGCTATACCAAAGTGTTTATGTTCAGATATCGTAGCCAAACAGTTGTAATATAGGTTGACCTCAGAGGTGATTCAAGATCACTAGAAATACATTATTTCTAACCAAATGAAGCCATTTCTAGCAAAAGGGAGCATGATAATGAGTATGCTATGTACAAAATTCTTTTTTGATCTCACAAATAGTGAAATGGAAAAGGTCAAATTCAATCTCCAAAGTCATCAAATGTAGATTTAATTTGTTGCTTTGAAGATTTTTATTCAAATCAAACAGTTACATTCTTGGTAGTGTTGTGAATTTGAATCAGCCCACAACAAAGAAAAAGTTGTTTAGATATAAAAATACAAGATATTTTTATTTTATTTTTTTTACAACTAAATTTTTCTTAGCATGTGTGAGTGTTAAAGTTGTTAGGATACACTCTTTTCCTTGTACTTGTTTTACAAAATGACAAAAATAAGAAATGGATGCGATTTCTTTGTGTGTATGTATGAGGAGGAAAGTATAAGTGTCCCATAGCTTGGTGAGGAAGACTGGTGAATGTCTAAGGAAATTTTGTTTAAGTCCAGCATTGTGAGCTGTTGCCAATTGTCTCTCTTTACTGTCTGGAAACTTTGAATAAATACCCTTCAAAGGGATCATGAAGCATGATTTTTACTGTTGGTGAGAACATGACTTGTTGGTTGAAAAATATCAAATATATTTATTTCTGAAGCATTAATGTTTTAACTGGAACAATGCACAATCCTCTGACCCAGAAACCATTTTTTTGTAAATTGGTATCTTGGTGTTTATTTCCGTCTTTGCTCCACAGTAGTAAAATATGTATGTTGGGGTAACTTGAACAGAAAAAGATGATATAATAGTTTTGTGCTATGAAAGTATTTAAAGGACTAAAGCAAAATAATGCAGCGTATGAAATTAGTAAAACAGTTTGAACAAAATAGTTATTTATTTTATTTAACACTGATTTGCATCATTTATGGATGTATTGGCAGGAGGCCAAAAACGAAGCAATGAAATAATAGGCAATGAAAGGTAAATGTTCATAATTAGGATCAATATATCAATCTGTGCAAATTATGCTGGTAAATTGTTTGAGTGCTTATTTTTATTTTTTTAACTCCTACATTTATAAACTTTCTGCTTATCTGATATTTTATGTATATCTTTAAAAAATTGAAATAAACAATTGACTTAAAAGTAAATTATGGAATTTAAAAGATTGCTTGTGTGCATATTCACATATAATAAACAAAGAAGGCACATACAAAAACTTTGGTTTCTACCATGGACCGTTCATTTATTTTTTATGGTAACTGCAGCAAAACAAAGTTCTTAATGTCTCTTGAGTATGTCTATTTTCTTTTGGTCCAGAAGTTAGGGTAAGTATAAGCATCATATTATTGGTTAAGTTCAAGTCAGCCTTGTGTAGAGTTGGAACAACCAAAGAAAAGTTTCTGTTTACTTGGATGATTTAAACATGTTTATGGTATGTCCATTTTCTTTTTCGTGGTCCAGAAGTTAGGGCAAGTAATTGTTATAATGGTCAAGCTCAAGTCAACTTTGTACTGAGTTGGAACAACTAAAGAAAAAGCTTGATTTACTTCATATGTGTATGTCTATAGACGCCACATGCAAACATCATGCATTGGAAAGTGGAAAGAGAGTCAGTCATCAATGGACTGGGTGGGGAATAAAATGCCAATGCTGTCCATTTTTCACATACTGTTACATGTTGGAGCGTGAAGGAGAAAGAGAAGGAGGCAGGAAAATAGTTGTCTTTTTATAAACTTAACCAGACCTGCTTAATTGCATTTGATGAAACTAAATGGGGTTCCTTTACTCTTAGCATCATGTGAAAATGTATTTCTTTTTTTTTTTTTGATTATTCATTATTATTATTATTATTATTATTATTATTATTTATCGATCTTATTTCATTTTCCTCACAAAATCATCATTGCAACTTTTTCTTACTAGTAGTAATCAGAAATGATGATTTTCAGGTGTGCAATTTCTAGCACATCTACATAATTTAATGTTTCATAATTAAAGACTTCTAACAATGTTCTACTTTTCTTTCAGAAAACAATGTTTAACAGACTAATAATGAAAATTCTTTTATAATGGCTTTTTTATCAGAATAGAATTATTTGTCAATTTCATAAACAAATTCTAACAAAAGTTATTTTTGGGATATTTTTTTTTTTAAATTCATAAGCATCAAGAATTTGTTTAACAGAATTACTCGTAACACTAAACAAGTTTTGAATATTTTCCTAAATATCTATATTTACCTGTGAGAAATGCTATAATCAAACAGTCTACAAATATGAATAAGATATATTTTCTTCTCTTTACTCTTGTTGTTAAAACTTCATTGTTTTTGCTTAATGGTTGATTTTTTTTTCCCTTACTAAAAAATTCTATCATTTTATCAAAACACATTATTCAATAATGTTGCTATTATTATAATATTTTGACAAAAACACATGTAAAATGAAATTTTATTGATTTCAATAACAATCAGATCAGCTGGAATTCTTTTAATTCATAAAAAACTGACTACAAATAATTGGTTTTATTTTTCCCTTTTGATTTTAGTTTAATTATTTAGCAAAATAGACTTCACCCTGACAACATATTTTTTATTGAATTGAGAAATAAATATTTTGAAAAGAAATCACTATTTGAGAATAATCATTTTTCACTATTGTTTTGATTTCCAACTGTTTAGAATGGACAAAAAACATATTTCTGAGTTTAAAATATTTGATTGGATTATATAGTATGCATATATAGGTCTTTTTTCTTTCTTTTTTTTTTTCATTGGAAAATTTTAAGGGCTCCAGTTCAGTTTAAAGCATTTGTTTCAATTATGATACTAATAATATTGACTTCAGGGTTAATTTGCAGTAAATTTGTGTGTGTGTTAGAGAGTGAAATATTTGAGGACACATTGAAGATCATAAAAAAAAAAAAACAACTACATCCTACAAACAACTAAATTTATTGATGCAAAATTTGGTACACAGATGCAGTAATGGTTGGATATAACTACCTTCAGACACTGTGATGGCTTTAGTGGGGGACTGGAATCATTGACATGCACACATCACATGGTCTATGTTGATATTGGACATTATTTGGGATATAGGAATTTCAGGAAATAGTTGTATTGTGTGAATGTTGATTAGTCTCTCATTTAACATTAACCCCCTTCCCCCCCACACACACACATGTAATAGTCAAGGGGATTTATGTCTGACAAGTTAAGTGGCCACATGTTTGGTATGATGTGGTCATGTAGATTGGCCACTATCCAATCTTGGGTCACCTCAGCTTTATGAACTGGTGCAGAGTTCTACATACAAATTCTATCTTGGACTTCACAGCCCCTCCATGTAGCCAGCAAAGAGACCCTGTTGAAAAAAGGGGGTGGGGCATGATATGTTGTTGCACTTCAGACATTATCAGGAAAGAAATCCAGTTTGCATAATTTGCATATTTGGGATGATTTAGAATTCAGTTTTGAATTTTGAATGCACATGTTCAACTTAGAAAAAGTCTTTTCAATAAAACCACACCTGAAAAATGTCTTTGATGTAGCTCTAAAAGTGATTGTAGACTCAAATCAGGTTGGTTTTTATTCCTACTGGTCAGTATGTTTGTATTTTGTGGTTGCTGTTCTTTATGGTAATCCAAGGAATTCAGATCAGGAGAGCTCAGTCTGTATTTGGGGTTGAGGGTTGTGACTGAAAATTTTCATCCAATTACTTCTGTGTCACATGGAATATATGGAAGGGAGCAATGTCTTACTGGTGCACCATGTCAAACATTTCAGTATTTGGTGGTAGCATTGACCTCAAGGTCCTCCTATAGGAAGATGTGGGGCTGTATAACATGATCTTTGTCTGTGTTAATTTTGGGGATTATGAGTAACAATGTGAACTTGGTGTGCATTACTGTGAATACTCCTATGTACTTCATACAGATTCACCTGTTATTCCTCCTGTTCTCATTCTGGTCTGTTTGAATTATTCTTATTGGAGAAATATCAGAATATGATGGGCTCATTGAGGTGCATACAAGCACTTTGATTTGATCACATACATCACATGAATCTTATTGGGCATGAAATGCTGTTTTCTCATCATATATAGGTCTGGTACCCAATGTTCTGAACCTGCTGGATGAACTCCTTATGAGGTCTGACTGCTTAGAATGTTTTTTTCTCTTGTCTATAGAGGACGAGTCCCTGCCAGATATTTCCAGCTTTTTTTGTAACCTTCAGCATACCATTTTCTAGTAGCTACCAATCTCTAGATCACTATGATTGATGGTTCATGCCATGAGAAGACTTTTCATTTCCCATGTCAACTGGAAGCTGGCATGTTAATTTGATTTGCCTGAAAGAGAAATGAGAATGTTCAAATTTTGTACATGCTACATAACATTGTTACATCAGTTTCCATTTAAAGGTGTGTTTTCAAATATGACACATCCTCTGTATATTTATTTAATTATGTCTTCAACTGAATTATCAGTAAAAAATTTGTTTGTTCTGACCAAGGAGAGTTTTCATTGCACATAAATGTAAATGTTTTCATACTTTAAAAACAACTTTTTTTACCTTTTAGTTATTATCAAAAAATAGTGGATTAGTAGGGCACAAATGAAAAACATGGTATAAGCCCTCCACACACATACACAGAGCCACTAAGATTACCAGGTAAATGAAGAAAAGTGAGTGTAACAGTTAAAATTTTGTGATAAAAACATGAGATGATATTGTTTTGTAGTTATGGAATCTATAACTGTCATGCCTAGTGTTTAGTTTTGTCAGAACTCTTTCTACATATGTACTTATGGTATCCTGAAAATATTGGAATCTCTCTCAAATTCACCCTTTATATGTTCATATTTCTCAAAGATTTCATCTAAGGGATCAATATATCTAAATTTCTTCTGGAAAGCTGAGATAACATTTAAAGGGTAAAACGTGTGATATAAGCATGGTCTGAAACTAACGTTGTGATTCAATTTCATTTAAGATTTTCTTTTTTTTTTTTCTGTAGTTTCTGGTTCTTTTAATTTAACAAGTCTTAGAAGAGAGTTGCTTTAAAAAAATTTTAACAGAATTAACTTGAGAAAATTAAGAGACAAAACAAATAAATAACTCCTAGCCATTGTATATTTATCTTTTACTAGTATGTTATTAGTTATTAGAAATACTAATAGAATCTTTTATCTAAAACACTAAAAATAAAAATGCTAAAAAAATTATTTTTTTTCTCTCTTTCTCTCACATGCACACACTGTTTGACCCAAAATGATACAGTGTTCAACAACCTGACATTTTATTTATCCATATTTACAGATGTATTTCCATACATTGTCATAAGGATCAAAAGTTAAATTTAACCATCTTACCATGGATACATAATCATACACTTGAGTAATTGCAATAGATTGGCAGTTTATAAAATCTGTTAGGTGTAATAAAAATGTACAAAATTTATGTTCGAATCATTGACCTGTGGAATTCTCATTATTATATACTTTATTATACAAACCAACAAGTTTACCATGGCTGTAATACTTGCAACATTTCAGCTGTTGTGCTCTCTAGTTTTCTTCAGGTGTCTGTTGTTGCTCTGTAAGATTCTTAGAATTTTGAATAAAGAGTTTTGTTCAAAATTTGTAGAAGATTATCAACTTTGAAAGATATCAGAAGTCGTCCAGTTGATACAAGAGCCAAATTATTATGACTAAAATGACCAAAACAAAAACACTAGTTCCTAGAAAATAAGTGTATAATGATAATTACTCATTAAAAAATTCAGGTAATAATTACCAATAAATAGATAAATAAATAAACACTATCTAATGAATCAAGTGGAATTGGATAGTTCAGTTTTTGTTGCTGTTTTTGTCCAGCTGCATTTTACATTTTTGTTTGAAATCCAAGAATCTAATTCTTCTAAGGCTTTTTAACCTTAGATAGTAAGCCATCCAAAATAAGGAAAATTCTGTATTCTGTAAGCCATCGAAACTGCTCTATTTTTTTCTACAAAAGTATAGTAATAAAGGTTATTCTAAATGAAATTGTTAACTTTGTATAAAATATATTAAATATAAAAATGTAATTTCTCTATAATGTAAGAGAGGCAACTCATACTACTCTTTTTATTTAATTTAAATTTTTATATAATTTTTTTTTCAAGAAAAATAATGAATATTGAATATCAAAAACCCAAATATAAAAATTAAAAAAAGAATTGATCAAGATGTCCTCAATGCATTAAATGGATATTTATAATGCAACATTTGTCCCAACCCAACAAATCTGGCCTAAATTGTTCAGAGGCAATGTCAGATATATAGGTTTACTTCTAACAATGTCTCTTAAAATTAATATTTGCAACAACAGCTGCTCTAAGATGGTGTGCACACTTAGGTTTTAAAACACAGTTGTTCAAGGTTTAGTATTCAAAGGGATAGTGTTGCTATCACCAGATCTATAATACACGTAAGGATTTTAAACCCATTGCTACCTGTTTGTAACAGATGGGCTTAACTCAACTTGTTTTATGTACTTTGATTATCTTTGTTAATTTTCAGGAGTTTTTGTTTTTTTTATTTGTTTTAACTTTCTTGTTCATTCTAAAATGGAGAGATGAATTATTAAACCTTTAATCTGAAAATTAATTCACTCATCCATTCAAAAATAAAAATTACAGGATAATATTAATCTACAATTCTAAGTTATTTTTTTTAAGTTATTATGTAAGGAGTTATGGCACTTAAGCTAATTGCAGGAATTTTACACTCATGTAAGTAGGCAAAAGTATATTTATCAAAATTTGGATAAAATGTTTTATTTAAACTAAATATTTAATTGAAAATGATTATTCATTGAAGGCATATGATCTGCAGTTATTTAATTTTAGGGATGAAATTTGTTTAGACTGTAAAAATGAGTCTATAATGAGAAAATCCTTAAATATCAGTTGGATGCGTTTGTATTGTACACTCTAGTAATGAATTCTGCAAAAGCTTACCTATAGAGTGGGTAGTAAAAATTGATTGACATTTTAGTAAGTATATATCAGTTTTGTTATAAGATTTATAAACACTTATTTATTGCTTATGTTGACATTGGATAAATATTTCACCAAAATATTAATACATCAATTCTTGATAGCATAGAAAGAAAAAAAGTATTGGATTGAAGTAAATTTAAATAAACTAAATGTAAAAATAATTTCAATAACAAGGATGGTGAAAGTAATTTCAAAAAAGTATTAGGTTGGTGCAAAAATAATGATGTAATAATGTCGTTTTTTGACGTTAAAAAATACGTCAAAAACGACATTATTACGTCATTATTTTTGCACCAACCTAATATATTTGAAAGTTAACAAATGAGAACATGTGACTGTCTATATTTCTGAAATGAGGTATTATGTACACTATTTACATTATTCGGACTACTGTCCTCATCTTTGTCGCCATATTTATCACTACATTTCGGTTGTTATACACTCCGGCCTTCTTCAGGTGATTGGAATGTCTAACTGAACCCTTTATTTTGCTCACTGGGGTAGACTATTCTACTTCCACGTGAACTGTCTAATGGATGTCAGTTATCTCCTGTTAATTCCCCTTTCCAAGTTCTCCACTGCCTTAACCAGGAATTGAACTCACACTCTTTGGCCTGGATAAATCCTTCAGACATGATTTTGATGTAGTCAAGGCTCGCCAAGTACAAAAATTAAACAGATTGAAATCTCAGAAGGTGATGCACAATGCCCATCACTCACCAGTGAAAGCAATAATCAACATCAGCCAATATCAGCTGAGTGTCTCTGAGGAATTGGTATTAAATAAGGGTCTCAATTTCGCCACAACCATCAGGCGAGTGACATATTTGGACATCATTGCCAGAGTCGAGAAGATAGCCTTGAACTTCCCTCAGGCTCAGGCAGATGAACTAAGATGGAAGGTGAGACAGACCTTGGAGAATATATACATAGAATACTTTGAGGAAATGGCATTAGAATTTATATCTAAAGCCAACTCTATGGTTAAGGTACGCAGATGACACCTTCATACTCTGGCCACACCAGGAAGATGTTCAGGTTCTACTGAACCATGTGAACTCAATAAGACCTTCGATACAGTTCATGATTGAGAAAGAGAGAAATAACACTCTCCCATTCTTGGATGTTCTAATATCTCGAACAGAGCATGGATTCAAGACATCCGTATACCGTAAACCGACATTCACTGGACAGTACATCAATTTCAATTCCCACCATCCATACAGTGTAAAAAAAAAACGGATTGTCCACTGCTTACAACACCAAGCAAAAGTCATAAGTGGCGACTCAGAGACATCAGATAGAGAATTGGTCAGTAAAAGCAATACCCTGCAACATGACAACTACCCTGGGTACATGGCAGCAGCCCAGAAAACCTGTGATAGGTGGGTACAAGAGGAGGACAACAACACTCAGAAAACAGTCTGCCTGCCTTATGTGAAGGGGTTATCAGAGAAAATACAAAGGATCTGCAGTCCATATAACATCAGGACAACCTTCAAAAGCTGGATGACACTTTGCAGATATCTTTCCCGAGTAAGACCCCCTATAGAGGAGAACATGACTAAAGACTGTGTGTACGCTATCCTGTGCAGCTGCAGAAATAAATATAAAGGGGAGAGAGGCCGCCTCCTTCAGGTAAGGCTTCAAGAATACTAGAAAGCTGTAACATGAGGGGAAGTGGAAAAATCAGGCGTGGCTGACCACATATGAAGAGAGAAGGGAAAGAAGGGAGATCACCACCCTCTGTGGGATCAGGTTGAAATCATAGACAAATAACATCATTGGAAAATTCATAAATTTAAGGAATCAGCACATATGCTAGGCTACAAAAATCCTCTGAGCTGACCAAGCATAGAAATGAATATAATATGGGAACCAGTAATAAGGAGAAAAGTGATAATAACAATGAAAAATTGCAATATGAGCTCTGGTAAAAAAAAATTACAATGATAAGAGCAAAAATTGCAATATGAGCACTGGTAAAAAATGATTGCTGAAGACATTAGGTTTATAATACCCAGAAATTCATGCACAGATGTCCTAAAGGACACATGGCACTGTGGATAAAGTCATTAGTTAGATCCAGTGACAGGACCCAAAGAGTGAGAGTTCAATACCTGGTGGAGAACTTGGAGAGGGGAATTAACAGGTAATAATTTATAACTGACATCCATTAGACATGGCACATGGAACTAGAACAGTCTACCCCAGTGAGCGAAATAAAAGGTTCAGTTCGACATTCCAACCACCTGAAGAAGTTCGGAGCATGCGAAATGTTGTGATAAATATGGCGACAAAGATGAGGGCAGTAGTCCAAATAATGTAAATAGAGAACATATGAGTTTAATATTTCAGTGTTTATTTTGTGTTGAATAAAAAATCCTATAAATTCTTTTAAAAAACAAAAAATATATAAATATATTCATACATTATGAAATGGACAAAGTCTGACAATTATTTTAAGACATTTTTTATGTTTATACATTCTTTTTATAGATACAAATATTTAAGTAAATGCTCTGTTTATAATAAACAGTATTAACAACATTTACCAGCCTGAATGTTCAAGAAATTTTCATAGAAAATATGTGTCCTCTGACAGGAATCGAACCTGTATCCTATACAGAACCATCATGCCTGACATGCTTTTACCGATTGAGCCACAGAGGAGCGTTTCGGTTAGCAAGTTGGGAATTATAATTTGTGGTAATGTTTATAAAAATGTTCCAGTTACTTAGTCACAGCTTAAGAACAGTTACATGAAACTACAATTATGAATGAATAACTTGAATTGAAAATGATTGACCATAAATCTGTTGAGTGTGAATTTGTCATGGACTTGTGACTATTTTAATCTTTCCTAGCTATTATTAACTCACAAAATCTTTGTGCTCTGTTGAGCAGACATTATTTATCATTCATATACAGGGGGCAATGGATAAATTATGATCTAAAGTATGCAAAAAGGAAAATAACATTGACATCTCATTTTAACATATATTTACCAAAATTTTCTCAATAAAATCAATTTTGGCTTCAACCATGGCTTCCAGATGACTTCAGAATCTCCTGCAACTCTTCTGGACACTCTCCTTATTTAAGTTGGTGAATGCTGTCATAATCCTTGCCTTCAGTTCAGCTCAACTGTGCCCCACATATAATAATCAAGGGGGTTGCAGTCTGGGGAGTTAAATGGCCAAATGTAAGGAGCGATGTGGTTGCAGAAATTGTCTGACAGCGATGACTGGGTTCTCCTGCTTGTGTAGCCTAATGCAGAGTCGCCAGCAGCCACCCCCTTGAACCAGGGCAGCACTACCTCTTACTTGATGTAGGCTTTTGTGTTGAGTCTGAGGCCCTGTGGGAAGATGAATGGAGGTATAACTTCACCATCACTAGTGATCACTCCAAACACTTTCGTAATCACCATTACACTCATCCATGTCTTTCCAAATCCTCCACACTGCCCTAAGATTGATACCCAAACACTCTGAAATGTTCATATTGGAGTTAAGCAATGCAGCATGCAGTTTCCAAATTTTTGGAGGAGTGAATTGTCATTGTGCTCTTTTACTCACAGATAATGCCCAACTGATCCTACTATACTGTGCAGTTGACAAAATCAAAAACAATGTGCATGTTTAAAATCAAAAATATAAAATGGTGACAATTTACTCATCGCACCCTTTATTTATTTGATAAATTGAAAAATCCATGACAAGATTTTATTTTGCTATGATTTTTATCTTTTTCATATGCATGCACTCTTAAAAAATTAAAAAAAAAAATAAAAAAAATAAAGTTTTTGATTTTTTTTTTTTTTTTTTTTTTTTTTTAATAAATGTGTCTTGTTTCAGATTTATCTCAAGAGGAAATATTAAAAGCCATACTGGATTATTTTTTTATAAATAAAATTTAGAAAATATCTGAGATAAGCAAAAACTGGAAATGTCGCATGTCCTTTTAGATTTGGGATTTTTTTCTTTCAGATATTTTTAATAAATCAGCAGAAAGATTTTAAGATTTTGTTTATGAAAAAACCTTTTTTGTTTTGGCTTCTCTATCAATATATAAGTAACTCCTACAAACTTTTTTCTTTTTTACACTTACCTTAGCAAAAAAACAAAAATAGTGTATTTCAAAGTGAATCATTTTTATTATTGGGACAACTGTTAACCCACTTATAGATTTAGTATCTTTTTTTTTTTTTTTTTTCTAACATTTTCTAAATATTTCCTTTATGTCTACTTTTCAAGATATTTTGGTTCAGTTGGTTCTCTGAATATTAATACTTTTTCAGTTTGAATTTTTGGGATGAGAAGTTATCATTATTTACATTTGGATTAATATCGTCATTTTTGTGATTATCATAACATTTCAGTTGTTGTACCTGCCAGCTTTATTTGGGTATCTGTCAATCCATGTAACCTTCAGGGAATTTCAAAATGAACCCTTTGTTTAATCTACAGATTGTTCTAGTTTGTCTGTCCTTTCTGTAGTTATTTCGTCTTGCTCTTTTTTAGTAATTCTCACTTATTACTTGCGCTGTTTTCACTGAATCTAAGTTTGTACTACCTGGCCCAGAGACGGAACTCACAATTACTGCCACCAATTCAGAAACCAACACTTTAATCTACAGGATATTGTCCTCTGGGATAATCCTGAACCTAGAACTTGGCACCTTAAACCTAAATTCCAATCTTCAATTTTGAAATGAAAATCACTGAATCTTCTCCCACCTTGCAATCAGCATCTTCAATTTTGTTCCAGCAGATATAGTCAACAGTCTCTGATCCATCTTCACTATAAGCTGCATCTGGCCACAGCCACAGTGTCTTAAACACGAGCATATTTCTTAGGGAGGGGCATTCTACCCTTAGAGACTTAACTTTTTGTAAATCTATTTGCCTAATGATCACTTTAATAAAGTATTAGGTTGGTGCAAAAATAATGACGTAATAATGTCGTTTTTTGACGTTAAAAAAATATGTCAAAAAACGACATTATTACGTCATTATTTTTGCACCAACCTAATAGTATTGATCTTCAAATTCATTTACTTATCATTTATTATCCCTAGAACACTAACCATGGGTATATAGTACCCAGTGTAAATTTTCCTATTTTTAATTACAATTTTCAATACCTGATTTTCTTACGTAAATAATGTTTTTCAGTTCCTATTAATGTTAACTCAAAGTACAAAATTTGAAATGCCTGCATGTAAAATATTTCAAATAAAGATTTATATTTAGTATTTTTTTTTTTTTTTTTTTTTTTTGATATTTTCAAAATCAGGTATGATATACCCATGGTTAGTAGTGGTGTAACTTTAATTGATGGTTAGTGTTCTAGGGTTAAGCATGTCTTAGTAAATAACAAGGGAATAGTACAAGGCCACAAGGATAAAGTGCCCAATAAGAATCAAATCTATGTCAAATGATCTACAGGTTTAACTTTCTGGTTAGAAATGAGGTGCCTACACCCATTTTTTTGTTGTTTTAGAAAACAGTGCTCTTCTCAGAAACCACCCAACCCAGAGACTGAAGTGAACTGACAGTGAGACTTGACATATTTATTCTCTTGAATTATTAGACAGACTGGCAGACAGGGTTTGTGCGTTAAATTTCTTTTAATGGATTTTGAGAGTATAAGAATGTGAATACAAAAAGAAATAACAGAAATCATTGAATGGATCCTTGCATCTCTTATACCAGCTAATATGATTTATATTACCTTTATTATTACCATCATTACTCATTAAGCCATGATCTTAAAGATGATGGTATAGATAAAATTCTTCATGATTTTTTATTGTTGTATTCTGCTCTTTCACGGTCAGTCTTTTCATTTCCCAATTTTGTAAACATCTTAAAACAGTCTACGTTTTAAGATAACTCTAGTATAGCAAAAATCACAGATATTAGGGAAAAAACACTTGTGTAAAACTGTAATATTATTATTATTATTATTACTACTACTACTACTACTACTAGTGAAATATAAAGCACTAATTAAATTAATAGCTTGTAAGCATTGATTAAAAATGACATACTATAAGATAAGCTTGGTTTTGAGGAATGTTTGCTTACAATTCATTGACATTTATTACTATATATAAAAAGTTGGCTCCAAATTTTAAGCTATTTAAAACATCAGCTATAAAATCTAAGCACTTATGTTTTGATTAGTGCTATAGAACATTTTGAATATGTAATACAGAAAATCACATCTGGAAAATAAGAATGATCTTGCCATTAAATGGTTAGTTTATTTTCATACTCATATCCCAATAAAAGAATGTGCTGTTAACGTAATGGTTATTGGCACAGAAAGTAAATTGATAAAAAGAGCTCTGCCTCCAGATATGGATTAAATAGTAGGGTAGGTCATACTCTCTAACCATAGGTCACAGCCAGTCTAGAAGGACAATTCTGGATATAAAACTGAAGAAATCAACAGAAAACCACTTTCCTTTTCTTTCTGAAGAAGTCATGGCAATTTACAGATAATGAATGGAACCCATGGTGATCATTTAACTTTTGAAGGGATACGGTATTAAAAAATATATATATATAAATCAGTAAAATGATATACTTAAAATCATCCAGTCTAGGAATTGAACTACAAACTACTAAACATTGATCCCAGAAAATTACATTTTGAAAATAGGATTAATAACAAAATTGTTAAAGTAATATCCATGTCTTTTTAATCTACCTCAGTTATTGCAAATTAATAATGCAAAAGCAGTAGTAATTAACATAATGGTGTAGTTGAGTTTTTATGAGTTGTTCATTATTTTCCAATTTCATTATTCTTTCTATACCTAAAAATGACATGAACTCTGTTGCAGGGTTCATTATGCCAGCTTCCATTTTCAGATGAGATTTTCTTAAGTGTGAGCTAGTCACTACAATATCAGAAAGAAATATATAGTTTATAAAGAATATATTAAAACAACTAACTAGTTCATTTTATTCATGCTGAGCAGTTAAAAATTCAGACAATGCTTTTAGATATTTCCTAAGCTTAGTCTGGCACAAGGTTACATTTATTGAGTCTTCAGATAAAATAAGTTTATAGTCCTAAAATTCTGGTACAATGCATTGTAAGAAGCTGCCAATTTATTTGCAAATCCCCAATGAAATCCTAGGTGAGACTCTCAAATAGAATCATGGAAAAATTAAGTTTAACCTATTATTTGGATGTCCCCAGTGTTTAACTCACACCTTTGACTGCTTCTTTTGCTCACAAACATGCATTTCATGTTTTAACAATTAATAACCATTAATTCTTTCCTCTTGCTTTCATCAACTACCTTATCTAATAGTTCTTTCAATTTTGCTTCTGAAATTGCCATCAAGAGTGTCATCCATGTTGTGCATATTAAGATTATGCAAATAGAGAATGAATAGAATAAAATAGAAAGTCACGTGTAGCCAATGGTTTCTTGGCATTAAACAGTTTTAATTTATGGAAATTATGAAAAATATACTGGATTTGTTTTGATTTGCCAATAAAAGAGATAAATCACAATTTCTTTGTTCAAGTAATCAAAACTATAATAGGTAATTGAAGCCATTTAGCCCCTTTTGATGTGGAAAACCTATTATAATACATTTATTTATTTGTGATAAAAGTATACAAGGTGTATGTTAAGATCATGCCACGTGTCCTTTAACACATTAAGTAACTGTACTGCAGTCATAGTAGTAGTGGTGTTAAAGACAATCACTCTTTAGGCTGATTTTTGAATTCTGAGTTTTCTTTTTCTTAGATTGGTTGCCACCTAAAGGCAAGAGATCCCAGTCAGCTCTGCTATTTAACCCATAGCTGAGGGGAGAAGAGATGGATTCATATTTTATTTCTGTGTTGGATATAATTCAAACTCAGTCCACTGATTTCCCTTTCTGAGTTGCTAACTGTTGACACACATCCAGTTTATATGTGTAGGAGTAGATAAGTTTGACTGTTATCTGGTTCACACTCCTCCCCAATCTTTTGAACAGGATTAGAGGTTTATGCTTTGTTTCCTGTTTTGGATTGGGTTTCTGGTTCCTTCTAATGTCTACTTCAGCTTGCACAAACACTGAAATTTTATTTACTATTTATTTATTTTTTCCTTCATAGGAGTAGATAGGTTTGTTTATTATCTGGTTCACACTCCTTTCGAGTCTTTTTGAAGAGGAGTAGAAGATTATCTCTTGCTTCTTGTTCAGGATTAGGTTTCCAGTTCCTTCTAAAGTCTTCTCATTCTCTTTCAGCCCCAGCAGCCTGTTGCATCTTAGTGGCATTATTGTTTTGCTCGGGGTGAATTGATTTAAAGAAAAGAAAATGGCCAAACTCACTATAAATGGCTTGAGACAGGCTTGCTAACAGGAGTGTTGCAGATGCTCTTTCAACCTGTTCTTATGTCACACAAAAGTAAAATAATACTAATAAGTACTTCTTAAATATGAAGAGGAAAATAAAAAATTATTTATACAAAAGACAATCCTCAACTAAAATATTTTTGTATATCCATCATAATATGTAAATTAAGGCATTTTTTGTAATGCATACAACTTTTAAAGAGAAACTTTATTAACAAGGAATATAGCTTTTTTTTGTTTTTTTCACATCTTTCCCTTTCTTTTTTTAGGTGACTGATCTTTATATAGAGTTTTTAAATCCAAAATAGTTGAATATACCATTCAAAAATGAAGGATTTCATCTGTAAATTTTATATTTGAAATTTCCAGGATTGTTGGGTACAGTGGAATATAGATTGAAGATGAAATATGTGTAAAAATGTTTTCTTTATTTCAACCTTAGATGTTATCTTAGAAAAAACAATTTCTTCTTTTTCTGTTGTCCTTTCTTGAAGGAATAAAGATGTTTCTCACAACAGATATAACTTTAAATTTAATTTTAGATTTTTAACAATCAAATAAAAAAACAAGTAAAAACTAACCAAGGCAATGTATTTTTATTGTGAAAAATGCAGAAAGATGAGAATACAGGTGTTAAATATGAAAACACTTAGTGCAAAACCACAAACCCTTCTATTGTCAAGATGTAGCACTAGCCAATGAGCTATAAACAATAACAAACATTTCTGTTGATATATAATAGACTTTATAAGTACATTTTTGAAAGTAAAAGAATAAATTCAGTAGATGAGTTAATCATGTTAAACATTTTTTCACTTAAAGTTGTAATAAACTCCACTTTTCTTCTTTTTTTTTTTTTTTTTTTCCTTTTAAACTGACTGTTGTGTCCAAAGATTCTTAAATTTGTTTAATAAAATGTGGAACAAAGAATTTCATGAATGATTGCAACCGACATTTACAGAGTCAGGTATTTGGGAATATCTACTGTAAAAAGTTAACCTTGAGAAGAAAGTTGTGGTCATTGATCAAAATGGAAATTGTGACCTGTTATTATTCTGCAAATCTGGACTCTATTCAAACAAGCATTGCTGTCCTAAACGAATGATTAACTGTCCAAAATTAGTCTCTCATCAGGAAGTTTGGCTTTTGTTGTCAGTTTAATTAAGCCTCTCCTCTGTCTGCTGAAATCATTATAGAAAAAAAAAAAAACAATCTGTGGAATGGCAAAGTCATAGTGAGCTTCCCACTTTGTTTAAAGTTGACCCATTAATGCTTTCTGAAACTTAATTCACCTGTACATGTGAATCTTTATAAAATATAGGATAAAATACACTATAATGTTAGCAGAAGGGAATTTTCTATAAAAATACTTATTGCAAGCATTCGTAGGTTATTGAAGATTAGTTTGTCTCCATAGATATTCTCTATGACCTTGTTTTAAACCTATAGATGTTTTTTTGACCAGTTTTTTTTTTATTCATCATTTTAGCCACTTTCCTCAATTGTCTGTCACATTTGATAACCTTGTAGAAATGGCAAAAAATTCCTTAATTTGTCTATGAGGACATGTTTTCATTCCTTTTTCTTGTCACATTACGTCCTTCCTATGGAATTCCAGAACTTATAACCATTGTTTATCTTTATGACAATGTTGTGCTTCTCTACTGAACCAGTCTTTTTCTGCACTAGTTGACCTCAGGGTTAAATTCCCAACTTTTTGTAAACCTGATGAACTAATTACCTGCATTTTTATTTCACTTGGTCATGTCCTGTAAGCCTTACCAAAGGCAAGTCACCTGAAGAAAGTTGGAGAATACAGCAGGCAAAATGTAACAAAGACAAGAGAACATTTTCAAAAGAATTACTGTTTAAATTTCAAAGACATGTTTTAAAAAAACAAAGCCAAACATGCAATGAAGATGCATAAATGTTGTTTGTTTTATGAGCATTCGTCATATTAGTGAAGTTACCAAACTTGTCTGCCAGCTATAGTGGGCTTAATCAGTGCTTCATGAAAGATGGTCATTTTTGTATCAACTATGATTCACTTGTTACAGTCAATTTATGTTTATTAAACAATATTGTCTTTACATATACAGGGTGCGATGGATAAATTGTCTTCTAAATTATGCAAAAATGACACTGACATCTTATTTTAACAGATAATATTTATCAAAATTACACAGAAATATCTTGAAATACTAAAGAGTAAATTTATTCAATAAAATTGCCAAAAGCTTCAACTACAACCTCCAGTTGACTTCAAAATCTCCTGTAACTCTTCTGAACACTCTCCTTGTTTAAGTTGGTGAATGCTGCCATAATCCATGCCTTTAGTTCATTTTTGGTGCTACAAGGAGTTTTGTTGGTCTCTCGATCAACTGTGCCGCACATATGATAATCAAGGAAGTTGCAGTCTGGGGAGTTGGGTGGCAAGATGTAAGGGCTGATAGGTGTGTAGGAGAAAGAAAAAAAAAATGATAATGAGGGATTTTTTTCTTCTTTCTTCTTTGGTTGCCTCAAGGAAATGGATTGCGTGACTCCCTTTCTCAGTCGTTACACTGGACAGTTGTGAAACAGACACCAACTCGGTCGTGCCTACTTCGACTTCCTCTTTGTCCATATGTCCAGCTCTATTACACGCAGTCTGCCAAATGACTCCCTGACACCTGGTGCTGCTGGCACCCTGCTTTTTATGCTATTCTGAAATGGCCAAAATTTGTATGTGTGCAAATATCATCTCGTTTTGGACAAGATAGATGCGCATAATTTGTGCCTTCAATAGCGGCCATATTTCTTTTTGTTATTACTTTGCAGGCAAGACACGTTCGCACTCATTTCAAATTCTGAGGTAAGTCATGTCTTGTCACAATGTGGTCACAAAAATTGTCTGACAGGTTCTCCTGCTTGTATGGCACAGTGCAGAGTCCTGTTGCCAGATATAGGGTCTTCCAGCGGCCACCTTTTTGACCCAGGGCAGCATTACCTCCTCAAGGAACTTGATGTAGGCTTTTTGTGTTGAGTCTGAGGCCCTGTAGGAAGATAATTGGAGGTATAACTTCACCATCACTAGTGACTGCTCCAGATACTTTTGAGCAGTACATTATGCTATTTCCAAATTTCTGGAATTATGTCATGGTGGTCTTTTTCTCACAGATGGTGCTCAGAATAACCCTACTTTATCTATTTAATGCCTTATAATTATGTGGGAGGTATTTCTGCCACACCCTCTGTGTGTGTGTGTATATATATATATAATATATATTCCTTTTCTGAAAGTTTATTGGAATAATGGAAAAACTGATTCTGAATAAGAAAGTACATTTCTTAGTTTATCTTATATTTGCAAACTATATAGTTGTACTTTTAAACTGTTTTGTTTTCTATCTTTCAAAGTCTTTTTTTCTTTCATTCTAATCTTTATATGTATGGTCAACTAGTATCAACCAATCAGCAATACAAGCTTAAGTGTATAGATACTTTTTATACACCTGATTTGTTAATGCAATTCAAGTTTGAATCTCATGTCATGAGATACTTTTGATCAGTTTGAATTTCAAGGCATGTAAATAGTTTCTATGTTAAAGACAACCTGTTAGGTGAATAGGTTCAAAGGAATAAACAACCTGAAGTTTTTCTGCGACATCCATATGAATGAAATGACAGTTTGAATTGCAGGTTAAAAATAAAATCACTAAACAGTGGAGATAAATCTACATCTCTTTTTATCTCTGTAATTCGGGATCTCTTTTGGTCAGTCAGAATTTTTTCTGTACACTTGAAGATAGAAGTCAGAATATAGACATGTTTTAGTTATTATATTTATGTCAAGTAGAGAAAGAAAAAGGGGTGTACATTGGTATGAGAATTATTACCAGAAGTTAAATTCTTTTGAAAAAGTTACAGACCTTCTTACAAAATGACTTTATGGGGGTTATTACAATTAAAAACAATTTTGGATATTTACAATATTTCTTCTTTATTTTCTACCTTGTCTTTTTTATACTTTTATCATTTTCTTTCTCATTTGAAAGCAAATATTATTTTTCTGTTTCAAATTTGATTGAGAATACTGTTTAATGTTTTGTTACTGTTTATTCTGTCCTATAGCCATTGGCCTTGATTGCTGAAGTGTATTTTATTTTCAGTACTGACAAACTCATTAACATGGATAAGTTGGAAAAATGAGAGTTGAAACAAATATTAATAAAACCTAAATATATAATACTTAAATGTTAAGAAGATTAGGATCAACAATAACAGATTAGTCTTATACAGATACATATTTGTCTGAACTATGAACACAATAATCTCATCATATCTGTCAGTTGGTTGGTAAAAAATATGGCATCTAAAGATTATCATATATAATGAAAGAAAATATGTTGACTATTGTAAAAGAAAGATATCTTCTGTTCAGGTAGGCTGCAAATGTATGGATTCCATTGGCAGAAAGAGCAACATTTTTTTTCTAGGTTAAATGCTTGCTTCTTTATAGAAATTGCTCCTATTTTAATTAATAAAAGAAAAATTAAAAAGCTCTTAACCTTTGTTGGAACTGTACAGTGTAAAAGTTTGCTATTCTTTACATCATTTTGAAAACTCTTTGAAACAAAACATTGAATTTTTCTATCAGTGATCTGTAAAAAAATCTTTCAGTTGAAAATATTTTAAAACATTGGAAATTCTAACTCTTGATCTTTTCAGATTGAACTTCAAAACAATTACTGGATGATCAAAATAATTTATGTCATAATTATTAATACAATACTACTATTACTACTGAATCCTAAGATTTGTCACCATTTATTTAATTCATAAGTAACAAAATATAGTAAGCAGTAAAGTAACCTTTAGCATTCGGCATTATTGACAAGTATTACTTTCAGAGGATTCTTATTCAAGCCCCCTCAACTGCAGTGACCCCATTTTTTATTTCAGTTGCTATAACAGGTCATGACAACACCACTACAAAATTCAAACATGTTCTGAGTTGACTGCAGTAGCAGGGCAAACTCTTTAATCAGCAAACTTTTAATTTCAGAGTGGTAAAGGTTAATAAAATTTTAAAATATTCTTTTTAAAACGGAATAAACAAGACAATAAGATAAAAACTTGAGATTCTCCAAAATGAATAGCCATGAATCATAACTACTAGTCTAGTATTAAAATAATATCTTTTAATACAATGTATTCTTATTTGTTGGTTATTGCTGTGAAGAAGAGTGAAGAAAGAATTTGTGCCAATGTTGATATACAAGTCATTATAAGCAGTTAATAATATAGATGAAGCAGGCACAAGTGGAAAACATGGAGAGGCCACAACTAAATGGCCATGAACTGTAACCATACTTAATTTGTTGAGAGTATTTTTGTTTAAATATCCATCTGATGCAAAATATGACTCAAGGATAAAATGTTGATAACAACATTTGTTCAGCATAAACATAATTTTTCTTTTTTGTATTGAATTTGACTTATCTGGTACTGTTGATCTATCTGCCCCAGTAGACATATACTAAGATTAGTATGAAGAAGGAAAATAGTCATATGATATAAATAGTGGTTGATGCGAAAAGTATTAGAGGCCCAAATATGAAATATAGAATGATGTTTAAAAGTCATTGGCAACTGCTGAAGTATTGGGTTAAATTGTTCTACCATTTCATAACTGTAACAAGTTTTAATTTGCTATTTTGACCATTTCTGAAATTCACAGAATTATAACATTAGTAAGTGCAAACATTTTCTAGGTTTATTAATTTTGTAAATGGAAAATTGAGAATATTGCATTGCTCACTGAAGATTTGATGAATTTGTATACATGGTTCTTCTGAAGTAAATAGGTTTTTATTTTCCGTTTTATTAATAGCTTAAACCTCACTAAATCTACAGCTGATTTAAAGAACTCACCATCCCATGTTAAATCTTTTCCATCAAAATGAATACTACACAATAAATCGCTCAATCTCCCTCTCCTTGTACCAGGTGGGTGAAAGGGTTGCAATGAAGTATCCTACTAGCAATTTACTACTGAAATTTCTATGATAGATATTCAATATGAGCTTGAGTGTTGATGTGAAGCTTTCAGGTTAAGTTTTTTCAAAGATCATGAATTGATGAGGAAGGAAAGCAGACTAGGTTGAATACATGTGTCTTGTAGTGTACCAAAATGGTATAAATTATTAAACAGAATCATTTATTTGTTTTTTTTTTTTGTTTTTTTTTGTCCGTGACAGATTTTATCTTATCTCTTTTTCCTCTTGAATAGTACCAGTTTAATTTTCTTATTTTTGTCTCCCCCACCCACTGCTTTTTCTTTTGTGCTCCACGCTATTTTCCTTTTCTTTTGTTCATCCTCATTCTCTCTCTTTTCCCTTCTGCATCTTAATCGTCATTAACAATATTCTTTATTTTTTTTATTGAAAACAAAAAGGCAAATTCACTTCTGTAAAATCCTATGTTGTCTTAGAATGTGAATCTTTCCAGATGAATTCACATTCCTTTTTTTTTTCTCTCTAATGAACAAAATTACTCCTCCTCTTTCAGAACATAATTGCTTTTGCAATGATTTTTCTAGGTTTTATTGATTTGATTTCACTCCCTTTTATTCTGAAGAATTCAAAACTTTTAACAAAACATTTTAAATGCTTACAAAATATTTTTACGCACAACCAATTTTTAACTGTTGATAGAAAATACTTATTCATTTTTTTTCTTCCAGTTTCACCTACATAAATTTCCTTTTGCTGATTGTGAGTATCACAGAATATGTGACCTGATCGTTTTTAATAGTGGGGAAATTATTACCTTTATTTTTCAAAGGTGTTCAGAATTAACCCCTTAGTTTTGAGAATCAAGACCTCCAAGTAACAATACATAGAATTTTTTAACGTTTGTTTGTCTGCTCCATTTTTTTTTTCTATTTAGATAACATCAAAGATTAATGTCTGTTCTTAAATGTTTCTAAAACTTGTATTGAACGTTTCAAGTTCTCTTTTCCAAAGATTTTTTTGTAATTGTTATGCAATGACAGTTTAATTTTATTTTTTATCTGATTTTTTTTCTTTCTTCCCTAGAGGCTTTGGGCTTTAAATTAATTTACTACTCTCTTGATATTATTGTCTGTGACTGAAAAGTGAATTTTTATTTATATAATTAGAAGCACAGCTTCTTTTAATAAAATCGCATTTTACGTGAATGCCTGCACCCTACATGGCTTCATTGACTGACAACAGCATATGTTTATAACAGGGACCGCGTTAGATAAGAAGAGAAGCAGAAGCTATTCTTTCTTTTCCATTTTTGTGGTAAATAAAAGCGAAGGTTTATATCAGCAACAATAACCAGGTGAAAACTAAAAATAACACATAGGTTTAACGCAATTAGATGATGTGCAGAATGGATGAGATCACTGGAAGGGAGTTTTAAAAATGTATTGTACTTGCAAGTACATTTATTATTTTAAGTTACTGAGTATGCACCTACCTGGGGGATGTGAACCTAAGCGGGTGAAGAAGAGAAAACTCACACACATTGTAACAGAACGCCTTTTTCTTTTTTTAATAATTTAAAGAAAAAAAAAGCGTTAAAGAAGCTTAGCAATTGAGATTTTTTTTTTAGTGGTTCTTCAAGTTTAAAACCAATGCTGAATGTGACTGCAGTGCGGTCAGTCTGCTTTTATTTCTCTATTGAGTAAAAAATGAAAAAGATCTAATAAACTTTTCTTGGAAGAGGAACTTCATTTTCATTTTTCATCTATTCAAGTGAATTAGACTTCTCTTGTGTAGCTTTCTGGTAATGAGAAATAGAATCAAAGTAAAATTTTTCTTATTTGTTTTTTTTTTTTTTTTTTTAAACTTTTTGCAATAAGCAGTCATTGTCAGCAAACTAATAAAAACGTAAAATACTGGAAATGTTAACATAAAAAAAACCTACTGTAAAAAAAAAAAAAAAAAAATTATTTTCTGTCTGAAATTAACAAGAAAAATAAATTGTGACATGAAGAAACTGTCTAAAAAAACTGTGCCACAATCAAAATTTATATGCCGATGTCGCACTTCGTTGTTGAATAAAATACACATATTTGCTGATTAAGTAAAATTTTAAGTGTTGTAAAACTATGCAGATAACACCCCGAAAAGTCAGAAGGTAATATTGAAAAATAAAAATGGCATGTTTAATCAGCTGTTTTTGGTTATATAGCATTTCATTCTTTGCCTCCTTGATGCGCTTTCAAAATGTTAAATAATAAATAAACATAAAAAGAAAATTAAATTCAATGTTAGGATTTTTTTTCTTCCAATTTTTGTGTTTGGTATTGCCGCTGCGTGTATTTTATTTTTTTACTCAGCATTCTCTTCGACACACTAAATAAAAAGAATAAAAAATGCAAATAACACACTTAATTCGGAATGCTGAAAAATTCTCGGTTCGACCTACTTCACACTCACAGACATCAAAATTATTATTTCTTATTTTTATAGGGCTTCAACAACTTTTCAGCACACTCTTGTTTGTAAAAAAACTAATGCCGTGCGTATGTGAGCTGTTAGAGAACAATTATCGATTTGTTCCCGCCGTTATTCTTTCTTGTCTTTTACAATTGCTCACCACCCCCAACTTCTTTTGTTTTACTTGGAAATCTTTTCCGTTTGTCATTTCAATTGTGACTACCATCCTAAATTTTTGTGACAAATTTACTTAAATGAGCTTTTACTACCGAGAAGAGTGGGTTTTTTACCCAGAACATTACATCACTTGTCACACATTCTCCAATAAAAGAAAAGAAATTATTTTCAGTGAAATGCATCAGTTTTAGAGATTCTTCAGCCTTTAGAAGTAAGAAGCTGCAAAATAAAAATAAAAAAAAAACAATGAGATGGTTCACTTTTTTAAACTTCAGAGTGGGAAGGTGGCAAAATAAAGGCTCTTCTTGCAGCTTACTTGACGTTTCTTCAGATTTGATCAGATATACTTATAACTTTTTAAAATTTTCGAATCTATGAGTGGGTAGGGAATCCTTCAAAAACGCTTTCAAAAACATCTAAAATCAAATTTATTAATCAGTTACCATAAAAATTTAGGTATTATTGATTAAAGTTTCGAAAATTTAAAATCTTTACTTAACTTTTTTACTATGGTAGGAAATGCATTTTTAAATTACGTCTATAAATTTCTCGAGAGGAAAGTTTTTTTTTTGTTTGTTTTTTTCAAGTTTGACAAGAAGTCTTTCGATTTTTTTCTCTTAAGGCATCCTACCTACAAGTAAATACTATATAGTAACAATTGGTTTCACCGTTTCATTGACATCAAGTTTAACTTTCAAATTAAAATTTCGAGTTTCTGTGGAAAATAACTTTTCTAAGGTTTTTTTTATCTTTAAATGTTGTTTTTTTTTTTTTTAATTTGAAAAAATAATTGCTATTTCATTTTGTTGTTTATTGTAATAAGCGTCATCAACATAACACACACAAAAAAAAACAAAAAAAAAACGGTGATGTTATGTTTTTTGGTCCTATGCACTGCCATTGAGCCAAAGTGCTATTGAATTGAAATCGTAGTAGCAGCGGCAGTCAGTAACGTCAAATAACCCTGTCTTGTGAATTGCCAGTAGATACAACACGCCGCTTCGCTTAGCGATCACATTCACAGCATTATTACAACTACTGGCATTGGTTGTAGTTGTGGAGAATGTTCTAAAAAGGTTTTCTTCTATACTATTAAGTATTAACTTAAACTTTCTACAGAAAAAAAAAATAACAAGAGTCGCATTTAGTCTTAGTGTCTCGCTACGTACGGTGGTACCGTATACATCACTACTACGCAGGGCAATGGAGAGGCGTCCTTTGATTACCGACAATTACTGCCTCTTCGACAGGTGCACGTGCTCAGCCCTTGTAAATTCTTCTAAAAAACAACACTACAAACCTTCGTTTTCAAGTCGCAAGAGAAATCCTTTTGACACTCCGGAATAACAATGCTTTAGTTTAAAAACTTGCAAAATTTAAAACAAATCAACATAAAAAGAAAAAATAATAATAAAAAAATAACAAAAAAAAAAAAAAAATGGATGTTTTGGGTAGGTACGCTTCTCAACTTGTTTTTATTTATTTTTAAAGATTTTTTTGCTTGAAATTTTGATTATTCAATCAATTTTGGAAAAAAAAAAAAACAACTTTATGTAGCCTTTTCGATGAAAAGAGGCTTTTTCTTTAAATAACGATAACTTCTATTGGAAAATGGTTTCTTTTACTTCGAAAATGTGATTTTTCTTTTTTTTTTTTTTTTCTTACAGAATAATCTATTACTTTACCTGTTTTTACTAATCCTGTTTTCACTGTCTGTACTTGTGTTGTATTTTACTACTATTTATTTACCATTCGTTGTCTCTCGCTTTTGTTTATTCTTTTCTACTTTATGGTCTACAAAGTTTCACCTGTAAATAACCCCGTTATTACTTCTTAGGTCTGTCTACAAAAATGAATGCGCCTTTACATAGACACCTGTGTTGTTAAGTAGTTTTATTTGTAGTTAGTTAAAAACTCAAGCTGTGAACAAATGTTTGCCTAGCATATGTTTGCTTGTAGTATTCAATTTTTTTGGTCATTGTCAAGGAAGTGACTGACTGACTTTTTTTTTAATCTCTCTCCCTAAAGTCGACCTGTTTGCTAAAGAAGGCTTTTTCTTTTCTTTTTTTTTTAAGAAAAAAAGTTTCTTTACTACTTGATGTGCCGAGTTTGTGATTCTAGTTACAATTCATTCCTTATGGAAAAAGAGAACATTTTGAAAGCTTTTTTAGTGCTTGCAGTCTCTCACTACAGAAAGAAACACCATGAAAAAAAATAATAATAATTTAAAAATGAATAAAAAAAATCAATTCTCATCCATGCTGATATGGTCATGATAAAATAAAAATCATTAAGTAACGTTTGGAAAGTTTGGAGTAGTACTTTAACTTAACTTTAGTTTACTCACGCGTCTCTCCTATGACTAATAATTTAAAATTATTATTGAATTTAAAGCTGTAACTAACATCTTAAATCTTAACCGCAAAAATATTTCTTGGCTTAATAAAACACACACACCTTTTTAGCCGGTGTCCATTGTAAAAATGGCGGTTTTGGATTTAGATCGCACAAAAACACTTTTCTTTATACAACAACTTAAACAACGTATTGATTTTTTTTGGCAGTTATTCTTGCTTGAGTCATGGTCCAAAACATGTTTATTTGCCACGTGTAGATAAAGTAGGATTTTTTTTTAATACTATTTGAGTTGTGAATGCATTTTTTTGCTTGGTTAGATCAAAGGATTATGCAAAAAGTTAAGAAGAAGAAAAAAAAACCCTTAAATACCTTCGTTCGTAACAGTCTTTCTTGAGCTTAAAAATCAATATTTCAAGCATACAAAAACCCTTTCATTTTGATCAGTCAGTCTCAAAAAGCTGTGAAATCTGCGTATTGATTCAATATTGCGTAGGGCGTCGTTGTGTAACGAACGTTATCTGGGCATGATACTTACCGAAGGTGGAGGTGTGGTCACATCAGCTGAGCATATTGTACAATACATATTGAAAATCGCCAGTCTGTTGGTTCGAGTAATGATCGCAGTAAATGTGCATAGTTTAACTTTTTAAATTTTCCAGTTTGAAGTGAATCTTGTTAATGTTATTTTTTTACTTTTTTTTTTTTTTTTTTTTCGTCTTTGTGCATTTGTGTTGGCCCACTGATACATGCTATCTAATAAACTTGTAAACACTGAAGTTGACTACTCTTTGCAATTTTCTTTTCTTTTCCCACCCCTCGAGAAAAAAAATTGTCGTGTTCAAATTTAGTCAGTGACATATGTTCTGTCTCTCCTTCTCCTTGTTTTTCAAGTCTGATGCTTTGCTTAAAATAATACTTTTTTTTCTTCTTTTTTTTTTTTTTTTTTTTTAGTGTCTTGGTTGTTAGTGTTACTGTTAAAAAATATTGTTTTGTTTTTTGTTTTTTTTTTGTTGTTGTTGTTTTAAGGAGTTTCTCACGTTTACTTAAAAAAGTCTCCAGTTTCTCTTTATTCAAAAATCAAAATAATTAAAAAAATCGGTCGAATAATTGCAAATTTGTTTTCGAAATTTAGAGAACGTCTCCCATTGTCTTTTCGTGAGGACACGGATGTGGGGTTTTAGGGGAAGACAAAATAAATTGTCTCTAGTTCCCCGACCTTTTTTATTTGACAACACACACAGACACCAGGGTTGGTCTTACTCTTAGTCTTAACCTTTCCTTGTGCAACCAGGGAAACATCTTCTTCTGGTTAGACAATCTCTTGTAGGGCGACAGGAAAATCCTGTGTCTGGCAAAAAAAAAAAAAGGCAGGATTTCCCGATGTTATAAATGAAAATGATTTTCTTAAAACTTGATTCAGTGACATACGTAAACCTAGATACAAATTCTCCTTTAAGTTTTGTTTTAATTTTATTTTTGTAATGTCGTTAATTGATCAATTATTCCGTGAACTTGTGTGGTGAGTCGTTATTACCAAGTCTCAAATGAAAGTTCTAAATTTATATTTTCATAGCACTGATAGTTATGGGACAGTTTTATTTTAGTAGAAGACCCGTAAACTTACTCTAAGTAAGGATTAATAAGGAATAAAAAAACTAAAAAAAAACTTAAAAAACATATCTGGTCGGGAAAGAAAGAGTAACTTTCAGTCTCATTCGGGTTGAAGCTACGACGTTTTTTTAAAGAAAGACTTGTTTTCTGATAAACAATTTTCATTTCCTGTATATTGGAAAATGTTGAGTTTGAATAACAAATTTATAAGTTACCATCTGAATGTAAAATGTTTGTAGACATTATGATCCTGTTCCAAACTGAATCATTGAAAATGAAGTCAATGAAAAAGAAAACCCAATTTTTCCCTTCGTAACGAATCTGAGTCATGTTATCTTACCACAAAAATATAATTTCTGTCTATTACAATACATGTTGATCTCTTATCTTTCATACCATCATTCAGAACAGATATTTTAGTGCGCTTTCCTTAAAATTAAAAATGATTGTTGTAGAAACAAAAATCCTTGTTCGTATGTTGAGGAAATCAGCTGTTTCACACCCAAAACAATAAACATTAAAAAATAAAATGGTAATTTTTAAATGTAATTTTCGTTTTTTATACATCTATTCATTTGAAATACTTTGTGTCTTTGATATTAAAAAAACAAAGATAAACTAATTTTTTTTATTTTTACCTTTCCTTGCGCTTAAAATCTGAAGTACATTTGTCAGGTTGATAAATCTTAAAAATATTGTGCTATTAATTAATTAATTTAATTTTATAAAATTCCAAAACTGACTACATTCCAGACACTAAGCTTTTCTTGGCTTAAGTTTGCATTTTCTTGTCATTTTTATCTTTGTGCTTCCTTTGTTAAAAGAAAAACATGGATTCAGTAATTTTTGCTTAGAAAATATTGACTTTTTTTTTTTTTTTTTTTTTTTTTTTTTTACATCTACAGGGAAACACGAAAGGAGACTAAATTTCTGTATTTTCTATAGATTTTTTTCAAGCTAAACTTGAGAAAATGTGTTTTCTACTAAGAATTAAATTTTATTAGGCGGTTTTCAATGCTGTACTGACTAAGGATAATCAGATTGTGAATGTATGCATTTGTCGTAGAGTTGTGTACTTTGAAAAAGTCATTTGTTGAAAAGCATATAGGTTCTTTCACTTTTATTAGATGTTTGCAAATAATAATTCAAATAGCATTTTTTTTAATTCTTCAGAAACCTGTTGATCAAAGTTAACCTGCTTATGATATGAATGATATTTCTTTTTTTTTTTTTTTTTGTTTTTAATTAACAGAAAATTTGAGAATGCAAAATCATTTTTAGTAAGTTTTAAAATTTATTTAAATTTATTTTTTTAAAACTATTTTAAATATACCAGTTTTTATCTTTTTGTAATCTAAGTATTTATAAAAAATAAAATAAAACTGATGAAATAATACTTACTCAGCCAGGTTCATCTTTCCCCACAATCCCAGCACACTTAATGGATCTGTGTCATGAAGTTAACAGTGCTTCATCATGATGACCAATATTCTGCTTGTGCCAATGGGAAGGAACAGACTTTTCTGTATTTCTATTATCCATCATGAGGTTACTTTTTAAAATTATTCTTATTATAAGATAGTGACATTTTTATTTTTCTCCTCCTCCTTGTTCATTATCTTTGGTTGTTCTGCTCTACTTTTAACAGCTGAGGAGAGCCATAGACTTTATATAAAAATATAAACTAATGCAAAATAGAAGAATAAATGAATACTATTTATACACTGTTGCAGGATAACAAATACAAGATTTTTCAACTTTACCTACAAAGACAAATATTTTGAATAAGATTTTCAAATCTATGACTTTATAACTCTTTCTCCATTAATTGCTAAGTGCTGATCCCTTCAAATATGGTAATTGATTTAATTAAAATAAAAAATTATTTCATAAATGTTAATTTTATTTTTATATAAAGAAAAGGTGTCAAATTTGTTTGCAAATATTGGAAAGAATATTACATAAGGAGCTAAAAGAATATTCACTATACACTTAGATTTTCCATTTCTTTTTATAGTCTATTTTGAAAATCATCTTTTCTTCCATGACATTTAGTAAATAGAGAAATATTGGAATATTAAATTATAAGTTGTTTTTTTTTTTTTTTTTTTTTTGTTATTTTTATAACTTTCTGGCTTTTTTTAACAAGATTTTGATCAGTTCATATTACAATTTTCTTTACTGACTGTTGATTGACATGTCTTGCAGCCTGGAATGCCAGTTGCTAATAAGCAAAAAGTAAGCAAGCAAAAAACCACATCAGCCAAATCTACTTGAAGGCAGGTGAATGGACCAGCTAAAATGTTGTGAACAAAATGTAATATGGATGACTGTTTTAAAGCTGCAAATATTTTCAGTATGATTCTATTTCTAAACAATTATTCACTGCCTATTATTCTCTAACTGTATTCTCTGAATCAGATGTTTTACATCCTCAGATTTTTATTTTGTATAAAAACAAAATAAAAATCTATGTAACTTCTAAAATGATGGGAGAATTTGTGAACAAAATTCTGTTAGGCTTCTCACAAATTAAAGTTCAAACTTTTCTTATCTTATTTAATAAAAGTATATGCATCTGTTTTAAAATACTTCAGATGCTATTTGGAAAACTGAATTTTATGTGCCTGTAGTGTTAGAATATGTTTGCCACAAATTGATTGAAACAGTAGTGTAAATGTCATGGAAGAAAAAATGATTTTCCAAATAGATTTCCCATTTCTTTTTATTGTCTAAGTGTATAGTGAAGATTCTTTTAGCTCTTTATGTAATATTCTTTACAATATTTTGCAAAAAAATTCAACACCTTTTCTTTATATAAAAATAAAATTAACATTCATGAAATAAATTTTTTATTTCAACACACCATACAGAGTAGACTGCATTCTATGGAGCTTCATAGTAATTAACCAATAAAGGTAACATTATTAACACAATGACATCTGTTACTGTGTTTCATCTGAGCCAGAGAACATTACTACTGGCAGTGTGTCATCTGATCAGACGAGTCCAGCTTTTTCAGAAAGATGGTCAGGTTCTTGTATGGAAATAACTCCATGAGGCTATAGATCCGGCTTGTGAGGCAGGTGTTATGCAAGATGGTGGAAGATTTGTAATGTCATGGGGTGCATTATATCATAGTTAGCAAAAACTACAAAGGAATCTGGAGTATCTTTTCTCCAGCAAAGTAATGCAACAACCCTGCATGCTTAGGTGACATGAGACTAGTCCCAGGAAAACTTGACTGCACTCAGAATATTTAAACCCCATTGAGCATGTATGAAATACATTGCAAACCTCACTAAATTCTCACACCTAAGTATAACTTATAGCCCGGGAAAGACTGGATAAATCTATCCACATGACAACTTCACTATCTCACAGTCTTGATATTATTTAGCCTCTGCTATTCAGTAAAAGGGATTGTTGGGTTGAGTGGTACAGTCATTGAATTTGGATGTTATCTGATACAGTGTTCTTTTTCATTGATTGGTTACCATCTTTGCCAGTTGTCATCAGTTTCATTGTTGCATCACCAATCGATACACACAATTTTCACTTGTTGCTGATGCCTGTCAAGAATTCACATATTTCTGGTATACAATTTCTACTATTGCCTGAGAACAATCTGGAGTAATTACTATCTGGAATAGAGTACTAAATCTTTCTAGCTACCCAAATCATTTTATGATCAGTATTAAATTTTAATACTACATTGTCTACAATGTCCTATGGCTGCCACAGTTACATTACATGTTTACATATTATGTTACAGATACATTATCCAGTCGAGTCAATTTCTAGGAGAGAAGAAAACATTTAGTTTACTGAATTTTTTGAGCACTTCAGTTTTAGTTATTTAAAGTCACATCACAGGAACAACTGATTGATATTACTTTGTTTCACTTGTATCACTATAATATTTACCTTTGGAAGAAGGTATATTGCAAAAAGCATTTATATATATATATATATATATATATATATATATATTATAAAATTAATGATTTTACTTTCAAATATGGAAATATGTAGCAATTAACTTTTTCAGTTAAGATATTAGTAAAGAGTTAATATACGAAATAGAAAACTCTAGACTTGTACTTTGTTTCAATTATGGGTTAAAAATTAAAGTGTTTCTATTGTGTTATTGCTGTTTAGTGAACAGAATTAATTTTAAAATGTCATTTGATCTTGTAAATTGATATCTTGCCATATAAGGTGATGGTTTGAAAACAGGATAAAAAATATTGGACTGTACAATCATCTGTTATATAAGCTGATAGCTAGATGTAAATAATTTGCCATTTCTAGATAATTTGAGATTATCAAGAAATATTCTATAGCAGTTTCTTAAATGGAAATTATGCAATGTTTTAAGACTGAATTTAAAATCAAATAACTGAATAGTAAGCAAAAATTTAAAGCCATTAAAGACTTTGTTGCATAGTGTAATTTTTTTTTTTTTTTTTTTTACTAAAGTCTGAAATATCGATGATCTCATTGCAAGTTACAGGAAACCTCAAATCTTAATCAAATTTTATCTTATAAGCCTTTTAATATTTGTATGTAAAAATGAAATTCATAAAAAATTTTAATATTTTACCTAATATGATAGTTTATCAAATAATTCTTTTTATTTTTTTATATTTAATCAATTTCTGATTATATAATTTAATAATCATAGGAGTAAAATGGACATGAGATTTGATTAAATATTCAAAGTTGGTTCCTGCTGCTTAATCTAAAAGTATAGTCCTGAAATTATATTCAATACTAAAAAACTTTGTATATTTCTTTAAAATTACCAGTAATTTTATTTACTTTATATTTTATAATTTTATAAGTGATAGCAGATATTTTGTTTCTGTTTTCATTTCTAAATTGTATCCCACAACACATATAGACTTTGATGGTATTCCTGCAATAGTTCTTAAGAAATGTACTTCTTAACAGGCTCCTGATCTCTCTAAACTCTACAATAAATTCCTTGCTTTTTCTTGCTTTCCTGTTTGTTAGAAATCCTCTTCTGTAGTTCCAGTCTTTAAGAGCTCTAGTGAACCATCTGATCTTTATCAGTCTATTAGCCTTCTACTTAATTTTGGCAAAGTACTAAAGGCTCTGATCAACTTCAAATTGGTTAAGCATCTCACCTAACAGTGTCTTTCAGATAAACAATATGGCTTTCACTTTTCTAGATCAACTGCTGATTTGTTAATGATTCTTGTTGAAAGAGTTTATCAGGTTTTCTTATTAAATCATGAAATGAAAGTTGTTTTGAACTGCTAGTCTTTTAGATAATTTTGCATTAATGAATGTGTTCTCCAGAGTTCTATCCTTGAACCTGCATTGTCCCTAATTTTTGACAATGATGTTATCAGTTCTCTGTATCTATGTTGATGAGACAACTATTTACTCTTGCCTTAATAGTCTGATCAGTTTGAGGTGAAATTGGCAGCTGATCTTGAAAATGACCACTTATCTGTTAATTGGGTTAGAGAATGGCCTGTTAAGTTTAATACCTCCAAAATGAAACTGTTCTCTTTTAATTACCTGTGAGAACCCTTTTTGCCTTCCATAAGCATGGCTGATACTAACCTCCAGGAGAGCGACTTGTTGTGCCTTCTTGGACTAATGTTTTCCACATGACATAAAGTGATAAGATTATAGTGAATCAATTGCTAGGAAAGTTGGTTCTCTGTGTCATGTTAGATTCTAGAAAGAAAAAAAAATATCTATCTTGCAGCACATAAGCCTACCATTTATCCATGCATAGAATATTGCTGCCATATCTAGTCTGGTGCTTCTATGTATTTAGAGATTCTTGATAAAATTCAAAGAAGAATCTGCAATGTTATTGACTCTGACTTGGCATTTTGGCTTCAGTCACTTTCCCATCACTGTAACTTAGATTCTCTGTGACTTTTCATAGTAATTGTTCTGATTAACTTTCCTCTATGGTACCTAAACTTTATGGATTGCTCAGTACTAGATTGGTGGCAAGGTCTCATGATTTTACAGTTGAAATTGCTAATTGTAACTGTAAATTCTTTGCTAGCAGTTTCTTCTCTCACACTTCCCACTTGTACAACTCTCTTTCAGCTTTTTGCTTTCCAGTCAATGTTGATCTTCAAAAATTTAAATACAATGTTAATTGTTATCTATCTTCTTAATTCCTTTACTTTTATTGTTCTCTCTCCTTAATAATGTCTTTTTCTCATATTTTTTCACACTAAGTAACTCCTTGCATCTTAGTGGCTTTATTGTCTTGCTTCGGGTGAAATGATTAAAAAAATTCCATTGTTGTGCTTTTTATATGACAAGCTACAGATCACCAGAAAAATAACTGAGTATTTTCAGATAGATGGATATTATAACACTTGTTATTGGTTATTGATCACTTAAAATTAAGATTAACCTCTCCTAGATTTTTTTTCTTAAAGTTGAAAACATAGATTAACAGTATGGGTTTTTCATTTTACTGATATGTTAATTGTGAGGAATACCAAATGAGCAAATTTATACACCAATTTTTAGAGAGATCATTATAGTGAATTGTGGCTTCAGATTTAAGATTTTTATTTTTTTATCTGTATATATTCCCCTATTTAATGTAAGTATTAGAATAAAAACCAAAAGAAGTGGAGAATATATCTTCATCACTTTTTATGAAAAGTTCATTGCTTTTATTTTGACAAATTATTAATAATAATAATGATGATAATGAATCTCTGATGTAAAAGTTTTTCTCTTAAAAGAGGTTAAAGGATTTGGCCAAATTTTTTCACTGCACACAAAAATTGTATACTGTTAGTGCTTGATTGTCAATAATGGTCATTTGGGAGAAGAGATAGGTGGATGGAAAATATTTTTGACCTTTCTGAAAATAAATTGCTATTAAGTTAAAGCTAAGAGTTTGCCCAAAGTTAAAGCAGAGGAGAAAAAGTGATTAGATCCTAGTAATCGTAGAATTTTGTTCATTTGTCAAGTTCTAAATTTTTTATCCAATTTCTGTATATGTTTATACAAGTTGCAATGAACACTGTTGTAATATACTGAGGTTATAAAAACTATTACATAATTTCATTGTCATTTATTGTAGTAATAAAGTGATGTCACAAAAAAGCTTCAAAATTTAATTTCTTTTCCAGTTGGACAATTTTTAATTAGATATATATAAATCTGAAAATAAAATAAATTATTATTAGGTTGGTGCAAAAATAATGACGTAATAATGTCGTTTTTTGACGTTAAAAAATATGTCAAAAATGACATTATTACGTCATTATTTTTGCACCAACCTAATAACAAATTATTGTACGAGGTTGAGGACATCTTATGTAACGATGTGCATCGGTTAAGAATGTTATTTTTATTGAGCTAAACTCTGTTGATTTACATTAAGTATTTTATTGCTTACTTGCCTTAACATAGAAAAACTTTTCAACATTCAAATTAAACCATTTTTTTCATTTTCTTTCATGGCTGATCTAATTTTAAATATATTATTGAAATTACTTAATTGTTTTTATATTTTATATTATGGTGACTGACATGTATAGAATAAAGTCCTCCATTGATTAATTAACTTTGACAAATGTCAAATAAAGTCATTTTTTACCATTTATACAAGTAACTGTCTTTTTTTTTTCTCAAATATTAACAGAAAATATTCCTTCAGAACCAAATTCAGTTTAATATTTTTCTAATTATATAAAATTAGACTACTGAGTTTGATTTCTTGCAATGAGTCTTGACTTGATAAAATCAGCCAATAAATGAATGTGAATCCATATTAGTTTATCAAATGAAGATATTCATATTTTATGTTTTTCTATTCATAGTCAATACATTTAAAAATACATTGCCTATCTTACAAATCATTGAGAATCTAGTCATTGTGTAAATACCCTTTGAAAAGGTTGAGTTCATATGTCAGGAAATTTATATTGGTAATTACTATTTAAAGGTAGTTGTTTAATTTTAATCATATAACTACTACTGTAAGAACAATAGCAGTGTCTCCAGCAGTTTTCATCAGTTGATGGCCTTAGTGTCAAGCATGAGATTGGGATGGAAGCATCAGTAACCCCTAACCTAATGCACCCTAGCAGTAGTTCACCATCAGACTTTGTTTATTTTCTGTCACAGATGCAGCCTGCCTCTGCTTGATCTTAATATATTTTCTCTTTGTTGTTGGTGACAATTTAGTCAGGTATGCTAGCTTATTTTGAGAAAGCTACATATACATGTCAAAAGGTTAAATCTTCTGTTTGTACATACTCTCTCCATGCACATACATACATATATATATATATATATATATATATATATATATATATAAACACGAGAAATTAATTTTGCAATAAGCATTGATTAGTATAAGTTAAAAAGAAAGCTTCTCCCTGTTGCTACAGTCAACAGTCCACACCCAGCATTTAACCTTTCTTATTGAAATCACTTTAAGTGATCACAAAGTAATTCGGTGAATCTGCTTTAACCAAGACTAACTCCTTACCTGCTTTTATAGGAATTAAATTTCCACTTCCTAATTTTGGTACATGGACACTAGGAATTATTTATTGACATTATCTTGCTTGCAGCAATTCTTTTTCATTCCTTCACGCCCACTTCTTTGTCTTATCCTGTTACAGTTATCTAATTCACTCATGTGTGAATGTATACACACACAACTTGTTGTTACTATAAACATTATTCTAATGAGTAATACACAGGTTTGAGTTGCTCTGTCTTCATTTTCTTAAACAGTGAAATTAATAACAACCTGCCTAGATTTCAATTTAAAGAAAAATAAAGTTGTGCCTCACACTAACAGGAATCAAACTTGTATTACTTTTTCTATAATAGAAACTACTTCTATAACATGATGCTACCAGTTTGGCCACAGGTGATCATCTTGATAGAGCGAGGTTTAAATTACCTATTTAAAGAATGCACATCTCGTTGTTTTTTTTATGAATCTATATCTGCTACCTTCAGTTTTGAATCCAAAACACTTTTTTTTTTTTTTTGTTGTGTATTAATTGATCTAGGAATATCTTGCTTTTCAAGTAATGTTTTTACATTCATCTGACATCTGAGTTGTCTATGTATAATATACATACATACATATATATATATATATATATATATATATATATATATATATATATATATATATCCACAGACTAGATTGTTTTGCTGTATCACAACTCATCAGTGTGGCTAGACATCCAAATGCCTCAAGCCGGGATCAAAACCCATCTGAATTGGCATCAGTCGGAGATTTTACCCTTGAGCTATCAGTGCCCAGTAGAGACAAATGCAGATTTTTATATACTTATCCTTTGAATAAAATATATATAGATGGGCAGCAGCCTTTCTTTTAAACATCTTTGGTTAAATATAGTAGACAAGAAAAAGTTTAATGTTTATTTAGTTTTTCCAGCATTCTTAAGTTTTTCATTTGGTGGGTGTAAGGGAGTAAAAAATTATCCATAATGTCCATTGTCCCACACTATATTTTATTTTTATCCTTTTATTTAATAATTTTATTTTATTTAAAAAAAAAATAAATAAACAGTCAAAATATGAAGAGAAAATAACAACACCTAAAAGAAAATCCCCTAGAAAATGCCTAAAGAAGCGTCCAAAAGTTTTTGTACTCCCACCAATGGAAAAAATGTAAGAATGCTGGAAAAACTAAATAAAAAAAAATTAAATTTTCCTTGTCTGCCATATTTAACAAATTATATGGAATATCTATAGTGTTAAAAATATTTTTAAGACACTTGTTTTTAGATATTCTGTTTTAACCCTTTTATGGAGCTACAATGTCTTTACTTTGGTTTTCTATTCATGCGCCACTAAAGCCTTAAAAATGTGAATATACAACTATTTACATCTCCCAATATGAAAAAGGAAGTAACATGCTGTAGTCAGAAATTATAACTGGAAAATAGATCACAATCATTGTATTCACGTTACTGAGTACAATGACAGACTACTGAAGAAAGTCAGAGATTACAAGATTTAAGATGTTCCTGCTCATCCAAACAGTAAAGCATATAAGTTTAATCTTTATTGCAAGAAAATTACCCCAAGAACTACAATGAACATCATGAGTAGGCTGAGGAATTTGAGGAAATCCTTCCAGTTTGTTGGCAGGTAAAAACAAGCCATTTTCCATCTCATTTGTTGGTGTGATTTACATGAATGTAGAAGATTTTTGCATTTTTAACCAAATTGTTGAAGTAAATAGCAAAGAGCACAATGCTACATAAACGATTATTTAGCATAATTTGGCATAACAACAGATGTGGTAGCAGTGGTTAAAGATGAAGATTGTTAAGAATATGAAAACATTCGTGGCTAAAGAGACACAAGTGATATCCAGTGACAGAGAAAAAAAAAAGTGAGTCATGCCAATTATGAAAAATTTCTGGCTACTGTTCTTGTTTAGATGGAGACAGAATAGGAGAATGGCAGTTTGATTTTATAGGACTGGCCGCTTCAAATGTGATAAGTTATATCAGCCTTGAAATGGAGTAAAATATTATTCCTTTATGCAAATGATTTAAATTTCAGAATAGAATTTAAACAGATTTTCATTTTTATTTCAGATTGATTTGAGAGAAATCTTTATATTTAGTGGGTGTCCTACATTTAAATTGATAATATTCATAAAATAATTTTGTTGACATGAAAAGAGTTTGTTTTTTTTTTTTGTTTTTTTTTTTGTTTTTTTTTTTAAATGAAACATTTTCTTATATAATCTAAGTCATTGCAAAATGTATGCATATGAAATCACTTGAGATTATCTTTTATTTAACATTTATTTACTCCAATACTCAATGGTCAGAGTGACATGATATTTATTAATCTTATGACTGTCCTTGTTCAAACCTTATTTTCTTTCTAAAAACAAAAAAATCCATATAAAAGATAGTCTTGTCTCTTTAAGCTCATCAAGGCTGCAAAGGTTGTAGGTTGATAGGAATTTTAAAATGAGAATATCATGTAGATTGGCAGCATTTAGACTAAATGATGTTGGCAATTACACTTATAAAAGTGTGTTTGACTCTCTTTCCAAAATCTGACTAAATGACTTAAGATTTTTATTTTTAATCCCTTTTTGGTTGGGCTGAGAACTTTTCAGCATACTCCCCATAGATCTCATTTAACTCTGAAAATGTTTTGTACAAATGGAATTGCACCAATAAAAGACCCCCAAAATTTTTGACACATTTCTTGCAGTACAATTATCAATGCATTAACTGTAGCAGAAATTTGTCATTTACAGTTCAGCCAGCAATTATAGAAATTCTTTTCTATGGGTTAATATGCTGATCTCTCAAACTATTGATAGTAAAATTTGATTTTTGACATTTGCTTCAAATATGCAACATTATGCTATAGTAGTTGAACCTTACAAATACATAATTTAATAACATTAATCAGCATTTGCTGATTATTTTCAGAGGTATTTCAAGTTTTGTTTTGTAAAAGATTTTGAAACATTTGTTATTTAGCTTTTAGTTGTTTGATCAATTTCTATTTTCTCACATTATCAAAAAGGCTTTTGTGTGGCAATACTGTATTTTTTCCAGTATTTCAAAATACTAACAAATAACAACACAAGGAAAACTTTAATTTAAACAATAAAAAATTGTTCATTTATTTTATTCAGTTGTTTTTTTCAAAATGAACAAAGTACAGCACAAATGACAAATATCCATTGGTCTAAAGCTAAACTTTATGCATTTAGAATAAAACTAAATTTGTGTCCTGCAATAAATCTATATGCATGTTTTATAATGTTGGATAGTCAGAATATGATTATAAAAAGGATGTAAACATTTTTATATACCAGTTAAATGAGCCCACAGATAAAAATTTTCTCCACATTAAAAATAACTGCAACTTCATTTTATAAATTCAAGTAACTTGTCTTATCTATATATATATATATATATATATATATATATATATATATATATATATTTATATCTCATTGTTGGAATTTTAGTGTCTTCAGTGTAAACACTACCCATGAACTCTCTTCTAAGGAGAGTTAAATGCATTTGTAATGGAACTGCTGAGCCATCAAAAAGATGGTATATCCTAATTTTTTTTTCTTTCTGAAGAAAATGAAGTTATAGAGGTTGGTGGAAAGGGAAATAAAAGCAATAAAAATACAAGGATAGCAGTAAATTTTTACAGATTTCTTTTTGGTATGAGTCACTTTTATTTCTTTTACTTTCTGTTCTCTTTTCATTGCCTTGCATCTTCCTTCCATATGCTTGGCATTTCCATTTTCATTTTTGTAGCAAAAGGGAAAAATTTAGGACAATATTGTTTCTCCATGTTCAACCAATGTTTGGAAGAGATTAATTCAATCCTTCCAATTAGGTTAGAAGAGTTTAAAAAAATGTCCAGTCAGACAACTGTATCCATGCTACATTGTCTGCATATTTGGCTGTCCATCTGCTATACAGAAATGTATCATGGAATTGATTCTTCAATCTGTTTGCAGAACAAGATAACCAATAAATTAGAAATAAATGAGAACTAGCTGGAGGCAAAGAGTAGAAAATTATTCAATCTAGTTGATATTTGTTGGTTGTTGTGAGCTAAGAAGAAAGCATTTAGCTTTATTCAACATAGAACATTGCTAGGTTGTTGACAGAACTCTTCTATAATAAAGACTATGGTCTTTATAGGTTGCGTTAAGAGTAGTATCAGTAAGTGAAGGTGGTGGTGAGTGTAGAATAGTAGTCATCATGACATTCTTTCCCACCAACTAAGAACAATACTTGATGTTATTAAGATTATTTTAAATTGTTTTATTCAAAATAATCTTGTAAGTACTGGAATCTTTGTTTGATATGTATAGAATGGTGTATGACTGGAGAAGAAGGCTAGGTTATGTTTTCGCTTTGTTCAGGTATATGGTTCTCTTGAACTTCAGGTATTTCCAATATTGTGTGCATCTGGCCAGTGTCAGCATTCTGCTTGTCTTGCTTGGGCATCAGGTTGAACCCATCAGCAGAATTTTGATCTGTTAACCTGTCACCTCAGAGGGCCAAATCTCTTAGTGAAACTGTAGTTTCATGTTCATTTTGTAGGCATCTGTGTGCATAATTAAGGTTAGCCTTGAGTAGCTCAACCTTGTCTGCCAGTGGATCAAACTTTAGTGCATGACGTCTCATCAAAACACTTCCTGGTTGAGACAGTCATGAAGCGGGTGAATGCCCATCTGCTGTTTTCCATCTGTGATGGGACATTCACTCATGTAGGAGTTTCATTAATATTTCTTCACAGTGAATGGGGGAGTACCGTCTCCTACATTGGAGACCTTGCAAATGCAGGGGCCAGAGATATGGTTTGCCAAATTATCCTGTTGTAATGTTCCATGAAATTGTTCCCACATGGATTATAGATAGTTGAATGACACCTAGCCACACCTTGCATGTTTAAATGTGGTGAGGCCTTTAGAAAGAAATGACAGGCCTCTGTCTGAATATATACCAGTATTCTAAATAAGCAGAAGATATTTTTGTAGTCAATAACTTAGAGGTCAAGTCCTTGCAGGGAAATGCAAACAGAAATCTACTAAATTTGTTGGTTAAAGTCAATGTTAAGTCTCTCAAAGGGCCGCATATCCTTTATTACATGACTTTCACCCTTGAAATAAAGTTGCCATCTTGAAATATTTTCATTTTTTTTACTTTTCCTGCTCTTCTGTTGAACATAAATGATACAGATTTTTGATCTGCTATTAGCTGAAAAGCTTTCCCAGCAAATAATGTTGCCACTTATGCAAAGACTCTACAATAGTATATACCACTTTTTCAATAGATGAACATTTATGTTCAGTGACTGTTAATGTTCTAAAAAAAAGAAAAAGCTGTGGGTCTGTTGTTTTGGCTGATCGTTGTGACAATAGATGGTTTTCAGGTATCAGTTTCAGCAACAAATGTTATGTTATTTTCAATGGTAAAGACCACAGAATTTACAAAGTCTTGCTTGCAATCTAGCTCAACTCCAGATTGTTTTAGTGGAAACTTTTGAATTATTACTAGTGGACGTATTTTCTGGAAAAATTGATATACCCACTTAAAGTAATGGGAGAATAAACTGATTGCTTGGTGCAAGGAAGCTTTGTTAGTTGGAACAAGTAAGTTTGGTAGTCATTGCAAACATTCTGGATAAAGTTTTATCATACCACCTGAAATGGTGTAACTCAGAAGGTAAATAGAATTTTGGCAGAATATACTGATTGAAAGTTAAATTAAGTTGTTTGGTAATTTCCATAAATTTATATAAATTTTCATCATCCTCAGTTTGAGTTTGGCCACATATTAGTGTCCTTAATGTTGTTATCTCTAATTATTTGGTCAGTAACCCTTTGAAAAGCCGTAACCCTATTTCTAATCACAAAAGGGATCTGTCAGAACTGATAAAGTCTACTATTTGCTTCAAAAGCTGTAAAAGGTTTACCTTGTTCTTTTATCTGGATTTGGTGGCAGTCACTGCACAGATCAAACTTAACACACAGTACTTGGATATCTTTTCCATTAAGTCATTGATGTTAGGTAAGCATCTAACATAGTAAATCTAGTAATAGTTTGAGAATAATCGACCACTAAGCATTTCTTGTGATTTTGACCATCAGTAACCAATACTTATGCTCTCCACAGAGATAAACTAGGTTCCGCAATCCATTTCACTAACATCCGTTTTACTTCAAACTTGATGAATTTAATATTGGCTTCAGAATATCTCCATGAATTGATAGCTATAGGCTTACAATTGGGAGAGATTATCGAAAAGCACAGGATAAGGAGCCTTCATTGTAGTCATATTGCATGGGGGGTCTGGTTTGATCAAAAGAAATTAGCAGAGATTATGATTCCTTGTGTCACCCTGGAATAACATGTATGGCCTACTGTCAATAAATATTTGCTCAAAGTTTTTGGTATTGTCTAAATGTCTAAACATTGAAATATTTTCAAAATCCATCACACTTGGTTGTTCATTAAATATGGATTTGCTTATAAATGTGTCTAATCTTTTATGAACACTACATGTTACAAAGGATGTTACAGTCAATCTCCTGAATGTTTGATGATTACTTGAACTACCAGTTGATTTCTATGTCTACTATATATATATATATATATATATATATATATATATATATATATATATATATTATCTGTCTGGTTCACATTCCATCCAAGACTTTTGAACAGGAGTAGAGGTTTATCTCTTGTTTCCTGTTTAGGATTGGGTTTCCAGATACTTCTAAAGTCTTCTCATTCTCTTTCACTCTTACCAGCCCCTTGTGTAGTGGCATTATTGCCTTGCCAGGGTCAAATTGATTAAAAACACACAAAGTTGATACACACTAACACCATAGAATATATGAATGACATTTACACAACCAATGTAAATAAAAAAAAAAGAAAAGAAATTTTTTGGAAGTTGAATAATGCAGAGTTTTTTTTTAATCTTTTCATTGGTTGCGTAAATGTCATTCATGTCTTCTGTGGTGTTAGCGTGTATAAGTTTTGTGTGGTTGTCATATGTGTTTATGGCATCTGTGTATGTGTTCTTGAAGTGTTAGCATAATTTAAGCTTGTATTAAACATACATACATATATATATATATATATATATATTAGTGTATTTTAATTGTATAAAAATATGAATGTTAGAAGTGACTGTGTAATAATATGTTGCATCATCTGCAAATGTTTGGATCTTACATTCATTATGTATTGGTATTATGAAAATTGGTTATATCCAAATGTCTCTGATGAGTATCGCATGTGGGTTATTTATTAATATTTCTTAGTATTTTTTCTCTATAATGGATTGTATTCATTTTTTACTAAGATAGCATTTTTAAATCAAATTTATGGCCTGTTTATTTGTGTGTGTTACTAAAGAGTTTAATGTGTTATCCCAATGAAGTTCTCTCTCACCCACTGACATGCGCACAAATTGAGGTGCCTATAAAAGTTGACACATGCATACTAATACCATAAAATGAACATGTGACGTCAAGCCAACTCATGAAAGTAAAACATAGAATTTAAAAATCAAAAAAACTCGGCACTACTCCACTTCCCCAAAATTTCTCATGAAGCTAAATAATGAAATTTTCCAACTTGTTCCTTATTTAATTATTTAGTTGGATTTAATCCATATCTTAAACTCATAAGTTAGACTGAATGACTTTAAGCTAACTTTTTTTCTTATAGGAATATGTGGTGCCAGCATTATTTATGAACGTATTTTAATTTGAGTTTTACATAAAGAAATCTTATTTATGTCTACACTGCAAGATTTCTAACTCTTAGAAAAGGTTTTATACAGACTTTTACATTTTTTAACTTTTGTTCAAAATGAATGCAATAAAACTTAGTTAATTCTTGAGTTTTTACTTTCCAGTTAATCAAGATGTCATTTGTCTAAATACTCTTTTCTCTGTCTGCCTGATAGTGGGTCCCTTGAGCACTTGAAAGTAATTATTGAAAGTAATTATGTGTGTGTCTAATGATGAGATGCTTTCTAAGTGTTATTTATAAATTAAAATATGATACTGTTATTTTTTTTACTTTAAAAAAAAAAAAGGTTTCTCCTATCTATTCAATTTCTAGTTTTTGAAAAGATGCTGGAAATTTTTGCATATACCTAAGGATAAGATAAATATATATGAAATGAGTTTGTCACCATAAAATCTAACCTTGATATATTTTTTATATAGTTTACTAATAAAATCATTTCATACAACAAAACATTGCTTTGTGAAACAATGCTACATGTAAGACAAAATAGCTTTCTTATTTCTGTTACAAGTCAGCTTATCTATGTGTACTTTTTAAATTTAAATAAATATCCAAAAATATATTAACCATCATTTATAAACTGATACCATTGTATAGCTTATATATGCAGTGAAGGATTGTAACTGGTAAAACCTTTTACCTGATGTTCCTCATTGAATCTTTTAATGTGCATGAATAAAAAAAGCTTTATATGTGGCTAAGTTGGCCACTCTAAATTTCTGTCAGAACTATTTCCTATTTCCAACATAGAAGTGTAAGAAGATAAATTTTATAAATAAGATACTGTACCAAATTTAAGACACTAATTATTTTGGTATTCTATTGATATAAAATATTTTGCAAATAGATTAAGTATAGTCCTCCTTGCAGCAGGAAACAAATAGCTCAAATGAAATAAAACCATTAGAGTTATGTCTTAACAATCATTCATTCTGCAGGAATTTATCATCTATGAGAAACTAATTAACAAATCCAATTTGGTTATTGTTCTTTGTCTTTCTGCAAATGTATCATTGAAATTCCACTAGGTAACCCTATGAACTATAACTAAACTTCAGTTTTCATTGAATTAATATCTGTGCTTATAACTTAATTTTTCATGTCACAATTTAATGCATGTCATTAATTTTTCAGCTACAATAGTAAGGTTTGAACAAATTTTGCAATGGAACAATTGCTTATTGTTAACTCGGGAAAGGAATAGTTTGTTAATTTTAATACCTTCAAAAAATGCTCTCTTTAAATTGCCTGAGAGAACCTTTTTTGCCTTCCATCAGTATGGCTGATGCTAACCTCCAGGAGAGTGACTTCTTGGACTAACATTTTCCACAGACATGAGATGGAAAGATTATATTGAATCAGTTGCTAGGTTTACTTACTTCATTTATAAGTCTACCATTCATCTACATATTGAATATTGCTGTTACATCTGGTCTGGTGCTTCTATGTATTTAGAGATTCTTGATAGAATCCAAAGAAGAATCTGCAATGTTATTGGTCCTGACCTGGAATCTCAGTCACTGTCCCACCACCATAATGTAGCATCTTTGTGCCTTTTCTATAAATATTTTCATGATAATTGTTCTGCTGACTTTTATCTATGGTATCTAGACTCTATGAATTTAATTGCAGTACTGTATTTGCAGCAGCACTCATCATCTTACTGTTGAAATGGCTAGATGTATCTTAAGTTCTGTGCTAAAAGTCTCTTGCATTTCTCTTCTGACTTTTTTGCTTTTCAGCCAAATTTGGTCTTCCAAAATTTAAATGTAATGTCAGATGTTATCTTCTGCCTTCTTAACTACTGTTTCTTTTTTATTCTTTTAATGTTTATTTCTCATTTTCTCCCACTCAGTAACCCCATGTGTCTTAGTGGCTTTATTATCTGCTTGGAGTGTAATGATTAAAAGAAAAAATGCAATTGTAGTTATTTATTTCAAAACTTGTATATAAACATAAACATTTATTTTATGCTTACATTACAACTTCTATTGTTTCATTTTTTATTTTCCGAGAGAAGAAATATACTCGTATATGCAAATCTAACTCTTCTGTAAACATGTCTTCAGTTAAAATAACAGTATTACTGTATTTTGAACACTTGAGTAAAAAATATCTGAGCACGCTTCAAATAATCTTTATATCTGAATCACTAACAATTTCATCCTTGCTTTTTATAGCATTGCATTGACTTGTTCAACCTATACAGCAAGATGATTCTGAAAGAATTAGTTCTACCAGGGTTCATTATTAGTGGCCACAATCTGCAGATGACACAGTGTTGATAGCAGACACAAAGAAAACTACAAAAATTCCTACAGAAGTTTGTGAAGGAAAGCAAGAAGAAAGGACTAAACATAAACTGCAAGAAGACAGAATGCATGGTTGATGTAAAAGGATGAGCCCAAAATGCAAATTACAAATCAGATACCAAAATTAAAAAAGTACAAAAATTTAAATATCTGGGTCAGTATTTTAACTGAGGATGGAAAGTGTGACACTGAAATCTGAAGGAGTGCTGAGATAGTTGAAGATGCATTCCAGAAACTAAGCAGAGTATTAAGAAACAGAAAAACTTCATTAGAAACAAAGAAAAGAGTACTGAACTGTTACGTAATTTCTGTCCTCCTCAGAGAGGTCACAATGTTTAATCTGTGGGGAAGAGATTGCAAGATGGAAAATTCATCACCCACAAGGTCACATAGATGCTTTTGGACTGGAGTCAGGAAAAGGAGAATTAGGCAACTCCAGCCCAGATATGGCAGCGATACTCCATTTTTGGTATGATCTGGCTCTTGTAAAGAGATTATAGCAGATGGAGATACTTACTGGAGCAGTACAATAAATTGGACATTTTTCCAGCATCATTAGATTGGATATATAAGTTCCACTTGAGGCCTGGGGAGAGCTTGAGTCCTAATATCGTTGAGTTAACACCCATCCATCATGATAGGTGAAAGTTTTGGATTTGCTCAGTGGTGGTGGGATGTTTGGTTTTGGGTGTATCAGAGGATGGATGAATTGCTAGGATATGGTCTCCCAGATTTTTGGAGGTGCACCTGTAAACTGTTTTACCATCTGCATAGGTACTCACTAATGATCAGAGTATGCTCTTAGGCAAATCATTACTATTTTAATGAATTCACTACAAGCAAGGCAATAATTCCACTAAGATGCAAGGGGCTACTAGGAGTGAAAGAAAATGAAAAGACTTTAGAAGGAACTAGAAACTTAAAACCCTAAACAGGGAAGAAGGAATAAGACATCAGCTGTTCATCTAGCAGGGTGAAATCTATACAGGTTATTACTCAGGAGGTTGTTCCTGTTGATGTGTCCAACAACCTTCTTGTTGATTATAGATTTGAAGATTTTGCTGATGACACTGTGTTGATATTGTGACAAGCAAGAGTGTTCACTTGCATTCTTCAAAACAGGGCACACAGTTAACATCTACCGTGGGCTTGGGAACTACCTCTCCTTCAGGGAGTGGTTGAACAGTTTTTTCCAGAATTAAGAACCACCACTCGGAAATGTGGCTGTAGTTCAATATATATTGACAATAAAAATAACAAAGATGAGAATACTAGTCTGAATAACTAGAGAAATAATGATTCGTATGATATTTAAACATGGTTATACCATCAAGAAAAATAGCCTCTTTGTTCACTGTTTCATATCTTTTTTTCAGAGCTTATATCTCTTGGCTAATTTTGATACAAAATTACTTTTACCTTGTTCTCATTGGTGTCACTTGTTTTATTTTAATTTTTGAATATTGTTAGCTTCTTTTGAAAGTAGATATTAGAACCATAACAATAAAACTATACCAAAACCATTAGTTAAATCCTGCTTAATTTTTTAGATGAATTCCTGCAAGATTCTTATTCAAAATCTAATGAAATAGTTGGGTAACAGGGTGTATAATGGTGTTGATTTGGATGTTATCTGTAGTTTAATTTTCTCTGGTTTCAAATACCCATAGTCAAACCTAAAAATAAACAGTTCATAAGTTTTACTTAATAATGACCCCAAAGTGCAAGAGCAGTGATAACAATTCAGATACACCAAAGAGAAACTATAAAAGTTTTTTTTTTTTTTTTTTTTTTTTTTGGTTGGGGGGGGGGGGGAGTCGTTTTTTTTTTTTTTTTTTTTTTTTTAAAGAAGCTCAATAAGAAAGAAGAAAAACATGCTGAGGTTGCTATGCTTTACAGTAAGAATGAATTTTCTATCCATCACATAATTATTATTACACTTTTGTTATAATTTGTTATTGTCAATGTTCAATAGAACATCCTCATTGTGATAAAAATAAGTTAGAAAAAAGATTTCTTTATTTGCATTATTTAAACTATTGTCCTCATCTTTGTTGTTATCACAATATTTCAGGTGTTATGCCTTTTGGCCTTTATCACATACTTGTTGATTCAGGTAACCTTCGGGGAATTTCAAACTTAAGGTTATTCAGATCAAGTACCTGATAAAGGCATGAGAACATAATGACTGAAACATTGTGATATAACAACAAAGATGATGACAGTAGTCAAAGTGCAAATGGTAATTCAAGCCTCATACCAGGAATTTAGATAGAAAACATTACGTTGTTACTCACTTTAAACAAAAACGATCTCTTTGGTCTGTATTTTAAAATAATGGCTTTGCATGTTTCCAGAATATCCTGGCAATAACATTTGATTTATAAAATAACTTTTATTTGCACTTCTACTTTTCATTGTATAAAGACAAATCAAATATACCTAAATGTCTGCAATCTCCCAGAAGGTGTCATATTAACTTTTTGGAGAGCTTATGTAAAACTGTATGTGGTACTGGAACATTCTTGGCATGATCAAAATCTCTTTAAAAAAAAACAAAAAAAAAAAAAATTACAATTAAGAGGCTTGGTCATTTGGTTAGATTTTGGAAAGTGAACTGGTTTGAGCAATATGGATATATAATACAAATAAGTATTCAGTATAAATATTAGTATGTATCTGAAAGTGATGCATGAAACAAGCAAGTTGTACATTATCCATGTGGTAAATTTCAACATAATATCCTTGTTCTATATATGCAGAGATATGTCATTAGACAGCAAGAAAAATAGCAGAGCAGAGATAGAGAGAGAGAGAAAAATAACATTGAAAGGGATAGTGTGTGAGAACATAAAGAAATAGAATATGGCAACTTTCCTGTAAGCATCAGAAAAAAAACTGAAAATAGATAAGAGAAAATAGTGGGTGAACAATATAAGGAAAAAAGTTATGACATCACTTTAATATTTGCTTTTTTTTTTTTTTTTTTTTTTTTTAAATTGTATTCTTCCCATTTCACTGTGATTTCCTGTATAGATATTTACAGTGTTCTATGGGATTATGTCGTATTGATACAAAAATATCGACAGTAATCATAAATACACTCTTTAACTGTCAGTAACAAGGATGTATAATGATCTCTAGCTTGAAGTGGAAGGTAAAAGATTTATCAAAAAATCATGCCTCAAAGTCAGTTATTTTCCTATTCTTAGTTCTCTGTATAATTTACCATATTTTGCTGAGTTTCTGTTTCAGTTATATATACAGCCAGAGAAATATGGATACAGTCAAAACCAAGCCAATTTTAACAAGTTCAGATTGTTGAGCACCCATGAAGAAATGCTTACTAGCTTGTTATCCATCGCTCAATGAGATGTGCTTTTTTATATACCAATCTCCTGAATAAAAATCTTCGTTTACTGAATTTTCCTAACTGCAGATTTTAAATTCAAGAGTATCATTTCAGTCAGCAAAATGTTGGATGAAGTATGTGCTGTATCATTTTATTTTGTGTTGACAAATTTGAATGTTTCCTATATAATTTAAATAGCATGATTTATGATCTGAAAATTATTATAATCAGTAGTTCATGGTTATATTACAGTAACTTTTGCAACTTCAACTCTTGATAATGTTGAAATGTTGCAATATTTCTTAGATGTGAAATATTTTTCTTTCTCTCAAATTTTCTAAAACAAAACACATACATGAAACCCTGAGATAATATAAAAAAATTTGTCTCTCCTCCTCCCCCAGATAATTAACAAAACTTAAACTATATATTCATTAAGAAAAACTTTTATTAAATTAATTACCACCACTTTTCAAAATTTTTATTAAGTTAGGATAAAAATATTAATTAAATTAAGATGTGCAAAAGTAAGTGAACTTTTATATTTAATATTTGGTGACTCCATCTTTTTGAGGTCATAACATTGACCAATCTTTTTCTATAATTTCTGGCAGTAATAAGCATCAATTTTTTTACTATTCTTCTTGTCAAAACTCCCACAATTGCTCGATATTACCTGAGCTTCTTGCTTGAACTGCTATATTAAAACTTGAACGGCAGATTCTCAACTGGGTTTAGATTGGACCATTCCAAAACTTGAAATTTCTTTTTTTCAAAAGCAATCTTTTGTGGATTTGCTTCAGAACATTGTCCTGTTGGAAGATCCAGCCTTGATGTAAATCCAACTTTTAAACGGCGGACAAGACACTTTCAGTCAAAATTTTGCTTGTTATCTTGCAGAGTCCATTATGCCATCAATACATACCATTTTGCCTGTTCCAGTTGCTGTCACCGTGTTTAACTGTTGGCACCAAATCTTTTTCAAAAGACATACTCTTCCTGTAACTATTGTTCCTCTAATACAAGCTTTAGTTTGTTCTTATCCGAGCATAAAACTTTTTGCCAGAGCATTTCTAGTTTATTAATTTATATTAATAAACTAGAAATGCTCATGTAGAAATTGGCATAGTTGATCTGAGCTTATTTGTGCTTTTTCATAAGTAGTGGCCTTTTTTCTAGGCATTGTGCCATGAAGACCTGTGTTGTTCAAATTCTGACCCACTATAGACATATACACATTGATTCAAACATTGGCTAGAGAGTCTTGGAAAACTGCAGAGGTCACAGCCAGATTTGTCTGGGGTTGTTGAAGCAAATGTTTACTTGCTCTTGCAGTAATTTTTTGCAGACGGCCATTTCTTGATTGCGATTCTGTCATAACAAAGGCATTCCATTTATAAATAATTTGTCGTACAGTGAAGATGTGTACTCCAAATCGTTTTGATAGCTTTCTGTAACCTTCATCATCATTATAGTTTTGAAGTATGCAATTTTTTTAAAGCTTCAAGAAGTTCTTTTGATTGTGACATATTTTTAAAAATTTACTCTCTAACTGCATCCTTTTTACATGCACAATGAGTTTTATATTGGTTGACTGCAGTGTAGACAACTTATAATAATAATAATAATAAAAAAATGAACACATTTTGATTTTTAAATGTGTACAAAAAAATTATTTGCACTGGCAACCATGTAAAACAAATACTGTATAAATGTAAGGGTTCACTTTGCAGATCATAATTTTAATTAATATATTTATTCCAGCATGATAAAAAAGTTTTCAAAGTGGTTGTAATTTGTTTAAGAAAGGTTTTTCTTAATGAATATATACTTTGTTGATTATCTGGGGGTGAAAAAAAAGATATTTTTTTAAAAATATTCTCTTGAATGTTCACTTTGTGCAGCACTAAATATGTAGATATATAAAACAAAAGTAAAAAGCCATATATCAATGGTACATTGATATATGGCTTTTCTTTGGTTTTATATATCTACATATAAATTACTTTGTAGATATTTGGAATTAATAAATATTAAAGATTCCATAATAGTCACATGGATGTCACTCTGAGTTTGAAATTATTTGTAGCATTGTTTGAAACTCATAAGTAGTAATCCAGACACATACCAACAGACGATCAACTTTAGAAACACCTTTCAAAATAACACAAACATAACATTAGCTTCCTTATTTAAGCAAGGGCAAAAATGTTTAAACTAGTCAAAAAATTTGCTATAGTCTTTCATACATAATAGGTATATCTGAAAACATTCAGAAGATCTGCAGTTCATGCAGAGCATTAGGACAGTATTTGAAACAGTTTGGAGATATATCTCCTAAACCAAGTCTGCTTTGGAAGAAAACATAACCACGTACTGCGTATATTCCATCCTATGCAGTTGTGGTAAGGAATACATTAGCAAGATCAGCCACTTCTAAATATAAGGCTAAGGAAGATCAAAAAGCTGTACTTTGAGAAAAAAACATTGAAATCACAGTCGATCCTGTATGGAAGAAAAATGTGGTCAGCCCTTGTGGAATTAACACAATAATAAAGAACAACACTGGATGATGATTGAATTAGTACACATTAGGCTTTGACAATCTCCTCAGTAGATCTAGCATGAAGATGAATGCATTGACTAACTTCTGATTAAGAAACAAAGGATGCTCATAAATTCCACCACCTGAGTACAGATATTAAGTTTAAAACTCTTGAATTATATCAATGGAATGTCTAAGAGACACTTTGCCTAGTGGATTAAAATATTGGTTGAAACATATCTGGTTTCTTGGCAGTCATGAGCTCAGTGCTTAGATTTGGGTAATTCAGATGTCATATGCTCTGGTTCAGTAAAATAAATGAACAAGTGATACAAAAAGCAAATAGGTGATAAGGAAAAAAGTTATGAGTTATCTCCCTTAAGCATGGAAATCAAAGTGAAAAAAATCTACCTCCATGAATTGGTGAAAGGGTTTGATTGTAAATTCTGATAATGTTAGAGTTTGACAGACTCCTGAAGGAAGCTGGAGAGTACGGCCAAAATGTATTCAGTTTTAACAATCAAGCTGAATATACTTGTTTGAATGGATAGGCATATGATAACAATAATTTCTCATCTTAAAAAAAGAAAAAAAGGTCACTTTAATTTTCAATGTTTATTTTTAATTTTGTCTTGAGTTCCATTGGCTGATAATTGTGCTGAGATTCATTTTACAGCATTTGTATGGTGTCTAGTCACCCTTGGAGCATAATTTCAAATTTGAGTAGGTGGGTGGAACAGCATTTCTACAGTCTTGTCATCATTGAAGCATAAATTTAAATTTGAGTAGGTGGATGGAACAAGACGAGAGGTAAGGTACTGTGGTAATTAAAGGGAAAAGAAAATTATGATAAAAACACCTGTTTTTTTTCTTTTTAAATCTCAGGAAAAAATTATACATTTAAGAGGTAGATTTTCAAAATTTTAAAAATAATTTGTTGATCAAAATGGAAAAACTGTATCCCAAATTTAAAATAATAAAATAAATATAATTTGTATTTTTTCCATCCAAGTGTTCTACAGAGTATAACTTTTTATTTTTTTAGAATCAATATTTGTCAAAAATTTAATGACACTCATCAAACTGAAATTATTCAGTGAAATACAACAAAAAAACAAGATAGTGGTTATGAGGTTATTTAAATTTTCATTGATCTCTTTGAATGCAAATCAATATATGTCTGCTCAATGTATAACTTATAAGGGACAAATGATGAAAACAATCTCTTGCCTTACCCAATTTCAAGTTATTCTTTGACAATACAGGCTGTGATGTGTAAATTGTGTATGCGCAATGTTTTTTTGTCAATTGCACAGTAGTCAGTTCAATGCCATCTGTGAGAAAAGAGCACCATGATACAATTCATTCTGCCAGAAATTTGGAAAAGGCATGCTGTACTGTTTGGCATCCACACCAGAAGCTCCAATACAAACATTTCAGGGTGTTTGCGTGTGAATATGAGGACAGTACAGTAGATTTGGAAAGAGTTGGATGAGTCTAATGGTGATTACAAAGGTATAGAAGCTCAGAAAACTCACTCTGATTGTTCTGATAAGAAAGAACTCCCAAATTTGTTAGTGAGGGCCTAAGACTCAACGTGGAGGCCTACTTAAAGTCTTCTAGAAGCTATGGTTGAAGCCAATGGTGATTTTATTGAATAAATTTACTCTTTAGCATTTCATGATATTTTTGTGTAATTTTGGTAAATATATCTGTTAAAGTGAGATGTCGGTATTATTTTCATTTTTGCATAATTTAGACAATTCATCACACCTTGTATATTGCACCTTTTGTATTTCTGGATAGTGTAACTATTAATATGTAAGTAATGGGAAGATTTGGTGCAAAGGAGAAAAATGGACATATTAGGTATAATTATTGTAACCAAAATAAAGTTAAAAGTATTTAAAAAGTTGCGCATATTACAATACTATTGCATATACACACCATCCTCTCTATGGTTGTTTTACTTTTTTATGTCTTCATTCCTAAATCTGGCTTATCTTTGTAAATAAGAATTCATTGGAAAATCTCAATGTTTTCATTTAGAAATATTTATTCATTGATCAGCTTTGAGCATCTTCAAAGTTATAGTTTCCATTTAAACAATTAAAACTAATGTCTGTAGTTTGATTTTTCTTCTGCTATACTAGTCAAAATACAAAAAATGTACTTTTATAGATTCTTTTAACTAATGTTAAACTTTTGTCAGCAAGAGAAAAAAAAAGCTTTTAGTGCTCATTCCCTGTTTACTTTGCTAGAAAAATGATAAAATTCTATGACTCTGTAATCTTCTTCAGCTATTTTGGATTTTATATTTAAGGTAACTTGATTAAAATGTGCTTGCTTGCAGATTGGATGCAATTGAGAGAGGGCAGGTTTTAACTTTCAGTTTTACTTCTTGTTCTTTACTCAAAGATCACCTAAGTATTATATCCTTCTTTAATGGATGCTATTAAAATATCTGATATTGACTTCCTGAATTTAATTGAAAACAATCTTCAATTAAATTCCAGAGCTTTACAAGGGTAAAGTAGATATCTTATTTGTTGTGGAGTAGATATAATGGAAAAAGTTAAATTTCAGGAACCATTTTCATAAATGACCACTATGTAAATGGTTTTATCTCCAAAAATATATATTGTGTGTGTATTAATTACCTTTTATTCATTTTACTATTTCTTTTGGTAATGTAGAATAGAATTAGCTGCATGGTTTTTATAAATAGGCTTACAATATGTTCCAGTTTGAGGCACCTGTCTGGTGTCCTGCTAAAAATATAAACTATTGTCAGCCATAGAAGCTTAAAGGGCATTGAGTATTAAAAACACTTTATTATACAAGAAAACTAAATCTATAATAAAAATTGAAAACTGTATCAATTTGAAGCTTGGAAATTACAGTAAGCATGTTTTATAAAATATTTAATGGTATTAATTGAAGACAACCTTTTTATTTTTTTTTTAAGGTCACTACAAGGATTTGACTTGCTTAGCAATGATTAAAAAAATGTAAATATCAATATTTATAACAATAATCATTAATTGGTAATCTTCTTGCCAAAATAATTATGTTGATGTACTGCAAATCATTTTTCTTTTTTTTTTAGATTTTGAATGATTCTAGAAAACTATTTTAGGTGATTAACATGCAAGTAAAAAAAATATAAATATTTGTCAGGCCAAGCCAATTTTTTTGTATAAGGCTAAATTCTTGAAACATATAGTGAAGTGAGAATCTTTTTCTCTTCCTATCCTGCTCTTAAGTTTATAAAAATATGACAAAAGGAGAACCAATTATTAAATATCAACATCTTTTTATAAATTTTAATATAAATCCAGGTGAGGTAGAATAAGCTTTTATTTATTTGCTTTTTAATTGTTGATGTTTTAACTTTTTTCTTTAAAAAAAATACTATATACAATGTTGGAAATGTTGACATTTTTTTTTTTTTTTTTTTTTGTACTAATTTTATTTAAACTTTGGAGAACAAATATTCTACCAAAACATTCTCCTGGGGATGGTGACAAAGGAAAAGAATTGGACAAAATTCAAAGATTGCTGGATGTAGTTTGTACCCAAGGAAAGCCAGAATGTGTCAGCTGAAATATTTTGTTAAAAATGAGTGTTCACATCCAAATAAGACAGAAAATAATGCCTACATGTGGTTTCTTAAGAAATGGCATCTGTTGCAACATTGTCATTGGTGGTTTGAAATTACAAATGTGCTTAATTGATCATTGAAATTGGCTGTCAGCTACTTTCTAAATGACAAGTAAGTTGTGATAAAGACAGAAAAAAGGAAATAAGTTTAGTAAACCTCTCATTACTCACAGAATTTCTTTTAACATTTCAACACCTTTTTCCTCTTACAAATCATGCATTACTTATTTTAAAGTCTGTATTATACTTATTGGCCTGACTAAGAAAGGATTCATGAAAAAAAATACATTTTTGGTTAGATTTGGGAACTGGATTGGATTAAGAACTTTTCAGCACTTTTTCATACATTAATATAGGCTTAAGTGAAGTAACTTATATATAGCCAGGTAAATTTAGTGAGATCATGTAGTGAAATAGCTTCATTTCAAATTATTCAGTAGAAAACTTTATAGTTTTCTTTTTGTAAGTCATTCAGAAAATGAATCTTTAAAAAATTAGTGTAGATGTTTGTGTGATATACAATCAAGTGTTTACTTCTATGCTGTTAACAATTAGCTGTTGATAAATCTGATATAGAGTATTGCAAAATTTAACGTGGCCTTAATTTTTGTCTCTAAAATACTTGCCAAGCAAATATATGCAAGATAAAAAGGCAAAATTAGTTTCAAAAAGTAAAGAGAAAAAAAAACAAAGATAATTGACAAATAAGGTTCTTTTTTTATTTTATTCTTTTTTTAACTTATAATTTATTTAAATCCTGACTTATTTTTTTTCAAAGGCATTACAGAACACTCTTTCAATAAATTCATGAATAACAAATTTACTTTTATTTATGAAAATGAATTTGAGCAACATCTCATTTTTATTTATTTTTTCTCACTTAACTAATGTAATCATTAACTGAACATTTTCTTAAAATATTGATCCAAAAATGAATACCAGAATAGAAAATTACAACATTTTTTTTGTTGTCTCCATAAATTATAACATGAAAGTTTCAAATCTTTACAAGTGAAGGTGTGATGCATTAAAGATTGCTAGAGTTTAAGTAGAATCATATGAGAGGAAAAGAGAAGATAAATTAAGATTATGAGAAAACTAGACCTGAATGTGTGTTACTTTTGTTAATTAAGACCTATTTATCACAAATAGGTAATGGAGCTGCATTTCTCTACTCCCATTTCTTGACTGCTTTCCTCTACCACACCATCAAATCTTTGATTGCCTGAAGAAAATTTCTTTAACATTCTTGAAGATTTCAAGATGTAGAGAAATTTTTATATCCAAAGGTGAAGACCTGATATAATCATTAACAACAAAGATTGTAGAACGTTTTGGAAGTATCTACAAGCATTCTTCATACCATAAATAGCGAGATAGATGCAAGTGAAAAATACAGATATTATTATACCCAGTGGAATAAGCAAAAATGGATGAGTCTCATCATTGTCTGGCATTATGCTGTTTTTGTTTTGTTTTTTATCCACCAGTTCTGTTTTGGTAAAAACATATTTTTATTTTTGTGTGAAGCAACAGATCTTATATGTATGCTAAAATGACTAATATTATAGCTGATGGACTTTCACTAAATATTTTGTGGGCTCTATAAGTGTGTAAAAATATAAAGTTTTACCAAATACTTTCTTGTCTGTAGAGGGGCTTAATCTTTATCTAGGCCTTTAATACTGACATGGCTAATCAAAGGACTGACCACTTAAATTCCAATCTGATGGAAAACATTTTGTATTGTATATTATAATTCAACCCAAAAAGATGGCCATAAAAGCAAGAGTGAAAAAGTAAGTAAGTCAGTCTTTACTTTACCAACAAACTGTAAAACAGAAGATGTACAGCTTAGAGCCAACCAGTCAGATAGCTGTGTTGGAATGAAGTGTTCAGCTTGAAGATAAATTTGTGTTTTAATAACTTCAAAGCTTTTAAACTCTTATCATTTGATAACTTGACTAAGTATAGCATATAATATGGTTTAGTTTGGCATTTTTAAACTAGTATTATTTCAGTGGGATTTAGGATTGTAAACATAATTCATGGGAAAGTTAGAAATCTATTTGTTTTACTAGTTAAAGATTGAAAAAAAATGTACTGATTATGGTTGTATGAAAAATAACCTTGAATGTTTAACACTTTTCTTTATTGCACAGTTATTAAAATCTACAGAATTATTGCACATTTTTGTTAAAGAACATAAAACTTATGTATATATATTTAATAGTAGCCACTCATTCTGAATGCGGCACAAGACCTTTCTTATATAATCTATAGTATAACTTTATATATATTTTATTTGCACAACTTGACCCCCCCCCCCTTTCTTAGTAATGAGATTTTTTTTCCATTATTAACAGGAGGCATTATTCAATTCCCATAAGCAAATATCTTGTGTTAACATATTAGGTTGGTGCAAAAATAATGACGGTTTTTGACGTATTTTTAACGTTAAAAACCGTCATTATTTTTGCACCAACCTAATAACAATGGAATTGCTCTTTAGCAAGCAGGGACAATCAGGTTACTAATAAATTTTTATTTTGTTTGCTTTGTTAGCTATTTTATAGATATATTTTATTTTAATTATTAAATAATTCTTTCTTACATGTAAAACTAACATTAATTTATTAATTGCAAAAATGCTTAAATAAGATCATCTTTTTTTTTTTTTTCCTTTTTTTTTTTTTTAATGTTATGGAGATAAACTGGTTTATTATGCCTTAAGGCAAATATAATATAGATATTAACTAATCTTACTCTAAATGCATGTAAAAAGAAAAGTTAGGTTACACTTTCAAGTTATTAAAAATTAGTATTTGGAATAAATACAATAAAAAAAATATTAAATAACCCCTCTTGCACGATAAATGTTTGCTTTGCATAATTTTAGGTTACTTTGTGTTAAATCTTTTACATGTCAATTTGTAAAACTGGGATTCAATTATATCTTATGGCATTCTCTTTTAAATAAATTTGTATATAATTTGATTCAGAAAATATTAATTTGTATTTCATTATTGTTGTTACTTGTATCTTTTTTGTTTTTTAACCTTTCTCATTCTTCTTGCAGACATAAAACTAAATTTGATAAATAAATTTGATTTATTAATTCTGTAAATTTATTCTAATTCATTGAGTTCTGTTAGTAAGAAACTTGCAGGATTTTATTTTATACAGATTTTATAAAAAATAGGTTTTAGTTTACAAAATCTTATTGTGACAAAGCTGCAAAAATTATGCACACAAAAATAA